>CM062297.1:852605941-852962597 GCA_031216915.1 Pictodentalium vernedei
CTCCGATATTACGGTCCCGTCCCTTAGATCATTTTTCTGAGCCACCTTAAATAGGGCCTATTGATTTTAGTTGACATTTTATGTTTAGACAAAGAGTTATTATTATTATTTAGGATCTAGACATGGAAGTGCTCATTTACATGAAGGGTCTACCATAAAATGGCGAAAAGAAAGACAGTGGGGCAAATAGGGACACTCACAGTTCGCCGAGGGAACGGCACCGTGGGTACCAACTCATCTCAACTCGCCTGTCTTTTGTTTCTGTTTCTGCCTTTTAACGGCTACAGATTGTTGGGATTTAAACAGAAAAAAAATCTCCACGGTGCACTTTTTTCCCTCACACCGCCAGAATCACATTTCAAAACTGCAGTTGAGAAACGAGTCAAACCCAGAGTCCAGGTTGATTTAATAAATAGATTTTCGGTGGGTAAACTTACCAAATGCATAAATAATATTTAGGTAGGCTAGTCTGGGTTAGACAACAGAATGCGTACACAGTTTTCATACCAGTCAAAGAAAACATCGACTCTGTGTTAGCGATTTGTTTTATTTCAAGCATTTTCAATTTATTTATATTTTCTTCATGTGACAAAATATCGAGAGAATATAACCACGTGTGAATTATTTTGTGAATTGCGAGTTGACAGAAGCATATACTCTTATTATTATTACATACTCAAAGCGTCACGGTTGAACACCGGGTCACAACAATACCCATGTATAAATCCTTTGTTTTCTCAAATTTAATTAACTACTGTTTTCACGGAACAAAGATTTGATCTTCATAATCCTTTTCATGCCACGCCACGGTGTTAAAAATCAACACCGTGTGACACCGGCTGAAAAATGCGATTTTCACTCAGCACGGGGGCGGGTGATTGGGACGTAATACACTTGGCACGTACTGTATGTTAGGCTAGTTCCCACCTTTCAAGAAAAAGAAGTTCATAAATATTTTTTACATTTTGAAAAAGTGGCAACAAGTTTAGAATGGCCAAGGGATGTCTGGACTTTGCTATTGCAAAGTGTTTTAAAAGGAAAGGCCCAAGAAATCTATTCCGCTCTATCTTCTGAGCAAAGCAATAATTATGACACTGTTAAAGAGGCTATACTTAAGGCATATGAACTTGTTGCAGAGGCCTACAGGCAGAAATTCAGAAATTATTATAATGAAAGTGTCAATGACACTGTAGCTCAACTTGTCAAGACAAAGACATGTACATGTATAGTATGTGACACAGCAATGACAAACATTTACAGTTAAAACTAGAAGTCCTGTCACGAACTGTGCGCTTATCTAGGCTTAATTGCGCGTAGGAATTGCGCGCAATTGCCATATCGAATGACATCCAAAGCACAGCAGGTTCTCCTGGTTACTCATAGCAAACACAGGCAATGTTTCTGCCAATGGACCTTCGGGTAACCCGGAGGTCCATTGGCTGAAAAATTGCTTGTGCACTTGCCACATGTACAGAATTTGAAAGCCTTACTATGGTCATAACGTGTATATTAACGCGCAAATCGACGTGCTATTTGTGCGCATTTCATGACAGGACTTCTAGTTTTAACTGTAGGTAATGACCTGATAACAAAGGTACATATAAAGTATTGTAACGGTCTGTACATAAATACTGACAGTTGCCTGTAACAAATGTATAGGTGAAGTATTGTAAAGGTGGGCTACAGTCAGATGCTAAACTGAAAAGAAATCTTTGAGTCCCAGAGTGGGTCTGACTCAACCACAAAATATTTGTTCTCATAGCACAGTGATAACAAAGGCACCCCAAAACACACTCGTTCCTGTCCCAAGGTGAAAACAAAGGTACCCAAGAAGTTTTGTGAAGATCAGTTCATAAATACGAGCTGTATCGAACTTGTGACAAAAAACTGATTGGACCAAATTTTGGTACAAAATGGCTACTGGCAGCCATCTTGAATTTTGGACCGCACCCAGAAACACTCATTCTCGTCCCAAGGTGATAACAAAGGTACCCAAGAAGTTTTGTGAAGATCAGTTCATAAATACAGCCTCTACCCTGAGCCGTATTGACATGTGTGCTTACATTGTGTAAGTAGCACTGAATAAATCAAAGTTCATCTAATTTGCATAATTTCTGCACGAAAAAAAAAAACCTTACAATATGTGATTGTGATGTATTCCATGTTACTAAACATTCATACAAAAATTTATTCAAATCGAAACTTTCATACAGAAGTTCTGTACAAAAGACTGATTGCACTAATTTTGGTACAAAATGGCTGCTGGTGGCCATCTTGAATTTCGGACCACACCCCAAAACACTTGCTCTCATCCCACGGTGATAACAAAGGTACCCAAGAAGTTTCGTAAAGATCGGTTCATAAATACGGCCTCTAGCCCGAGCCGTATCCAATTGTTGACGTACGGACAGACGGACAGACGGAAAGCTCAAATTTTGCTTCGCCAAAGTTGAGCTAAAAACGAAAATTTGGTTCATAAATATGGCCTCTAGTCTGAGCCGTATAGAAGTTGTGTACAAAAAACTGATTAGACCTAATTTCGGTACAAAATGGCCACTGGCAGCCATCTTGAATTTTAGACCGCACCCAGAAACACTCGTTCTCCTCCCAAGGTGCTAACAAAGGTACCCAAGACATTTCGTGAAGATCAGTTCATAAATACAGACTCTAGCCCGAGCCGTATTGACATGGGTACTTACTGTGTGTAAGTCGCAATGAAAAAATCAAAGTTCATCTAATTTGCATAATTTCTGCACGAGAAAAAAACCCGTATTATATGTGATGTATCCCATGGTACTAAACATTCACACAAAAAACTAGAACTATCACTGAAGGTGATTAATACCCCCGCTTTGGGTTTTTAGAGGAATGCACTTCTGATCATGTAGGCGAAGGCCATAAGGAAATGTATACATAAAGATCATTTTTTGTTGTTGAAATTTGTATTTGCATGTGGCCTTCCACAGAACAGCACTGAATACTTAAAGAGCCCACACATATATGGTTTACATTTGGAAAAACACATTTACAATGTGCAACATGTATTCAAAATCGGTTCATTAATGTAGGAGGAGTTGCACACACAAGAATCCCATTTGAAAACCCATAATAAATCCAAGTTAAAGGGAGATAACCTGGTTAAAATTGTCGCAGATCAAAAATTTGGGAATATGCGTATGTTCACTTAGTTGTGATAATGTTTGAAAGGTTTCGTCAAAATTGATTGATAAATGTAGGAGGAGTTGCACGCACAAGAATTTCATGTAGAAACCCATAATAAATCTAAGTTAAAGGGAGATAACCTAGTTAAAATTGCCACAGCTCAAAAATTTTGGAATATGCGCATGTTTACTTAGTAGTGATTATGTCTGTAAACTTTTGTCCAAATTGATTGATAAATGTAGGAGGAGTTGCGCACACAAGAATTTCATGCAGAAACCCATATTAAATCAAAGTTCAAGAGAGATAACCTGGTTAAAATTGTCGCAGATCAAAAAGTTTGGAATAAGCACATGTTCACTTAGTAGAGATGATGTTTGAAAGGTTTCATCAAAATCGGTTCATTAATGTAGGAGGAGTTGCGCACACAAGAATTTGTTCTAACGGAAAGACATAATAAATCTAAGTCAAAGGGAGATAACCTGGTTAAAATTGTTGCAGATCAAAAATCTTGGAATATGCGCATGTTCACTTAGTAGTGATGATGTCTGAAAAGTTTTGTCCAAATTGATTGATAAATGTAGGAGGAGTTGCACGCACAAGAATTTCATGTAGAAACCCATAATAAATCTAAGTTAAAGGGAGATAACCTAGTTAAAATTGCCACAGCTCAAAAATTTTGGAATATGCGCATGTTCACTTAGTAGTGATGATGTCTGTAAACTTTCGTCCAAATTGATTGATAAATGTAGGAGGAGTTGCGCACACAAGAATTTCATGCCGAAACCCATATTAAATCAAAGTTCAAGAGAGATAACCTGGTTAAAATTGTCACAGATCAAAAAGTTTGGAATATGCACATGTTCACTTAGTAGAGATGATGTTTGAAAGGTTTCATCAAAATCGGTTCATTAATGTAGGAGGAGTTGCGCACACAAGAATTTGTTCTAACGGAAAGACATAATAAATCTAAGTCAAAGGGAGATAACCTGGTTAAAATTGTCACAGATCAAAACTCTTGGAATATGCGCATGTTCACTTAGTAGTGATGATGTCTGAAAAGTTTTGTCCAAATTGATAGATAGAATTGATAGATAAATGTAGGAGGAGTTGCGCACACAAGAATTTCATGTAAAAACCCATATTAAATCAAAGTTCAAGAGAGATAACCTGGTTAAAATTGTCGCAGATTAAAAAGTTTGGAATATGCACATGTTCACTTAGTAGAGATGATGTTTGAAAGGTTTCATCAAAATCGGTTCATTAATGTAGAAGGAGTTGCGCACACAAGAATTTGTTCGGATGGAAAGACACAATAAATCTAAGTCAAAGGGAGAAAACCTGGTTAAAGTTATCGCAGATCAAAAATCTTGGAATATGCGCATGTTCACTTAGTAGTGATGATGTCTGAAAAGTTTTGTCCAAATTGATTGATAAATGTAGGAGGAGTTGCGCACACAAGAATTTCATGTCCGGAAAGACGTACGGACGGACGTACGGACGGACGGACAGACGGACGGACGGATGTACGGACGTACGGACGTACAGGGCGATTCCTATATAGCCCCCACTTCTTCGAAGCGGGGGTATAATTATTCAAATCAGCGCTTTCATATGGAAGTTCTGTGCAAAAATCTGATTGCACCTAATTTTGTACAAATTGGCTGCCATCGGCCATCTTGAATTTCGGATCGGACCCAAAAACACTCGTTCTCGTCCCACGGTGATACCAAAGGTACCCAAGAAGTTTCGTAAAGATCGGTTCATAAATACGGCCTCTAGCCCAAGCCGTATTGGCATTTGCACTTACAGTGCTGAAAGTAACACCAAAAAACATCAAAATTAGTCTAATTTGCACAATTTATGCACGAGAAAAAACCCCGTATTATATGTGATGTATCCCATGGTACTAAACATTCATACAAAAAATTATTCAAATCAGAGCTTTCATATGGAAGTTCTGTACAAAAAACAGATTTCTGCATCGTCGGTACAAAATGGCAGCTGGCGGCCATCTTGAATTTCGGACCGCACCCAAAAACACTCGTTCTCGTCCCATGGTCATAACAAAGGTACCCAAGAAGTTTCGTAAAGATCGGTTCATAAATACGGCCTCTAGCCCGAGCCGTATCCAATTGTTAACGTACGGACAGACGGACAGACGGAAAGCTCAAATTTGGTTTCGCCAAAGTTGAGCTAAAAACGAAAATCAAACTCATGTGGAATTTGCCAGAGAGAAGAAAAATTTATTTGACAGGTGGTGCCATTCAAAAGAAATAGGGAAAGATTTCTCTAAATTAAAATAAATGATGCTAATTGAAGAGTTCAAAGGAAAGATACCTTCAGATATAAAGGCCCACCTGGATGAACAAAAAGTTGACACTCTGAACAGAACAGCAGTACTAGCAGATGACTATGCCTTAACTCATAAAATGAGTCGTAACTCTACAAATTTTTGGCTTCACAAGAATTCTTTCCAAAGTGGACCTAGACCAACTTCAGATAAAACTCATCCTTCCAGTCCTCCAAACTTTTCACCACGCAAATTTAATAGGAAGCCAAATGAGAATAAGTCATCTAATGCCAGTCCAACACCATTACGACCCAACAGTTCAAATAAAACCTGTAATTATTGTAAGAAACCAGGACATTTATTATCTGGCTGTTAAAAAGGAAAAATTAGTCCTCTACTTCACAGAATGCACTAGCATGTGCTCCATGTCCTGAAAATTACAATTTATGTAATAAAGCAAAATGCTTTTATATAATAGAAAATTATAAGCCATTTATTTCTGAAGGCTTTGTTTCCCCTGAGGGGGATAAGTACTGTTCCTTACCAATAAAAATACTGAGAGACACAGGGGCTACTCAGTCTTTAATGTTAGAAGGCATTTTGCCATTTTCTGAAGAAAGTGCGACCGGGGCACAAGTTCTAATATCAGGTATTGAGTCAAACTCTTTAATTGTCCCACTTCATAAAATAAATGAGAAGTAGTTTAGTAAATGGGACTGTGACAGTAGAAATCAGACCTACTCTACCTGTAAAAGGTATTTCTTTATTATTGGGAAATGACTTAGCTGGTGACAAAGTCACTGTAGAACCTCAAGTGGTGGATAAGCCGAGCACAGATGAAAGTATTATTAATTTGAAGGAATGTTTTCCTTTTGCCTTTCCAGCATGTGCTGTGACTCGGTCCATGGCAAAGAAAGCTGAGGTTGATAACAACCTCAATTGTGTTCATTTAAACAGCAAATCTGAGGATAAGAACAGTCATAGAATTACGGATTCTGAAGATATTGATTTGTCTAAGACATTTTTGAGTCAGTGTGATGACTCCTCTAGAAATTGTAAAGAGGCCACTACACCTGAGAGTGATGGGGGACCTCCTTGAATGTCATTTCCCGGACATCTTTAATTCAGGAACAGGAAAGTGATCCTGACCTTGCCGAGCCACGTGAAAGGGCTCTCACAGAGGCAGAAGCCCAAAACTCCCCTGTCTGTTATTTTAAAAAATCTGATGTACTCATGAGGAAATGGCGACCACCAGAAGTACCCTCCAATAGTGATTGGGAGGTTATTTATCAAATAGTTGTCCCCACTAAATACCGGAATGAAATAATAAGCCTGGCTCATGCAGATCCAAAGGCTGGACATTTGGGAGTTAGGAAAACCTACTCTCGTATTCAACAGTGTTTTTACTGGCCCAAGCTTCGAAAGGATGTTGTTGAATTTTGTAAAACCTGCCACACCTGGCAAATTGTAGGAAAACCCAACCAGAAGATTCCTCCTGCTCCCCTTCAACCAATCCCTGCTTTTGAGGAGCCATTTAGTAGAATTAGTATTGATTGTGTTGGCCCATTGCCTAGAACAAGATCTGGAAATGAATATCTTCTTACCATCATGTGTGCTTCTACACGATTTCCTGAGGCTATTCCTCTAAGAAATATTAAAACTAAGACTATAGTTAAGGCCTTGATAAAATGTTTCACGACTTTCGGTCTACCCAGGTCAGTGCAATCGGACCAAGGCTCAAATTTTATGTCAAACATTTTTCAGCAGGTGATGTATGAGCTCAAAATTAAGCAGTACACATCAAGTGCCTATCATCCCAAAAGTCAAGGAGCTCTAGAATGCTTTCATCAAACACTGAAGACCATGATAAAGGCCTATGGGGAGGATAATGAGAAGGATTGGGATGAAGGAGTACATCTCCTCTTATTTGCAGTCCGTGAGACTGTACAGGAATCTCTGGGGTTCAGCCCTTTTGAATTAGTGTTTGGACACTCAGTGAGGGGGTCCACTCACTGCTTTGAAGGAGAAATGGCTCGAGGAAGAGCCACCTGAAATAGGGCTGGGGGATATTTCGATATACGGGTAAATACCGGTATTGAAATCGGTACCGGTTAAATATCGTCTATTTTTTGGCAATACCGGTATATCGTCTGTAACGATATTGGTTTGGATCACATGATAATAAAATTTCAACATGTGTTTTTTCGTAAAATCGCACAGAAAGTTGCTTTGAAAATACAGGAAGTTTACCTTTCCTCATTTTGTGAACAAATGATAAACAGCGAGAGATGACGAGAGTAACATTCTATCTCGTTTATCGTCACCGACATGCAAGAATTCATGGAGAAATTATGAAATAAAAATTTAATACTTGTTTGCTAAATTTGTTTGATTATTTTTAATTAGTGAATAATTAAAGTAGCACACATCACACAAATAGTTTGTTGTTACACGGAAAACACACCCGACTGTCACGCTGTAAAAACACGGTAACCTGCTGTTGGTCACATTTGTTTGAACTGTAATCAGCAAGCCATACTTATCGCTTAATTCATTGTCAGCAATCTGACACAAAAATGTTTCAAATCACACATATTCACAATTGCGAAATGTGCAACAATTTTTGTCAAATATGACAGAGGTGTGATGCCATCACTGGGAGAAAACATTGTCGGCTGGTGATTGACACCTGCAGACTATCATGAAAGTGAAGGGTGATCACGTCTTGGAGGCGTGCTTAATATCAACAGACTGACTGGCCTGACATGTGACGGATGACATTTGACATTGTCATCTGAGGAAGTTCACTGCTGAAAGATAGGAGAAGGGGAGGAGCTACTACTGGTTCTTTTTGAAACCAGACCCTCGGAATTCCATCAATTGGACTCCCGTTGTTTTGATAAAAAAGTTTTGTTTGCCACTGTTTTCATGAAGCCACACATACGCAATTAACACAATGTGACAATTGACTGGCTCAGTAATTAAACGCTTATCAGTCAAGAGAGGCTGGCCATGTTTTTACAGGAATTAAATTGACAAAGACTAATTTACTTGTATCCCAGATTCAGATGAAAACCAGTAAACCCATGATAATTTTATGGCTTATTTTCTTATTAAACAATAGGTTCAATAACTTTGTAGACATGGATTATTATGGTCTTCCTTTCAAATCACTCATTTTCCCAGAGCAGTAAGTGATACTTCTATCTTTTGCTCCAAAAATATCTTTTTTATTCATGATATCCCTTGCATTTAATATGTGTTTCACACACTGCTGCACGATATACCGGTATATCGCGATATTTTTTCAGATATCGTTACCGGTATTCCGATTCCCATATCGCCCAGCCCTAACCTGAAATTTCTCTCCTGGACTATGTGTCCACTTTTAAGGAAAAATTTCACCAGGCCAGAGAAATGGCAAATAAACATTTACAGAAAGCCCAGAGTCATATGAAGACCCGGTAGGATAAAAAGGCAAAATTTCGCTCCTTTAAACCTGGGGACAAGGTGCTAGTATTATTCCCTGTAAAGGGCAATGCTTCACAAGCAAGATATTCAGGCCCTTATATTGTTAAGCACAAGATCAGTGATACTGATTATGATGTTGAGACTCCCGATAGACTCAACTAGAACTATCACTGAAGGTGATTAATACCCCCGCTTTGGGTTTTTAGAGGAATGCACTTCTGATCATGTAGGCGAAGGCCATAAGGAAATGTATACATAAAGATCATTTTTTGTTGTTGAAATTTGTATTTGCATGTGGCCTTCCACAGAACAGCACTGAATACTTAAAGAGCCCACACATATATGGTTTACATTTGGAAAAACACATTTACAATGTGCAACATGTATTCAAAATCGGTTCATTAATGTAGGAGGAGTTGCACACACAAGAATCCCATTTGAAAACCCATAATAAATCCAAGTTAAAGGGAGATAACCTGGTTAAAATTGTCGCAGATCAAAAATTTGGGAATATGCGTATGTTCACTTAGTTGTGATAATGTTTGAAAGGTTTCGTCAAAATTGATTGATAAATGTAGGAAGAGTTGCACGCACAAGAATTTCATGTAGAAACCCATAATAAATCTAAATTAAAGGGAGATAACCTAGTTAAAATTGCCACAGCTCAAAAATTTTGGAATATGCGCATGTTTACTTAGTAGTGATGATGTCTGTAAACTTTTGTCCAAATTGATTGATAAATGTAGGAGGAGTTGGGCACACAAGAATTTCATGCAGAAACCCATATTAAATCAAAGTTCAAGAGAGATAACCTGGTTAAAATTGTCGCAGATCAAAAAGTTTGGAATATGCATATGTTCACTTAGTAGAGATGATGTTTGAAAGGTTTCTTCAAAATCGGTTCATTAATGTAGGAGGAGTTGCGCACACAAGAATTTGTTCGAACGGAAAGACATAATAAATCTAAGTCAAAGGGAGATAACCTGGTTAAAATTGTCACAGATCAAAAATCTTGGAATATGCGCATGTTCACTTAGTAGTGATGATGTCTGAAAAGTTTTGTCCAAATTGATTGATAAATGTAGGAGGAGTTGCACGCACAAGAATTTCATTTAGAAACCCATAATAAATCTAAATTAAAGGGAGATAACCTAGTTAAAATTGCCACAGCTCAAAAATTTTGGAATATGCGCATGTTTACTTAGTAGTGATGATGTCTGTAAACTTTTGTCCAAATTGATTGATAAATGTAGGAGGAGTTGGGCACACAAGAATTTCATGCAGAAACCCATATTAAATCAAAGTTCAAGAGAGATAACCTGGTTAAAATTGTCGCAGATCAAAAAGTTTGGAATATGCACATGTTCACTTAGTAGAGTTGATGTTTGAAAGGTTTCATCAAAATCGGTTCATTAATGTAGGAGGAGTTGCGCACACAAGAATTTGTTCGAACGGAAAGACATAATAAATCTAAGTCAAAGGGAGATAACCTGGTTAAAATTGTCACAGATCAAAAATCTTGGAATATGCGCATGTTCACTTAGTAGTGATGATGTCTGAAAAGTTTCGTCCAAATTGATTGATAAATGTAGGAGGAGTTGCACGCACAAGAATTTCATGTAGAAACCCATAATAAATCTAAGTTAAAGGGAGATAACCTAGTTAAAATTGCCACAGCTCAAAAATTTTGGAATATGCGCATGTTCACTTAGTAGTGATGATGTCTGTAAACTTTCGTCCAAATTGATTGATAAATGTAGGAGGAGTTGCGCACACAAGAATTTCATGCAGAAACCCATATTAAATCAAAGTTCAAGAGAGATAACCTGGTTAAAATTGTCGCAGATCAAAAAGTTTGGAATATGTACATGTTCACTTAGTAGAGATGATGTTTGAAAGGTTTCATCAAAATCGGTTCATTAATGTAGGAGGAGTTGCGCACACAAGAATTTGTTCGAACGGAAAGACATAATAAATCTAAGTCAAAGGGAGATAACCTGGTTAAAATTGTCGCAGATCAAAAATCTTGGAATATGCGCATGTTCACTTAGTAGTGATGATGTCTGAAAAGTTTTGTCCAAATTGATTGATAAATGTAGGAGGAGTTGCGCACACAAGAATTTCATGTAGAAACCCATATTAAATCAAAGTTCAAGAGAGATAACCTGGTTAAAATTGTCGCAGATTAAAAAGTTTGGAATATGCACATGTTCACTTAGTAGAGATGATGTTTGAAAGGTTTCATCAAAATCGGTTCATTAATGTAGGAGGAGTTGCGCACACAAGAATTTGTTCGGATGGAAAGACACAATAAATCTAAGTCAAAGGGAGAAAACCTGGTTAAAATTGTCGCAGATCAAAAATCTTGGAATATGCGCATGTTCACTTAGTAGTGATGATGTCTGAAAAGTTTTGTCCAAATTGATTGATAAATGTAGGAGGAGTTGCACGCACAAGAATTTCATGTAGAAACCCATAATAAATCTAAGTTAAAGGGAGATAACCTAGTTAAAATTGCCACAGCTCAAAAATTTTGGAATATGCGCATGTTCACTTAGTAGTGATGATGTCTGTAAACTTTCGTCCAAATTGATTGATAAATGCAGGAGGAGTTGCGCACACAAGAATTTCATGTCCGGAAAGACGTACGGACGGACGTACGGACGGACGGACGGACGGACGGACGTACAGGGCGATTCCTATATAGCCCCCACTTCTTCGAAGCGGGGGTATAAAAATACTCAGCTGTGCCATATAAATATGTTGAAAACATATTATGAGAGAGAACCAAACTCTCTACCAGTCTCAACAGTCACCCACATGGATGAGCTGGAAAATCCTGTAGAAGATATTCATGAAGGCGGCGAAAATGTACCTCTGAAGTTACAGAACTCAGATGTCCTGAGAGATCTACAAAATAAAACAGATTATTTACTGCCTGACCAAAGAAAGGATTTAGTTGATTTAATTTTCAAATATCAACACTTATTTCCCGATGTGCCTAGTAGGACATCTGTTATTTTTAATGATGTTGATGTAGGAGAGGCAAATCCCATCAAACAGCATCCATATAGATTGAACCCTTTCAAAGCTCAGATCATGAGAAAGGAAATACAGTATATGCTGGACAATGATATCATAGAACCTAGCCGTAGCAACTGGAGTTCGCCCTGTATACTTGTCCCAAAACCTGATGAGAGTTACCGATTTTGTACAGATTACCGTAAAGTTAACAGCCGCACCAAAACAGACAATTATCCAATTCCAAGAATTGATGACTGCATTGACAAACTTGGCCATGCTAAATTTGTGACAAAATTTGACTTGTTAAAGGGTTATTGGCAAGTCCCTTTAACAGAAAAAGCAAAAGAAATATCTGCTTTTGTTACCCCATTTGGGTTGTATCAATATAAAGTAACCCCTTTTGGCATGAAAAACTCTCTGGCAACGTTCCAGCGCATGGTTAACCACTTAATTGCAGACCTAGATCACAGTGAAGCTTATACTGATGATGTTATTATACACACAGATACAAGTTGGGCTGATCATCTAAAGAATATTCAAGAATTTTTTGACAAAGTGACCCAAGCCATCCTGACTATTAACTTGGTAAAATCAGAATTTGGCAAAGCAACTGTAAATTATTTAGGTCATGTTGTGGGTCGGGGCAGGTGAGGCTGATTGCGGCAAAAGTTGATGCCATTGTAAATTTTCCAGTACCAAGCTCTAAAAAAGAGCTCATGTGATTCTTATGCATGGCTGGATATTATAGAAAATTTTGTTTAAATTTCTCAGATGTTGTCTTCCCTTTGACCAGTTTATTGAGCAAAAGGGTTAGGTTTGTTTGGACTGAGGAGTGCCAGAAATCCTTTAACAGAATAAAAACTTCATTAAATAATTCCCCTGTCCTGGCCAGTCCCAATTATGAAAAGCCCTTCAAATTATTCATAGATGCAAGTGACAATGGAGCAGGTGGGTATATTGCCCAGGAAGATTCCCAAGGTATTTATCACCCTGTATGTTATTTCTCCCGAAAATTTCTCAAACATCAAAAGAATTACTCTACAGTAGAAAAAGAAACTTTGGCTCTAATTTTGGCATTAACCCATTTTGATGTGGATCTAGGAACCACCCAATGCCCAATTACAGTTTAGACCGATCATAACCCCTTAACTTTTATCAATACAATGAAAAACAAGAATCAAAGATTATTGCGGTGGAGTTTAGCCCTTTAAGAATATAATTTAGAGATTAGGCATATTTCGGGAAGAGATAATGTTGTAGCTGATGCTATTTCCAGAATATCCTAATTTAAAATGATATGATCGGTCCCTATTCACTTCAAGTGTATATATGTTTATTTTAAAAAAAAAAAAAAAAAAATTGTGAAGATTATGTGTGTATTGTAAACAAGTCAGAGACTGTTAAAATTATATAAAAAGCTTTCAGTACCTTCAAACTTTTTCTTTTAAGGCGGGGTGTGTTATAGCCCCCATATTATATTGAGATTGATATATCCTTAGTAGATAACTATATGAGAAAGATATTTTTTATTTCTGCATTTTCTGCTTGGTCTCACTCATTTGCACTCAGTGACCTCATTTACATCTTTGTTACACTGATCTACAATTATTGTACATATAGCTGTTGATTGTTTAAGTAGGTCAGGGACCTTGTTTACTTGGATTGTGACAGAATCACCTGGAAACTGATAGAAACCGATAGAACATTGTAGACATTTCATCTTCTAGGACATTCTATCTGGTTACTATATAAAGGTTTGTCAACAGAATTCAAAAACTCATTTTTTTTTAGAAAGCCATTTCAGAAAGATTCACTTCAGTTGTTTCCATTGGAAATTATTATTGTTCTAGAACAGTGCATTTATTATAGAAGCAGTGCTTCTTTGTGATTTTGGAACATTGATTCCAGAAGAGAATTTTGAAGAGAATCTATTCGTCTTGGAAAAGAGAATTTATACTTTCTGTGAAACAGAATAATATTATTTTGTGAAAAGCCAGGATTCTACTGGATTATTTGGAAATTACCTGTGGCGCCAATACTTCTTGGATTTTTACTCCATTTGAATTTTGCAGAGCATTTTATTATATTTTATTGGAGACGGCTGAAATTTCTAAGTGAACATTTTATTACAAATCGATGGGATACTGTTTCTGAAGAGACATTCTTGGATTTAAAACTACCAGCTGGTAACTTTCTTCACAAGATTCCTCACCACTGGATTACTGGATTCTGTCAAACTGTACTTTGGACTAATTCAATAATTGGTAAGTACCAATGTTTTTATTTTCTGTAAACCAATCAGTGTAAAAGATCTTTGTATCATTTTTTTTTATATTAATTTTTTTTTTATTAAATTTTAGAATAGTTAAATTCATAGTTATTGTTGCTGATTCTCAGATTTCTTTCTGTTACCAATATCAATAATATTTCCATACCGTAACAACTGTGCTAATGGTTTTGGGGTTTTGGGCTCAGGCAGCCATACCGGCTGACCGATCACGACCAAAAGCTGACGTTCTCATGTAGACATAACCTAAAACCCGCATATAAAATTTTGTGACGATCAGACAAGAACTACGAGGTATAGCCTGTACTTGAAGGTTGAATAAAAAACTTTAACCACAAACTTTAACCATAACTCCAAATGTCAACTAAACAGGAAAAGAAAAAAAAAAAAACACATGAACCTTCAGGAAAAAACTTTAACCACAAACTTTAACCAAAACTCTAAAAGTTAACAGACGGACAGACGGACAGACATAAGTCATTACTAAAGCCCTCACTGTAAACAGTCGGGCTAAAAATCACTCAGCAGTGAGTTTTAACAATTAGTTACAAAATAAGAAGTATTTTTGTAGGCAAATCATAGTCACTCATTTTTTCAATCATCCCTGAAAACAAATTGATACAGTTAAAATCAGAAGTCCTGTCACGAACTTTGCGCTTATCTTGGCATAATTGCGCGTAGGAATTGCGCGCAATTGCCATATCGAATGGCATCCAAAGCACGGCAGGTTCTCCTGGTTACTCATAGCAAACACAGGCAATGCTTCTGCCAATGGACCTCCGGGTTACCCAGAGGTCCATTGGCTGAAACATTGCTTGTGCACAGGCCATAAGTACAGAATTTGATAGCCTTACTATGGTCATAACGCGTAGATTAACGCACAGATCAACGTGCTATTTGTGCGCATTTCATGACAGGACTTCTAGTTTTAACTGTAAATTAATACTTGCAATGTAATTGACTGTTTTCTTGTGTTACTTCATTTTTGACACTTGTTGTCAGGTCAATTAAAGTTTCATTTTGTGATTAATGAGCTTCACAGTGCTATTTGTTTTAAAGATATCTTGTCGGATTAATAGCATCGACACCAAGTAAGATTGTTGGGTTTCCTTTGTGGAAATAGGTTGGCGCCACAAACGACATTTCATGTGCTACAACTATTTATTGTTCACATTTCTATTGAAATATGTCTTTATTACATTTTATTCATATATTAAATAAAAACATTAGTTGAGTTGTTTTTGATGAAAATTCTGATCCCGACATCTCACTCTCCCGGCCCCACCATAACTTGAATAATAATAAGGCGGAGGTATCCAGTTATGCTTATTTTATATTATTTTATTCCTCAATCATTGTTTTTATCTTACAACCAACATGTATTTTGTCTGTATTAACTCCGCAACTGTCGTGTATCCGACGCCCTGATACAGATGTTTGTATGCAGGGGAGGGGCGGGGGGGGGGGAGGGAGGGAGGAGGAGATACAAGCACGTTCCTTTCGCATGAGTTCCATTTTTTTCTTTTTGTTCATCCATACGAATAGACAGTTCATTATATATTCGTCTACATTCTTGACTTATCCCTAACATATTAAGATAAAATGATTATTACCATTATGTGGATGTACAAAATATGTATCCAAGTCTTGCTCCGGGTTCTTAGGGTAGATCACGCCTCATCTTCGACTCGTCGTGATTAGGGATGCCACGATTCGTTTATTAGTCGACTCACTGCCGATTAGTGGCCGTGTCGACGATTTTTTTTTGGAGTCGACTATCGGGAAGGAAGATGTAGAAGCCGGCGTCCATTATGTATCGCACATTATTGTACTAATTTCAGTTCGGTGGACGCTATTCTGTAATTGAATCAATTTGAATGCATGCAAAAGCCCACTAGTTCGCCGTGAGTGATGGTAGGGGACCGGGGTGGTAGAGGTGAGACGATTAATCGGTGTAACATCGGCACTCGGCCGATAAGTGCCCATTGGTTCACCATTGGCACCCGAGGTTCAACATCAGCCCTCGCCGATTGTCTGAAACTTAGTGAAAGTGTTATGGATGATCTGTAATGAACTTCCTCCCTTCGTGGGACAACCAGTGGCAAGCGATCGGTACGTCACTCGTCTGTTACTGATATCAGGTAAGTGATGGTTCGTGAAAGAAAAGGCAGAATATTATATTAAAGATTTTGATTGTGTAACTGTGTACCGAGTTGTTTTTTATCCATCATGTGAATACGGAAGCTCTTCACTGCCCAAACTGACTGCATTCTGCAAAATTTCGCAATATTTCTTTCAACCATGCTCATCATCTCATTAAATATATATTATTTATGGCATTCTTTATTCCCATATTGGACAGATAATTTCTCTGTATTAGTAATCTGTGTTAACTGTGAGAGGTTTGGGTGCAGTAAGTTTAATATCAGGCCATTCGGGGTGGGATTTATCAACACGAAATCACTGAATTTTTCTCATGTTGAAATGTGTAGAGCATGTGATGAAAATAGATAATGCAGTGCAACGTCATGACTCGTGTGACACAATCCCATATATGGGTTGGGAACGGGACAAACTGACCGGGGCATCCCACCCCGGGACAACCCGCCTCAAGTTTTTCATGCGCTGCAGTTGTCAGCTATTTGACCATGATATTGGAGGTGCGCAGACAACATGGCAATGGACAAAATAGAGCTAGCCATTAGGGTGCACATGGAATAAGGTGAGGACGAATTCTCGGCACTACTTACAATTTTGAACTTTAAGCTGGATGTTTGTTTCAACTTTTTTGAAGTGGCCGAGTTAAGGCATTGCACGCCTTCGCCGCCACATTTCATACATCGTTGTTCCCTGTTGCATTTTGTGTGACAAGTGCCCAAAGTTCTGACAACACATCACTTCTGTTTGGTCTCTACATACTACCAATTCAGTATAGAATTATTATTAGCTTATTTCAGTCATTCTGGGATGTATTAATAGGATCAATGTAGATTGTAGATAATTTTCGATAAAATTGGATAATATTCGATAAAAAGTGAGTAAAATTCATTTTTATATATTACTTTCCTCCAAAAATATTTCTTCAAAAATCCGAGAAAAACAAATCGGACCAACTCGCCCTCAAAAATGGGAAAATCCACCCCAAAAATAAGCCGAGGGAGGGGGGGGGGGGGGGGGGGGGGGGGGGGGGGGGGGGGCCTGATCCATATGGGTTTACCGAAAAGAAACTCCCACTTTAAAACGTGTGGTTCCAACGACAGCTTTTGATTTTCACAAAACATTTTCTTCCAAATATATTTCAAGGGTGAAAAACTGCTATCATGTAAATATCTATTTTCCGTCTGCCTAATTTTCAATTTTAGGCACACGGGAAATGTGGTACTGGCAAACAAAAACACTCTCATGTTCTTTGTTCTCTGATTTTTTTTTCAGCTGCGTTTTGAATGGCTTTGGTAGTCAACTTCAAAGACTGTTTGTCTATGATAGTCGACTTCATGGCCCCTGTAGGGGGTGATTCGGCAAAGACCCAACTTTGAAATGAATTGTTGCCAGTGTTGTTGTAAACCGCATCAAAAGTTCAGAACACAATTTACCGTAACGATGCACATGATGAGTTCAGAACACAATTTACCGTAACGATGCACATGATGAGTTCTGTTTATTTTAAATTGAAAATATACTGCACTGATGGTGCTTCACCGACATAAAATTAACCCTTTGATGTCTGTTAATATGACTTATTTAAGTGAGCATTAAAAGTGTGTTATCTTCCGGGTTAATGGGGATTAATGGCACGTAAATTAAATTCTGATTAGTGTAAATCAGCCAGCTTCTGCAGTAAGTTTGAATAATAAAGACACCATCTGACATCGGCATACGGTATCGGCCGATTGTTGTCTAAAATAATCGGCAATCGTCTGATGGGGCATTTTACTAATTAGCTCATCTCTATGGGGTGGGGGCAGTGTTACGAGTCATACGACATTGTATTCATTAACATCATTAAGATAAAGTGTTAGTGGTTGTTGAACTTGTCGATTGTTTTCAACATGGTCTCTGTCGGAGCGCTTCCAACTACAAAGCATTTTGACAGAGACTATGTCGCAAATAAATTGAAATTAAAATTTTTTAGTAAATTTTGTTTCTTAACATACCTACCACAATTGTTTACAATTGGCTGTAACGTAAGTGCAAGCTCTACTTCGGAACTAACTCAAGCTTTTAGAGAACTTTTCCAAACAAGTTGGAAAAGTAATAGAGTACAAAAGCACGAAAAAGATTGGAAAAAGGGTCAAGCGAGACCAGCGCACGAAAGTACAGGTACTCTCTCTGCACACCTCTTGCAGGGACCGACCTGGGCATGCGCCAGTGCGTATTTGGTTCTGAAACATCAGGACCTGGCTCTTAAATCTCAGAAATAGGCTTCTCAGTTGGCGCGTAACTTCTCAGATCATATTTTGATATTCTTTCGATGGATAATCGAGAGAGACACTCTTACATGTATTACATATATGATTATCATTTATCAATGTTGTAGAGTGCTTACTTAAGTTAATAGTTCAAGTCTGAATTATCAAGCATTAATCTCCGCTGTGGTTTCTGATCAAGTCTTGGCTGCCTAAATAGGCAGCCAAGACTTGGTCAGAAACCACAGTGAAGATTAATGTTTGCTACAGTGTACTAAATGAAAATGATGAGAGCTATTACATACTTGCAGTGTGTGTTACAAACAGCAA
This sequence comes from Pictodentalium vernedei, assembly GCA_031216915.1. Taxonomy (NCBI): domain Eukaryota; kingdom Metazoa; phylum Mollusca; class Scaphopoda; order Dentaliida; family Dentaliidae; genus Pictodentalium; species Pictodentalium vernedei. The sequence goes on from CM062297.1 coordinate 852,624,912, forward strand.
TGTGACTCCGTAAATTGAAATCTGGCGCATGAATTGAAAAAATAGGCTCCGAGGCTAGAGCGTATTTTAAATAGTTCTGATCGGTCCCTGCTCTTGCATTTACCGAGAGCATGCGCAACAACCGTGATGTCAATTCCGTATTTCCGCCAACGAGAAGTTTGTGATTTAGCGAGGATATCCCCAAGGAGGGTGGGCCACCGGTAAACAATTGAGGTAGGTATGTTAAGAAACAAAATTTACAAAAAATTTTAATTTCTTTTCAACCTACTCACAATTGTTTACAATTGGCTGAATAAACAATAGGAGGAGGTGAATCACATAACCAATACCAACAAGAGTAGCAGAAAGAAAAGCAAGGAGGGCAGAGAACAATAACAAAACCTGTAATGAAGATAGAGAGAAGGCACCTGAAAAGAACAAGGCTGAGCGAAGCACAACCTCGATAAAAACAATTTTAACGAGGGTGTACAACAGCCTGAGCAGCAACGAGAGGGCCTAAAGAATAAAGGTCCTCAGATTGCTGCTGAAGGTGGCGGAGATAAAAGGAGGAGAAGGTAGAGGCATTCCTCCAGTAAGCCGCATTCATAACATCCCGAAGCGAAACAGAATTGGAGAATGCCCAGGATGTAGAAATGACACGAACCTCATGAGCATTAAACCTGTTCGAAACAAGATCCGACGCAGACAAGCAGGAATAAGCCAGCTTCATTGCAAGACAGTTCCACCTGGAAATAGAATGGGAAGAGATAGACTGCCTCTTAGGAATGAGAGACAGAAAGAATCTCTTCCGACCCCTCCTAATGAACTGAGTGCGAGTAATGTAAGTCTTGATCGCACGAACAGGACAAAGAAGAGGTCTCCGACCATCGGCAGCAGGGAGAGCCCGAATGCAGATGGGAGGAGGTACTGAATCAGGAAGCCAGAAAAGAGCAATCAGTAGTGAAGGTGACACTGTTAGCCTCATTTTGGAAGAAGGCAGAATCAACAGATAGCGCATGAAGCTCACTGACTCGTCGAGCAGAAGCAAACGCTAGAAGAAAAGCCATCTTATAGGTGAGAAAACACATATCGGTCTCAGATAAAGGCTCGAATGGCACCCTCTCCAAACAGTGCAACAGCCATGCCAAGTTCCACTTGGGTGTAAGATGCAACACTCGAGGCCTCTTCAAAGAAAAGTGCCGAATGAGTTTGGAGAGAAAAAGATTATGACCGATGCACCGCTTTCCCACATAAGAGAAAGTATCAGACAGCATAGACTGATAGCCTTAATAGTACTAGGCTGGAGGCCCTTGGAGTCAAAAAGATATACCAGAAAATCTGCAATTTGAGCTATTGACGGATCACGGTAATCCACATTGTGATCTGCACACCAGCGGAAGAAAACCTTCCACTTTGCAGCATAAGTCATGCCAGTGGAATGTCGCTGTGATGCAGAAATGCACTCCATTGTTCGTCTCAAAAAACCTCTACGTCGGAGACTGGACCTGATAAAAGACAGGCGTGAAGGGACATGCTCGCCAGGTTGTTGTGATACTTCCTGGGATGACCCTGGGAAAGAAGATCGCGACGTAGAGGTAGACAAATCGGCCGATCTGCCAACAGAGACCGCAGCCGATTGATCCACACCCTCTGTGGAGACAGAAGTGCGATCAGAATGATCCTGCAACTGCAAGCACGAATCTTCGCCAATACTTGAGGAAGAATCGGTGCAGGAGGAAAGGCACAGCCGATCCAACCTGTCCAGTCCAGAGACAGAGCGTCTACTGCAAATGCCAGAGGATCTGGACAAGGGGAGACAAAGGTCTCTACCTGATGATTCCAGCGAGTAGCGAAAAGGTCGACCTGAGGACGGCCCCACTGCTCGCCTGAAACACTGACCGATGTAGCATCCATTCCGTTGGAAGGACACTGTTGCGTCGGGACAGGGAAGCTGCTAGGAAGTTGAAACGCCCGGGAATGTGTCGAATGGACACCCGAGCGTTCACATCCCACGCCAACAGAAGAAGATCCCGAGACAGCCGATACATGGGAATCGAATGTGTGCCTCCTTGATTCCGTACATGTATGTAGGCCACTACTGTCGAATTGTCCGAAAGAAGTAGGGCAATATGATCCGACAGATGAGGGATCCAAAGCCGAAAACTCAACAGAAGAGCAAGGAGCTCCTTCTGGTTGATATGAAGGCCCACCTGCTTGCTGTCCCGCTCGCCGTGAGTAGACAGACCGAGAGGATCCAACGTCGCACCCCAGCCCCGATCGCTGGCATTCGCAGTAAGGATGTGATCGGCCAAAGGAAGATCCAACGGAACACCCTGTGTCACCCAGGGAATATCGGCCCAAGGGTGGAGGTGACAAAGTAGAGACCGAGGAAAAGTGAGTTCTAGATCCAGCGGATCTACATTCGGACGCCAATGATCCAACAGGAAGTGTTGGAGAGGTCGGACAAACAAGCGACCGAGCGGAATGAGATCTGTCACCGAACAGCAAAGGCCCAGCATCCGAAGGAAAGTCCTGGCCGAGACCGAGGAAGATTGGAGCAGGTTCCGAGTCAAGGCGGAAAAAATCGTCGCCCGAGCATGGGGGACCGACACTACATTGTGAAGAGTGTCAAAATCCATCCCCAAATGACGGAATCGCAGAGAAGGAAGGAGATCCGACTTCTCGCGATTGACTCTGAAACCCTGCGACGCAAAGAAACTGCTGGACATCTAACTCCAGAACAGCAGCATCGTGGTGCCATTGGAGGGTGTCGTCCAGGTAGGCTGACGAAGTCACAGTTGACTGAGTACGGTGGAAAGCAAGCGCATGTGACATCAGTCGGGTGAAGGCCCAAGAAGCCAGGTTCAAACCGAACGGGGGAGCTCTGAATTGATAAACTTGATCCCGAAACAAGAACCGAAGGTATTTCCGTGACGTCTGATGAATGGGTACATGGAAGTAGGCATCCTTCAGGTCGATACTGGCAGCAAAGTCGCCCTGATGAACTGAACGTCAAACCGACCAGAAAGTCTCCATACTGAAACGAGGAGCTATAATGTATTCGTTTAGGACACTCAGATCGATCATGACAGGACGAAACTGGCCATTTTTCTTCGGCACCAAGAAAAGTCTCTAGTAAAACCCGGGTGAAAGGGTGTTCCTGACCACCTCGATCGCCCCTTTGGAGAGGAGATTGTCGATCTCCTGCACCAGAAGGTCTCGACGCAGAGAATCAGAAGGGACCTGAGTCGGGAAGGGCACCCGAGATAAACTGGGGTGCCGACGGAAGGACAGTCGCAGACCGGATTGAATGACTTCGAGGACCCAAGGGTCCGACGTTATCTCTGTCCAACGGTCGTAAAACAGCGACAGCCTTCCCCCGACTGGAGGCAAATCGAGGTGAGAACCTTCACTTGCGGCCTCGACGAGGCCCCCCGAGAGGAGAAACCACCTCGGGAAGTGACAGAGTCCTGAGACTTTCCTGCCTGAGGCTGCCAGCGAGCCTGGCCACGTGGGCGCTTCTTATGTGCAAAAGGAGCAGGCGGAGCCGAAGGCGTAACCGACAAGGCAGATGCAGCAGCATGCTTGGCGGGTCTAGAACGACCACCACCCACAGCAGCAGGTTGGTCAAGCTGTCGCAGCAAAAGCTGGTCCTTCGAATGACGAAGAACTTCGCCACGAACAGCTTCCACGGAACCATGGAACACCTGAGGTCCCACCAAAGAGGCAGCCCTCAGAACAGCACATTGCTCAGAAGGAAGGGATGGAGAAGAATCCAACACCGCATCGTGGCGTGCCAGCTCCAAATTAGCCGTGTTACAGGCGTGAGCGTTTGTCAAGTTCATAAGAGCCGGGGACAAAACGCGGAAAAGGAGCCTGAGTGTCATCAAACTCCCCTGGTGGAAAATATTCAGCAAGAGCAGCGACGACATGGGCCGCGAGAGATAACATACCCAGCATCTCTCTGGACAGGCCCACCATAGATTCAACTACCGACATCGGGAGAACTGCTGACTTAGGCTTAGTTAACCCGAGGGAAGAAGAATCCTCATCCACAGTAGTCATCCCTTGGAAGACTGATGGACAGACGGAATTGTAAACATGAAACCGCGATGGAGGCAGAAAGGCATCAGCTCTAGAAAAGAAGGAACCCTTGAGGGCCTTAGAACGCATTTTGGCATCCAAGCCGTGGAAGAACTCAACAACCTGAGCCGATTGCAGAGGACGCAAAGCCCCAGAGCTAGAAGGCTCAACAGGGTTACGGCGCTCCACAGTGGAACGTGGCCGGACGGTCACAGATGGCTGGTCTGAAGGTTGAACTTCCGGCAATAAGCCGAAGATGAAATCCAAAGCCTGCCCCAAGACTGACGAGGGGGCCCCATCACCTTCCAGATAATCGTCATCCTCCGTAGCAGAGGAGACATAGCCCAACTCACGCTGACCAGCAGAAACCTCCTGGGAAGACCGAGCAGTATCCAAGGGGCCAGGCGATACATCTCAGCGACCGACAAAGGAGCTTGTGTCTCAGGAGGCACAGGGAGGCCAACTTGAGGGTTGCCAGAAAGCAACCGTGTGAGCGCCAAAAGGGCCTGACGCAGGTTACCCTGAGAATCCGTTGCAGCAGCATCGCCCGACGGAGTGTCCTCCCAATGGACCCTTCTGGTAGAAGAACCCAAATCGTCAGAAGAGACCGACGTCGAACGTCGATCGGCAGACAGAATAGGGATACGGTGAGAAGACACCGGAGGATAGTCCCGATTGTGACGCCCAGGGGCCATCACTGACCTCTGCAAAACAGAAGGTCCTGCCTGCAAATTCTCAAAAGAGACCAACGGCGCACGTCGATCGGTAGCTGGACCTAGGACACGGTGAGAAGACACCGGAGGATTGTCCCAAGAATGACAGGAACTCGTCATTGGCCTCTGCACGGCAGACGGTCCCAACTGCCTATCCGGCAAGCATCGATCGGCACCCAGACTCGGAACACAGTGAGGAATCACCGGAGGAAGGTTCCGAGAGTGACAGCTAACAGGGGCTGTCACTGACCGCTGCTGAACAGCAGGCCCTGGATGCCAATGTCCCAACCTCATCCTGCTAGGCGGCACACTAGCAGGGGAAGGAGGAACAATAAACGATTCACTCGAGGGGCGAGGAATCGCTGCCGAAGCGACCGACCGGCTCAACCGACTAGGAGCAAACCTAGCCCCGGCGCGAGGCTAGGGGAGGCTGAGAGCACACAAACACGCCAGCAGATACAGCCTTGGTCCCCCGAGACTGTAGACCATCCCCAGAGGAGATGGAAGAGCCACCATCATACAGAATAGGATCTGTAGTAACAACTTCCTCAGAAACTGTCGCTGGCGAGGAGGCAGATCGGAGAGGGTCACCGAGCTGACCTCGGAGAAGCTCTCTACGAAAACAGATGCCTCAAGAGTGACATCAGAAGACAAAGAGACCACGGTCTCCACGTCAGATATCACTGAACTAGCACTGTCAACAGTTGCAGAATGCAGAGGAACTCGCCACAGACGACAGATCAGAATCCTGTGTGACAGAGTCACCACGTGCACCAGCAGAAATGTCTGCTACGGTACTGCTACCCTTACCCCAAGAACGAGGGGTTCTAGCTCTGGACAGAACCACTTTGTTTACAGAAGCCCAGAATTTAGAGGACCAAACCCCACAAATACCACATGATTGGGCCGGAGTGCAATTGTTGCAAGTGACACGTGGAATGAGAGTCGTCCACATGCTTCACTTGCAAGCAAGAGGTACAAGGAATAGTCTTTGGCATTATATGAATGAAAATAATGGAATCAAGCTTCCCGTCGACGGAAAACAGCACAAAGGTTGTGTTCACACGTGGGTAAAAACGAGATTAAGTGTGAAGATACAAGCGATAATGATCAAAAATAACATTAATCAAAAACAATTTGGATAGCTTGACAAAAGGGTACAATCCACTTGCACACAATTAAATGCAGAAGAAAAACAGCAAAGTAGCATGAGTCACAAAAATTTCCGACCATGTACAAATGGCGGAAATAAAAGGAATTAACGTCATGGTTGTTGCGCATGTGCTCGGTAAACGCAAGAGGTGTGCAGAGATAGTACCTGTACTTTCGAGCGCTAGTCTCGCTCGACCCTTCTTTCGATCTTCGTGCTTTTGCACTCTATTACTTTTCCAACTTGTTTGGAAAAGTTCTCTAAAAGCTTGAGTTAGTTCCGAAGTAGGGCTTGCACTTACGTTACAGCGAATTGTAAACAATTGTGAGTAGGTTGAAAAGAAATAATTTAATCATTTGCCCCGCCTCTGCATTTGATTGGTTGAAAGCATACAGCGTGAAAGTCGTCAGAATCGTATAAACCAAATCACGTCATGATTTGGAATCTCGCTACACGTTCGCACATCTGACCCAACTTTGAGGACTATGGAAGCCCCGCCAACTCAATCCAATTGTCACCGTGAGGGCGTGACGGCAGACTGATAGATGGATAACAAGCTTGTAAACAAAGATCAATGATCGATTTTTCATCGTCTCCAGTCAGCGAGAATATAATAATTTCTCAGGAACAATTGAATTTCATAAAATATACCGAAGTGGGAGACGAATAAAAGATCATATACCCAAACATGATTTTGGGGGAACTTAAAAAAAATGTTTTTAATGATATTGTTAATTTGTTACGTGACTTGCTAAATATCTGTCATCTGCGATCAAAAATCAAACAACAAACAATTTGACAATGATTGACGTGACTTGTTTGTGGCACACTTTCCTGAGTTTGATTGTTGTCTTATGCAAAAATTAAAAGTTTTTCGTTCACGTACACATAGTTTTTAAGCGAGTTATGATTAAGCTTGTGCTGAAAATTTTCAGTTTATATCGCATAAACCGAAGGAAAACAACAGTTATTTCTTAAATAATCAACAGCAACAAGTTTGAACTCTCATGTCATGACAGCCATTTGATGAATTGTGTTTTGTGAGTGATATTGCCAACAGATAGCAAGTCAATGAACAATGGCCGAGTGTCTCACGCAGTCTTGCCGCAGTGCCCAATCATTCAACAAAGAGCATTCACAGTCACAGATAATGACAGATGATTTCTCTGAATGTGTCCCTGTTAACTCAACTTGTTACGTTTTTCTGGGATTCTCATTGAACGAGTAGTACTCTGCAGTCACTTGATGCTGACGTCAGATAATAATTCCATACCACTCCCCTTTGCAAACTATTCGCGCCAGATTCATCACTTGCGATGAGTCACTGAATGATGATGATAGCGACCTGCAAGTGACACTGAATTATGTGAATATGTTAAGTCTAAATTTGTTGTGAAATGAGGAGTTGTGGTCACTCTGTGGTGTGTTCTTCTCAACTTCTTTAAATGGATGTAAAACAGGATTCATGGAACTGTAGGTGTACATATACATAACGAAACATGGACAGGTAAACTTATAAACTAATTTTCATTTTAACTTTCTGGAGCCATAACTCTGGACAGTAGGCATGCCATGGCCCGTGGGCAAGTATCTGAAGTCCAACTTTTAAGAATGTATTTGAAGAGGGAGGGAGGTGGGGGGGGGGGGGGGGGGGGGGGGGGGGGGGGGGGGGGGGGGGACAAATACTCAGCCTGTGATGTGGTCATTTATTGCACGAAACAGTGCACTACAAACCAGAGGAACCATTCTCACTGTCTCAGCAATATACTGAGTCTTACTGACTGAATAAATTACTGTGTCAGGTTATATTTTTTGGTTATTTTTAGGGCTGTCACGATCAATCGATTAATCGATTGTTGATCGGTCACGGCAAAATCGATTAGTATTTTTCGTTGTCGAATAATCGGTAAATTGTATCCCGTTTTAGATGTTTAATAATTAAAAGAAAATTTGATGAAAAAACTATTGTTTCTAAAGGTATTGAGTTAAGAACATCAATGTTAAACCCCAAGAAGCCGTTGGAAGCATTTGTCTTCCAGGTACATTCATCAGAGCTTTGATGTTCTGAATCTTTGAACCGTCAGTGTAATAATCAAGACCGGTCGGCAGTTGCGAAGATCGCAACTGCCGACCGGTCTTGATTATTACACTGACGGTTCAAAAGCTTTGAATGTACCTAAAAGTTGATCGTCTTCGTTGTTTATTTGAGGTAGGTCAGCTGACTTGAACTTCATTTTTATCGACTTCAAAGAGAGGGAGAGGGGTGGGGGTCATCTAGGTACGATTAATCGATTATTATCGATTATTTGCGACGATTAATCGACTCCTAAATTGAAAAATCGTGACAGCCCTAGTTATTTTAACCGGTCCTACTATTTAACGAACACAAACTGAAACGAACATAAACGAACAGAAGAGAAAATAATAGGAAATACAAGTTAAAAATAGTTGAGGGTGCATATGCAGGTATATGTGGGTATATATTATTCGTTTGTAAAATTTTATTCACTTCTGATGAGTATTTTGATGATTAATAAGGTTTATAAAATGTACGACGGCGCGAAATTCTTGTGTTCGTTAAGTGGTAGCCTGCTTGAAGCTGTCCACAAGATGCGACAAAGGTGTGAAATCAATTAGCTGTCTATCTGAGGAAGAATGTCGCTGAGGAAAACAGCGAAATTTAGGTTTAAGAGGATGGTAAGCGCCTATTTTAATCGTGTGTCAAATTGTATCCACGTCTGATGAGTATTTTAGTGATAAATAAAGATTATAGCCATTATTTGGATTGACAAACATGCATCAAACTCTCGCTTTGGATTCCAAGGACGCATCACGGCGAGTCAGGGACAAACCGTGATCTACCCCTAGAAAGCGGAGCAAGACTCGGATACATGTAGCATATTGTACACCCACATAATGATAATAATCTAAAGATCTTACAATATCTTGGGGATAAGTCATTAAAGCCCAGTTTAAGCTTTCCTGAACACTTTCCCCGAACAGGCTCACCCTCCACCAACGCGGGCTCCCACTAACGAGAGAGGACAACCAGGCGCGTAGCCAGGAAAAAGTTTCCTGGGGGAAATCAGACTATGTTAAATACTTTTGAGTACCCACATTAGCTTGAAATTTATTATTGCCAGAACAACCAAGCTGTACTTCAAACAGGCTGATATGTTTTTGTTCTCAAGACCAAAGTTATTGTTATAAAAACAATCAAGTTGCACTTATTACAAAAACAACTTAACCTGTTAAAGATCAGAAGACTTGACTGTCAAGGATAAAACAGAAATCCAGAAAGATAAGAAAAATAACACGGTTAAAATTTACGCTCTCCAACATTTTAAACTTATATCTCCCACCCCCTTTTTATTTTAGCGATAATCCAACTCGGATTGACAACTGATTAATTTCAAACCTGTGTCGCATCTTATAGACAGAATTCCTAAATTTATTTTGGAAAACTCATTCTTTCACATCAAATATAATTATGGTAAGGCAGTGAATTGAAAAGAAAATCAGAATATATCTACCAAAGAAGTAAATATAATAATTGTTTGGAAAACAAAAACTCAAAATCCGCCTGATTTGACTTTGTTAAGGCCACCGATGCCAAGCCCGGGCAAAAGGATGAGGGGAGTTTAAAATTTATTGCTAATTTTTTTTTTTTTTTAATTTAAATAAAAAAAAAAACCGGGATGGGGTGTATGTAGAAGACATCGCCGCGAAGTGGTTACTGTATCATGGAACCCGCTTCCTGGAAAGAGCCTGGGGTGTCCCCCTCGTTGGAGAGAGTCAGTGTGTGGTGGGGGGGGGGGGGGGGGGGGGGGGGGGGGGGGGTTCTCGGGTCGCGTTTCTAGGAGAGTATGGGTAGGGTTGTCCCCAATGTCGGGGGGCACTTACCCCCTCCCCAAAATCTAGCTGTGTCCCCTTCCAAATGTTTTCCGCCAGTAGACTTAGATTTTAAAATTTTCCTGGGGGGAGACCCCCCCCCCCCCCCCCCCCCGAAAAAAATTCCTGGAGAAGGACCCCCCAGCGCCCCCACCTTTCGCGCATCTGACGGCTATAACCCCCCCCCCCCCCCCCCCCCTGGAAACGTTTTCCTGGCTACACGCCTGGTTGTCCTCTCTCGTTAGTGGGAGCCCGCGTTGGTGGAGGGTGAGCTTTTCGGGGAAAGTGTTCAGGAAAGCTTAAACTGGACTTTAATGACTTATCCCCAGGATATTTTAAGATCTTCAGATTATTATCATTATGTGGGTGTACAATATGCTGCATGTATCCGAGTCTTGCTCCGCTTTCTAAGGGTAGATCACGGTTTGTCCCCGACTCGCTGTGATGCGTCCTCGGAATCCAAAGCGAGAGTTTGTTTGTCAATCCAAATAATGGCTATAATCTTTATTTATCACCAAAATACTCATCAGACGTGGATACAATTTTACACACGATTAAAATAGGCGCTTGCCATCCTCTTAAACCTAAATTTCGCTGTTTTCCTCAGCGACATTCTTCCTCAGATAGACAGCTAATTGATTTCACACCTTTGTCGCATCTTGTCGACAGCTTCAAGCAGGCTACTACTTAACGAACACAAGAATTTTGCGTCGTCGTACATTTCATAAACCTTATTAATCATCAAAATACTCACCAGAAGTGAATAAAATTTTACAAACGAATAATATATACCCACATATACCTGCATATGCACCCTCAATCATTTTTAACTTGTATTTCCTATTATTTTCTCTTCTGTTTGTTTATGTTCGCTTATGTTCGTTTGTGTTCGTTAAATAGTAGGACCCATTTTAACAATTAAATTTCCACACATTATTTGCTGTGGCTGTGCATGAACCAGTGCAGTGGTGTCTGGGCTGTCAACTCTATAGGTTGATTACATATGTGTTTCGTGTTCTATACATCTTAATCTTCAATTTGATGTATAATTTGTGTATATTTAATTTGAATACAAGGAATATTGAAGGTGGAAATTACAAAACAAACAAAATTCTATTATTAAATAGCACCTTAATTGCTCAAACAGGAAGTAAGTCAATTCAGAATTCCGTGAACTTGTTTATCATGTAAACACTTGGAAATTATTTAGAACAACTTTTATTTTGTCACAAATGTTCAATAGAGAAGACACTGTTCCAATCTTTTGAAATTGGTCTCACTTTTCTCTGATCGTCTCTAAAATCTCTTTATTCTAGACTAGGCCTATTTAACATTTGATTACGTTTGAAACTAATGAAAGCAGAAGGCTGACAGTGACATTGGCCATCTGAAAATGTGAAAAAGCCTTCGACTCGGTATATTTCTAGCGCGATAAAAGGCCTCTATTAACTGCAAGTGACAACAACCGGTCGTGAAAGTTAGTGGTACGTATTTCTGATATATACAAATTAGTACCTTTACAATTGAACCTTTCTGAAAACTTAGTTCATCGTCAGCTGTAGCTTGAAAATCGTACTTTGCAACTGCCTCCATATTGGATTTTTTCCTTCAACAAGTGTCAGGTTGTATTACTACGCTGTTTATATCAACAACAGTTAAATGGATGAGAGCGGACTGCGTTGTATATTTTATAGTGTCTCATTTTTTACAAACATCCTGAATGTTGAAATTCTATTTCAGAACATCCACATGGGTGAGAAATCTTAACTCCTAATGTATGTCCTATTTGGTATATCACACAAACGCGTCAGCACATTTGGATGCCGTCCCACAACACATCAATCAGCCGTATTGGGCGACAAACGATGCTTGGCGTCGAATGTCGGTTCACTGGAACCTTCGCTCAATGGAGCCTTGTCTGATTGGGACCTCGGCTCATTGGAACCTTATTATTCAAACAGTATTTGTATGAATATAAAATGTTAAGAAGGGGCACAAAAGAAAAGTTTAATGTTTTATTGAGAAATAAAGACAAATGTGAAACAAAATTAACAAAAACTCGAAGATAACATGACACACGCAATATTTGTTCCATGGGACAAGTAGAAAACAAATTTATTAGCACGATACACAAAGGTTATATCAATGCCATACTCATCCACTCAACTACACATTTAACTTAAGCCAACACAAATTATAATATTGCATAACACACACAATGTTTGTTGGATGGAACACAAAAGATCGTCGGCTGAGTGCTAGAATGTTCTATGTCCCCTATGGGACATAGAACATTCTAGCACTCAGCCGACGAGATGTGAACACGAGAGTCACTGGTGCTGATATATTAAATCACACTATTGGTGGAAACATCTCAGCTGCGCTTGTCGAAGAAGTTCGCTTGAAGAAATACTCTTCTCGTTATATTGATGCATTCTTGAAACAGCACAGTTTACTGCTAGTCAATAAGCTCTAAGTACTTAAATGACAGTCATGATCACATAATTCGAACGTGTGGAAGGTAAAGCCAATTTCTAGCTGCAATAAAATCACAGGAGGCCACTGCAATAAGTAAGGTAACATGAAAACACCTGAAATCAGATGAGTTCAGCATACTGACGTCTACACTGTTCATTAACATAGGAGTTGAGAGTATGGCAAAGAAGAATTTGCTAAATAAAACAAGTTGCATTAATAGGTAAAATTTATAAACTTTTGAGGAATTGTTTGAAAAAAATTGTTTAATTAACAATCAAAAAAAAAAAAAATGAGAAAAATATTACAATACATTAGATTCCATTCAACTTTTAATTAAGGTCCCAATGATCCGAGGTCCCAAAAATAGAAGGTCCCAATGGGCTGGGCACCCTTGGCGTCAAGGAGTAAGAGCGGCTTTTTATTTTTAGCTCAACTTGGCGTCAAGTATGAGTTATTGGGTTGGGTTGCGATCCGTCGTCCGTCCGTACGTCTGTCCGCCCACAACTCCTTTAGCGTACCATACAGAACCAGTGGCCCTCTTAGATTTTGCATATAAATTGTCAACAATTCCATTAGCACACCCTACAGGCCACATCTTTCACTCGATCTTTTTCAAATTTCATCTGTAGCTTTGATGTGATGTCTAGATGGGAGCTGTCGAAGTTTTCTGAATTTTGTTGAAAAACATGGCAGCCAGGGTCTATCTTGGATCTGGATATAAATTGTCCAACAATTCGTTTAGCACACCCTACAGGCCGCAGATCTCACCCGATGACTCCCAAAATTCATATGTGGCTTTGGGGCAATCTCCAGATGGGAGCTATCGAATTTCGCTGAAAAACATGGCCGCCAGCGGCGATCTTATATTTGGCATATAAATTGTTAACAATTCCATTAGCACTCCATACATGTGCATTTCTCACCTGATCTTTTTCAAATGTGATATGTAGCTTTGGCATGCGGTCTAGATGGGAGCTATCAATTTTTTCTGAATTTCGTTAAAAAATATGGCCGTTAGCAGCCATCTTGGATTTGGCGTATGAATTGTCAACGATTCGACTAGTACGCCCTGCGCCGCATCTCTCGCCTGATCTTTTTCAAATTTCATATGTAGCTTTGGTGTGATGTCTAGATGGGGGTTATCAAATTTTTCTGAATTTTGTTGAAAAACATGGCTGCCAGCAGCCATCTTGGATTTGGCTTCTAAATTGTCAACAATCCCATTAGCACACCTATAGGCCACACCGGTCACCCGATCTTTTTCAAATTTAGCTTTGGTGTGATATTTTTTCTGTCGAAACTTGAGTGAATGACTTGGCATTACAGGACCTTTCTATTTAGTTCAGTCCCTTCTTGGACAAGTTGAGCTGCAGTGTCATTGACACTTTCATTTATATACTTTTATTTTCTCACAGTTGGGAGTTTTCACTTAGTCATCATAGTTTGGAATTGAAGCTGTGCATCTAGAGCCTGTATTAGTGGGGCCAAGATATCTTTTGTGGAGGGGCTAGGGTGGAGGCAGACGTCTTTGGTGCCCAGCAACTAAGATATCGCAATCACACTACGAGGTCCGAAAGCGTCCGGATTTCCAGGACAAGAGCAGGCCTGAAAATAAGCAGTCTGACATTTGCAGAATGAGGTTCCCAGAGGGTGAATTTTATGATGCTATCCAATACAGTGGGCCAATTTATCCCCTGGGTACCTCTTTCTGTTTAGTTTTGAGACCCTGATTCAGATTGAGGTTCACAGAGGGTAAATTTAGTGATGCTACCCTGATGTGCAGGGTAGCATCACTAAATTCATCCTCTGGGGACCATATTTTGCAGATGACAGTCTGCTTATTTTCTGGCTTGGACAAAAAGGGTTTATAGATGCTTCCCAAGAGAGGCTAGGCTTTGGGTCTCCTCCGACAAGCCCACATTGGTCATAGTGAAGGAGTCAGTTCCACTAATGGGGAAAGACATTCCAGATAGCGGGTATAGCCCCTCTCCCCGACATGAGTGTGAGATGGTGCATGGCCTACTATGGGTACGGGTGCCATTTGGTGTGTGTGTGTGTGGGGGGGGGGGGGTGAAGACTCGTGGGAAAACCTTTGAAAAATAGGTACCACACGGCGCCATCTGTGGACATTTTAAGACTCGATAAAACTTTAATTACACAAATAATTGAATAAATACCCATATAGGTTTTATCCGACATGCCTATAGTTGACACTCTACGTAGGCCTAGATCGTAGACCTAGTATTCAAGATTCCCCCTTTTTGGGGGGGGGGGGGGTGCGGGGATTTTTAGGGGTGGAAGCTACGTCAGTTCCATCAACTTTTCGGTTTATCTGAGCATCACGTGTAGTTTCAGAAACACAGTTTGGGTCATAGGGCACCAGGTCAAGTGCGGGGGATACCCCCCCCCCCTCCAAATACAAAGAAAATTATAGCAAAGCTATCAAAAAGGGCAATGACAAAAAAATATCAACAAATAACAAATGCATAATGTCAAGTCCAGTTGCAACTTAAAAATATGTGCATCAAATAGAATGATGTAACATGAATATATTATAATTAACCCTTTGAACACTGGTGGTATCTTCCATGTCAGTCCAATGGCAGCAATTGAAAGAATCCATATTTAGTATTTGGGGTTGGACCAATTACCTTGTAGCCATCTCACATAATGACATTATTACGTAGTTTTTGCCTAGGCCGGAAAAACGGCCGTTGGTGTTCGAAGGGTTAAGATTAATTGGCAGAAAGCTAGGTTATTTTAGGCTATCACAGTTAGATACTGGTACAATAATGAGTAATTATGTTCCTAAATTTAAAACAGTTCACTGGTGGAGGGCACTTAAATCATTCTCTAAAGAGCACGATGTTTCGAATGAACTTTTCCCGCCACTTGAAGAAAATGGTGAAATAATTAGCGATGCAATGTCGATTGCAGAGTTTCTAAATACGTATTTTGTTGATCAAGCTAACTCGTTCGATGACAAGGAACTACCACCCATCCCACGTTGTGAAATGAGCCTGGAATCCATAGTAATCTCCGAAGAAGAAGTAATGTCAGTCATTGGTAACTTAGACCCACAGAAAGCTAGCGGACCAGATTTAATTAATAACAGAATCATTAAGGCATGTGCCCAACAGTTAGCTTTTCCTCTGACTTATCTTTTTAATCTGTTCCTATCACGTAATGAGTTCCCAAGTTTATGGAAGAAAGGCAGTGTTGTGCCTATCCATAAGTTAATAATAAGGTAAACTATCGGCCAGTCTCTTTGACAAGTTCTGTCAGTAAAGTTCTGGAAAAAGTAATTTTTAGACACATTTTTTTTCTTTCTTGGTGGAAAACGAATTGTTAACACCCTCTACAGTCAGGCTTCATTCCAGGTGACAGTACAATTGATCAATTAATAGATATTGAAAACTACATTGCTTGTAATATGGGCACAAATAAAGAAGTCAGATTAGTGTTTTGTGATATAAGTAAAGCATTCGATAGAGTATGGCATGACAGATTAATTCATAAATTAGACTCTATTGGAATAAGAGGTAACCTACTCGCGTGGTTTAAAGGCTACCTAACAAATCGCTCACAGTATATAGTTGTAAATGGGGAGAAATCCAAAAATCAAATCATTAAAGCTGGCGTGCCACGGGGGTCCGTTTTAGGACCGCTTCTGTTTAATATCTACATAAATGATATTGTTAAAGATATTACTTCCAATATTAGACCTTATGCCGACGATAGAACACTTTATCTGGAAATCGAAGAGGCAACATTAGCAGCAGAAGTTTTGAATAGTGACGTGAGAAAAATTGTCCAGTGTCTAAAACATGGTAGGTCATATTTAATCCACTAAAGACAGAATCGTTGTATATTTCAAATAGAGTAAATCCCACGCTTCGCCCCCATCTTCACCTCATAGGAGAGCAAATAGAAGAGACATGCACCCATAAACATCTCTGGTTGACCTTTTCAAAAACAGGACAATGGGATTCACACGTAGAGAATCGTATAAATAAAGTCAGCCGTATAATAAACTGCCTGTAGGGTACGGCGTTAATATAGGCATTACCTGTTCGCCAAACCCAATTTCATCGAGGAAATAAAAATATTGTTTAAAAAACCCCAGTTCTTCCCAATAACGCGAAAGAAACTTCAGGATGATGGTCCTTTAGAGCATTACACATACTTCTAGCTCCCTATCAATTGACAAACAAAACACAGAAATAGGTTGCGTTGTCGTAAATTTAGTTGCTGGATCAAATGTGAAAATCTTCATTAAATTTCACCAAGATCGCCCCAGTAGTTGAGCTAT
This sequence comes from Pictodentalium vernedei, assembly GCA_031216915.1. Taxonomy (NCBI): domain Eukaryota; kingdom Metazoa; phylum Mollusca; class Scaphopoda; order Dentaliida; family Dentaliidae; genus Pictodentalium; species Pictodentalium vernedei. Next base: position 852,641,518 of record CM062297.1, read on the forward strand.
TGCCGAGGAAGCACACCGGTTGTCATGGGACCGACATGATATGTTTGTCAATTTGTTGAATTAAATTCTGCCTAAGGTGTGGGTTTGCACATGGAAGTCCATCGAATGGATACGCTAGTTAGGTCGCTGCGTAGGAAACACCCTGGTTGCTATAACATCACATGATATTATTGTTACACCATTAGTTTCATTTCGGGTTGATATATATATCTAATATATAAATGCGAATGTCTGTATCTATATCTCTATCTCTCTCTCTCTCTCTCTCTCTCTATATATATATATATATATATATATATATATCTCGCTATCTATCTTTGTTCCGGGTGAACTCCTTTGTTTCTCTACCGATCGATCTCAAATTTTGTACACGGGGGTAATTCGTCCCTACGAGTAACATGGGATGGGTGCCGTGCTCGTGCGGGGTGACCTTGACCTTGAAATTGATGACCGTGGCCTTTTATTTTGAAAACGGCTGGGCCGATCGTGCTAAAATTTCATATGTGCGGGTATATTGACCCATCGATCATTTTGACTTTATCGGGGTACCCGTGCGGGGTTACCTTGACCTTGAAATTGTGACCTTGACCTTTTATTTCGAAAACGGCTGGGCCGATCGGGCTAAAATTTCATATGTGCGGGTATATTGACCCATCGATCATTTTGACTTTATCGGGGTGCCCCGCGCGGGGTGACCTTGACCCTGAAATTGGTGACCTTGACCTTCTATTTCGAAAAAGTCTGATATAACCATCTTCTCCCGTGCAATGCCGGGTATCACCCGCTAGTATCTAAATATAAATCAAAATCTACCAATTAGACAATGCATTGGCAAGGAAGAAAGCAAATCCCACCTCCCCCCCCCAAAAAAAACAACTATTAGGTCTAAACTTGGAAATGGAAACGACGCGTAACTGCACTGTATCTATTTATTTATTTATTTATTTATTTATTTATTTATTTATTTATTTATTTATTTATTTATTGGTGTTTAACCCTTTACCAACGCAGACGATATCAAAATTTATTATTTTAAATACCATTTTTTTAACTTTTTCAAAAAAGTTCAACAAAACCATATCATGTAACCCCTCGTTGGAACGAGCTCGACGAGCTCGTTCCAACGAGGGGTCACATGATATGGTTTTGTTGAAATATTTTGAAAAATAATATTTTTTCAACTGCTGAATTTGCATATTACGCGGGCGGATGCGGGCGATTCGTTGGGTAAAGGGTTAAGGTCACATATTTTTGCACAATTCCTATGCGCACCGACAAAATGTCTTTGTTGCGGGACAATTAACATGATTATTCAATTGAGAAATATCCGATTAGAAAGGTGCCACTATTGCAATTGATGGGACAAATCTGATACCTGAAAATCTCTTATTTTGACATGAGTGTGCTGAGGGTTATACCCCTTTCCAACTGAATCGGCCAAATCTGTCTGCGTGATTTTTATTCATTTATTGGGGTTTAAGGTCACATACTTATGCACAATGGCTAATCATGACCACGACAGTTTTACGGGTGGAGGAAGCCGGAGTACACGGAGAGAACCACCGGGCGAGCAACTGTCAGCCCTCCATCATTCTAACTCCACACAATGTAGGGTTAGCTTTGTTGAAGACAGGTGCACCATCGACGTGCAGTACGCCTTACTACACAACGTCACCGTGCCCCCACGTGGGCAATGGGGCTGAAGTGTCTTGCCAAGGACACAACACGGTTGCCACAGGTGGGATTCGAACCGAGGACCTCTCGACGCACTGTAACTAATGCGGATTTTATTAGCGAAAATGAAATAGTCCATCTTCAATAACAAGGTATGGGCCTATTAAGGCCTAACGCAGGGCATCGTAACATTATTTTCCTTAAGCAATAAATCGTGTATAGTAAGACACGGCAGGGCGTGTTGCTAAGAATTTTGTTGGAGGCAGGCCGGGGCCAATCCAGACCGTAAATCTGAGTGACACTGGGGGTGGGTATGGGAGAGGGGATACGCCGTCATATAGGTTACTGGTGAGGGTTCGGGGCCTCAGCCGAGAAAAGTTTTAAATTTTGGTGTCCAAAGAACGAATTTTAAGTTTTTTTCAAAGGAACGTCATCACTAACTCTTAATTCAGAAAAAACCCGACTTCTGTGAAACTGGACAAGACAGGATACCTCCGGATTGTTATAAAAGCGACTAATTGGGGCAAACAAAATTAAATAATTGATTCTCAGGCATTTTGTTTTCAATGAATGAGGGAGGGCGGTTTTTATTTTTATTTTTTATTCCCGATGGACTGGTCGCCGATGCCTAAAATTCAGCTGTGAGAGCCTAAAATTAAATACTAGAGCTTCCATGTTGACTTCACTGATTTGTTTGTAACAGTGATCATACAACACAGAATCAGTATAGAACAACTAAATTGGAGATAAAGAATAATAAGGAGTTTTATAATTGGTTGGGTGCTATAAGCCACAATTAGGCCTTTGAAAAAAAATGACGGTACCAGTGCAAAAGCCAACATTTTCCTTGCCCCTGGCATGTTTCGTATTCAGTCAAACGTAAATTTGTTTTATTAAAAGCTTTCGGCAAAAGGCCTTCATCAGTTTTGCAAGCTTCAGAAAACACTACATAATCGGTTGAATGCAAATTTCACAATGAAGGCAGAGAAAGGACGTTAGACGTCGAATCACCCTTCACGTAATTAAAGCGTCAGAATTAACACACGGAACAATAACAATTACATTCGCTGACGCTTTAATTACGTAAAGGGTGATTCAACGTCTAACGTCCTTTCTCTGCCTTCATTGTGACATTTGCATTCAACCGATTATGTAATGTTTTCTGAAGCTAGCAAAACCGTTGAAGGCCTTTGGCCGAAAGCTTTTAATAGATCAATTTCTTCATTTATTACTTTGATCCCTTTATCTGGACCTTATGGAACAGATTAAATTTGTTTATTTCGTACAGAAACACAAGACGCACAAGCCAAGTTTCAGCCAATGGACCTCCGGGTTTAACCCAGAGGTCCGTTAGCTGAAACTTTGGTTATGCTAATCACGCTTTGCATCCAATTAGCATTTATTGCTTGAGAGAAATCATCACCCCCCGGGTGGTTTATTGACAATACACTCTCTATGTACCGTACTGTATATTCACTTCAGGGTATTACTATTGTGACTGGAAAATCGTACTATATTCAGCTACATACTGGAAAAATTGGCACACACATATTCTCATTATTCAAAATGTTGCATTCAACTCTTATTTGACTGTCTTCTACACTCAATATGTATTGAAATGCTACACAGAATGGGTCATGAATTATTGCGAATTAATGCAACATTGACAAACGATAATATATTTTAAAGGCATTCCAGAAAATCAAGGGACGCAAAAAATTGCCAGGCCTGAAGGTACCGTCGTAGTACCACCGGTTTGCCTTCTACACTTTTTGTCTGGTGTCAACTTTTTGATCATCTTCAACCTGAACCGTAATAGAAGCTGGTTTCAAACAATTCGTAAAGATGACGATGATCGCTTCACGATTTATTTCTGGATCAAGAAATGTTTATTGTCTCACGACTAAAGTTACAGATATAGGCCTATTGTGTATGGTGTGATGTGCGAGGTAAACAATGCTGCGGTTTTGTTTCATTTTCGGAAATATCATAGGGAGGGACAGGCCCGATGCTAGGCGCGTTAAACTCACCCGTCAAAGGGGGCGAACTAGCAGCTGTATACCAAAGACATACCCGAGGTGCGCAGCACCGAGGTGGAGGAGAGTATGGGAGGGGGTCGCCCCCTCGTGGGCGCCCCTCCCATACTACCCCTAGGTGTGTAGCCCCCCCCCCCCCCCCATTGGTAGGAATTCGGGTACCTCCCCCGAGAAAATGTTGTAAAAGACAAGCCTCTGATAATGATTCTAGAGTATCTTGGCTTATATCCGGCTTTTCTAGCAGCTCAGTACAGTTAAAACTAGAAGTCCTGTCATGAAATGCGCACAAATAGCACGTTGATATGCCCGTTAATGTACGCGTTATGGCCCAAGTAAAGCTATCAAATTATGTACATATGGCCTGTGCACAAGCAATGTTTCAGCCAATGGACCTCCGGGTAACCCGGAGGTCCATTGGCAGAAACATTGCATGTGTTTGCTATGAGTAACCAAGAGAACCTGCGGTGCTTTGGATGCCATTCGATATGGCAATTGCGCGCAATTCCAACGCGCAATTAAGCCTAGATAAGCGCACTATTCATGACAGGACTTCCAGTTTTAACTGTAGGTCACGGTTAAGATAAGGTGTTTTTTTGGTGCCTCTGAGAATGGGTGAGTAACAGTATGCAGTAGGAATATAATGTCGTACCGATATTTATTTCCGACAGATTATCTCGATCTTTCAGCAATATTCACCTGTATACTTTACCAGACGTTTACAGCAATTATACTGTCTGTAGATTATCTTGTCTGGGGTGGATTTGGTACTTGTATGTCTGAAAGATTACGATCTACTTCAGTTAACCGATTTATTAACTGACTGTATACATTTTAGCGTTTGCTTCCACTTTCTGCAAAAACTGAACGAAACTGAACCAGTACGAGAGAAACATAGCTGTCGAAAATATGGGGGAGGCTCTGAATCCGCCCCTTGTTTCACCAGTCATTGGTCGTGTTAAAATATATGCATACAAAAAACATTGCCCGGCAAAAAAGGTGGAGGGGCTGAACCCCTCCCCCACCCCCCCCCCCCCGGTTCCGCCGCCTCTGTTAGCACAGAGCAGACTAGTAGTAGCCATTACTAATGGTACATAATATATACAGAACCGGACATACGTTTGAATGGGTTAAGAATTATCGCACGAGATTGCTTTGGCCCAAGGATATCACGAGACTGACGAGAGCCGAAGGCTTGAGTGATATCCTGGGCCAAAGCAATCGAGTGCGATAATTCTTAGTCCATTTAAACGTATGTGCGGTTCTGTATTTATCACACACCTCCCATGTAACAACCAGGCTACACGAAAATTGAACTAAAAGCACTTTTCAAGTTGATAATTGTTTCTTTTCCTTCGTTGCCAACACGACATTACTGTTAGTTAGCGGGGGTACCAACCCTAATTTGCTTTTTAACTTTTACGACATTCAGTTGGTTGAAACCATAGATATCGGTAAGAAACCAATCGACGACAGTCAATGTTACGGTCATGATGATGATCTAACTTCAAATATTGACTAAACTGCAGGGAATTACACAACAAAAAATATTTAAATAACTTATAAGTTTCGCTCATTCCATCATTATATGACCAGCTGTGGAATGTATTTGTCAAAAAAGAAGCAGTCAGAATGTTATTTTTATTTCGATTTTGACTCGAGTCTGATAAGCCCATTGCCGATTCGCCATCTTTGACGTTAATTATATGCAAGGTCAGCTCGGTCGCTTCTGGTGAACACTTCGATCTGACTATCTGTCAAGACTGTCATACATGCAACAGAAACAACCAAATGTTTCGCTTGAAACACGGGGAGGCCACTAAAAATTTGCAAGACGTGACGGGGGGGGGGGGGGGGGGGGGGGGTCTCTTGAGTGCGCCAAAAATGTGCATTTCCAACCTGTGCAATTTTTTGAATTTTTTAAAAATATATCAATATATCAGCTAATAAATACCATCATTTGTGTTTCAAACCTTAAAGATGATGTTGTACATCACACTCTTGACATAAATACAACACCAGAAGGCTTTATATGTGAGAATATTGGGCTTAATCTGTGAAATTGTCACATGTTAGTTGGGGGTGGATGTCTTGTTCGAAATGTAGAAAATGTGCAGACAATATTTTTGGAACAATTCAAATGAAAATTTGTTCCCGTATATGTACACCTGCTCTGGCCAAGCCTGATAATGAACAGCTTGTCCTTTGTAGATTGGGGCCCACAGCAGTCCACAGAGGTTTAAATTGGTGGTACCAGTTTAACCCTTTACCTAACATGAAAAGCAGACGACACTTGCCAAAAAATGATTGAATAACTAATTTTTTTCATTTTTTATCTCAAAAACATAGGTTATGACCCCTCATTGGAACGAGCTCCTATGTTTTTGAGACAAAAAATGAAAAAAAATAATAAAAATTAATTGGCAATTTTTGAGAATAGCGCTGGCCGGTTTTGGCCGTTACGTTAGGTAAAGGGTTAAAAACATTATGAAAACCCCCTAAAGACAGTTGTGCCTACTAAGTCTATAAGTTTATTTTGGATTTTAATGGGAGAGTGGGGGGTGGGTGTCTAAGAACGGTAGTAGAAAATTTGCACGTAGTGGGTGGGTGGGTGTAAAAAGGAGCCGAATAAAAAATAGGACGTCACGTCTTGCAAATTTTTAGTGCCCTCCCCCCCCTCCCCCTTGTACTATACCACCTTTTTGTGTAAATTAATGAATGACCCCGGGAGATGACCAACACAAGCTCCTAGCTTTCTGTCAGATCCCCACATTACATACTTATATGGTCTTTTGTTCGTTTATGTTATATACTTGATGTTCACTATATATACGCTTACTTTTCTTGGGTGTTCAATCCTATAACATATAGCATACTTATTGAATAAATACTTATCTGAAAAGCAGACGACACCTGCAAGCAAAATTCTTGAATAACTATTTTTTTCATTTTTTGTCTAAAAAACATAGGTTATGACCCCTCATTGGAACGAGCTCGACGAGCTCGTTCCAATGAGGGGTCATAAACTATATTTTTGAGACAAAAAATGAAAAAATAATGAAAATTAATTGGTGGTTTTTGTGAATAGCGCTGGCCGGTTTTGGCCGTTACGTTGGGTAAAGGGTTAAACTAAACTGCAGCCTTTAGGTTTCATCTTCAAAGCTGGACGATTCGGCAACTGCATTGGACGATTCGGCATCTGCGTTGGACGATTCGGTACTTGACTTTGGACGATTCGGCACTTGGATTTGGACGATTCGGTACTTGGTTCTGGGCGATTTGGGAAATCATGTTCTATATATTTTTTGTCATTTATTTCACAGTAATAAATGCAAAATAATTGAGAAAAAATATGTCGAAACTGAGAATTTAGGCTTGTGGATGCATTTTAGGTTCGTTAATGAATTTTGGGTAAAGGTGTAGAATAGGGGACTTTTCGTTTTTAAAAAAAAATAACGCTTTTCTCGCTATTTTTTCTCTGTTTTCTTAAAGTAAACTATATTTTGAACAAAATGACACAAAATTAGGTACCTCTATCATGTTTTAACATGTCAGAGAATAGATTTTAAATCCCGTTGAATTGCGAGTTTCTCAGTTGCCATTTGTTTCAACCGCTGAAAATTTCGCAGCATCTGTTGTTTTCATTCGTTATTACGAGTGACGTCACAGGGGAGAAATCATTCTATATGATAGCAGGTGCGCTTTGCTTGTGTGCATTTTAGCAGGTGCGCTTCGCTTCTGTGATTTAAGGTCAGTTCAGTTAGGACCAGGGTAATCTAATCGGTAAGCTCACCCTGGCCCTTACTAGACTGACCCTAAAATTTGATCTAGGGTCAGTTTAGTGAGGGGGCAGGGTTTGTCAGCCGACATTTCAATTACTAAACTCTCCCCTATGATAGCGATAATGGGACAGACCGATTGCACTGAGTTCGACGGCGCTGTCACAACACAATCGTAAATATTTCTTGAAAAAAGCGATAAAAGTATGTGATTTTGTGTCATTTTGTTCAAAATATAGTTTACTTTAAGAAAACAGAGAAAAAATAGCGAAAAAATCGTTATTTTTTTTTAAAAACGAAAAGTCCCCTATTCCACACCTTTACCGAATTTTGTTGAAAAGTGAGCAGTTAAAAATGTGAGCATATCCGCCCCCACGACTCTCTTAAATCAATTTCTTGTTGTTGAGCAGTGACCCCAGGGCATTAAAATCAACGAACACCCGCGGCTTGTTTTGACTGTAATCAGAGAGGCCAACAAAAAGCAACCAGTGGAATAACTGCATAAGCCCAGGGAAACATGGGAACAATAGGTTACTTTGTTGTATGAGACGAAGATTATTTTTCACTAATCCACATGGATCTATTCAATTTATAGAGATCGAATTTTCATCTATTTAAAAAAATCAACTAATAAAATTGGTGTAATTGTTTCTGGGTTTTTGGAACAAGCAATGTATAGTCTATATACGATACCCTTTGTTTAACTCTCTTCACTCTGATGTCAAAATATCCAAATTTCAAGTAGCCATTTTTTCCTATAATGCAACTGGGAATTTAACAAATTCAATCTCTTTTGACAGAGCTCATTGAGCTCTGTTAAATAAGATTGAATTGGTTAAATTTTTAGTTGCATTATGGGGAAAATTTGCACCCATAACATTAGATTTTTCGACATCAGTGTGCAGCGGGTTAAAATGTCGACTTATTGAAATACTACTGTTGGGTTTCTGACAACCTTTTTAATTTTCTATTGGTCGGCGTCCGGGGTCTCCCCCGGGAAAAACTGGTAAAAATCAATGCTCTGGGAGGTTGTTTGGGGTCATTAAATAAACTATATGTTTGCATTCACCCAGCCCACATATTTAAGTGGGTAGGTAGGTAGTGTCATTTACCTGGTTGTGACCAAGACAGTTTTTACATGATCACAGGATATCAGGTTGCTGTCTATTTGCCTCTCTGCAGTCCTATATTAGTGAAGGCTTGTGAAGCATCACTAAAAAAAACTCGACAGTCATTATGAAGGTGAACAATTATTAAGATTTAAAGCCCGCCGGCTGAAACTGAAAATCTGTTTTAAATCAAACAATTATGAGACTAGAAATGATCAAACTTCAGTAGTAGGAGAGCGATGGATCGGGCCCCATTGGGGGACCCCGGAAGTGACGTCATGTCACGTGACCCAGTGCCGCCATGTTGTGTTGTCATGGTAACCCGCGTGAGCGGCCATGTTGTGACGTCATCTCCATACGTGGTGTGAGTGTGCATGCGCAGCGCGTGTTGTTAGGGTGATACGTTTCCGTCGTCCATTTTGTATACTGGAGGCTGCCATCTTGGTTTCTATGGTAGCACGTGATTGCTATGTTACCTAAGGCCTACAATAAGACGGGGTATGTACGGAGGGTATGTTCGATTGAATCGGAGTAAATCTAATTACCACAAACAACCCGACAATCCTTCCAAATCACCAAAATCCACCCCAACTTTTACTATTTCGAATTCTTTCAGAATTCTTTGCTTCTATCTATATATGCAATAGTTTACGTCTACCTGACCATGTTCCTTTATTCTAGAGTATACTCCAGTAGCGTAGAAGAGCCTATTTTTTGGAACAGTTTATCTTATTATTACTATATTTAGCAATTTCTGGTCTAATCTTGTTAGTTCTGACCCTATTCCAAGTACTCTTGTTGTTTTATATATCTAAATTATAACTAACCAATCAGATTGCTTGATTTTCCATAATCTGTATACAGAGTTATCTCCCTTCTGTATAATAAAAGACTATATCCAATGGCCATAACCCATGGAATCCCATTTTGGGGAAACACCCGTGGCTATAGAATCCCTTTTCTGTCATATGTGCTTATGTGAAAAAGCACGATGTGACACAATGTGCCCTAGCACAAAGGCACATGCTTTATGTGCCGATATGTGCTTATGTGAAAAGGCACAATGTGACACAATGTGCCCTAGCACATAGGCACATACGGGTATTTGAGGATACCTTTGTCCTGGTATTGTTTTATTCGAGGATACCTACTGGAGAATCCTTTTTTTGTCATATGTGCTTATGTGAAAAGGCACAATGTGACACAATGTGCCCTAGCACAGAGGCACGTGCTTTATGTGCTTATATATGCTTATGTGAAAAGGCACAATGTGACATAATGTACCCTAGCACATAGGCACATACGGGTATTTGAGGATACCTGGTATTTTATTATTTGAGGATACTAGTTGGACTTTACTTCCGGGTACTTCATGCTACATCCGGGTACTTCTGTTGGGAAAGGTATAAAAGGGGTGTTGGTACGCAAATAAATTCATTTGTGTCCTGACCGTCGTCGAGTGAAGACATGTTACCAGTTCGATGCAGATACTGTTCCAAGTTACTTTCAAGATCGGATAATGCTCGAAGACACGAAAAGGACCATCGTCGGCTCCACTGCAGATATTGTACTAAGTTGTTCGCACAGCCATACAATAGGAAGAGACATGAAGAACATAACAGTCCAAGAAGAAGAGAAGAGGAGAGAGATACTGGACTGACTGACCAGAATAAAGCACTTTTAGAATTTTTACGGGATGCTGACAAGGAGGAAATCGATGCCGTTCTACGTGCTGCTGATGAAGATTTGATTACCTGTTTATGTAAATGTGCTACCAACATCCTCGAAGATAAGATACCACTGAATTTGGCTGAATTTGATGACCTGCGAAAATACGAACATGTATTGAAGCTGCTAACAGATGATGGAATTTCTCCAGATATCAAAAGATGTATACTACGAAAGAGTTGCTTTCTCTCAGCGCCTATCAACCCAGTCCTAGCTCTGAAAAAAGTATAAAAGGAGTGTTGGAGTGAAAATAAATTCATTTGTTCTACGACCACGAAAGAGTAAAGTCATGAAAGTCCATTGCTGCAGATATTGTGATAAAGAATTCTCCAGGAGCTTCACACGTAAGAGACATGAAGATGATTACTGTCCCATGAGGAAATCGGAAACATCGAGCAACACTACAAGATTAGAAAGAAATTTAGATACACTGCGCATCCTATCTGATGCGAATCGATATGAAACGAAGACTATGCTGAAGATGGCCAGTGATGATTTGATAGAATGTATATGTGATTGTGCCTCGAACATCTTGCAGGGCGCAGTACCATAACCAAATCTGAGAGAGCTACGAAATAAGGAGAATTGCCTCACCAAAGAGAGAACTATCTTATCGGAAAAGAAGACGCATCATACAGAAAGGAGGATTTTTAGGAAAGTTGATCAAACCCGCCATCAATGCTCTGTCCGATATCCTATAAAAGGGTCGTCCTCATAAGAAATTTGTTATTTGTAATCTGACCTTCGAAGAGAGCGGACACAATGCAATCCAGCTGTGCATCAATTGGTCAAGAGATATATTTATTTATTTATTGGTGTTTAAGGTCACATACTTATGCACAATGGCTAATCGTGACCGTGACAGTTTTACGGGTGGAGGAAGCCGGAGTACCCAGAGAGAACCACCGAGCAACGACGAGCAGCTGTCAGCTCTCCAACATCGTAACTCTGAACTCTGCACCGCAGCACAGGCAGGGTTAGATTGGTTGAAGACATGCGTACCATCGACGTGCAGTACGCCTCAGTACACAGCGTCATCGTGCCCCCATGTAGGCAATTGGGGTGAAGTGTCTTGCCCAAGGACACAACGCGGTTACCGCAGGTGGGATTCGAACCGAGGACCTCTCGGCTTGCAGCCTGCACCTCTACCAACTGAGCCACCGCGCCCCCTGGTCAAGAGATTCGGACTCTGATGAATCGTCGGAACTATCAGAAGATACGGAATATGAAGATGAAGACGAAGAAGAAGACGTTTCTATGATGGGAGGTATCGTTCAAAGTGCCTTTGACAAATACCAAAACGATTTTGACAACCTCATGAACAAATATATCGAAGATGGAATGGATACTGAAGATGCAGTTGAAACAGTATATTAGAGCACTTCAAAAGAATGTTAGAGAATCCATTAGAGAGAAATACATTTATACCCTTGTGTAATTTTTTCAACGACGCAATTCACAAGAAAATTCAAGAAACTGCCAAGCGTCTTCGTGAAGAAGAGGATTTTGACTTTGAAGAATCCCAGAAATATGCCTTGGAAAAGCGAAGATTTCTGTTCAACAACCTTATGGTCAGGTAGATGTAAACTATTGCATATATAGATAGAAGCAGAGAATTCTGAAAGAATTCGAAACAGTAAAAGTCGGGGTGGATTTTGGTGATTTGGAAGGATTGTCGGGTTGTTTGTGGTAATTAGATTTACTCCGATTCAATCGAACATACCCTCCGAACATACCCCGTCTTATTGTAGGCCTTAGGTAACATAGCAATCACGTGCTACCATAGAAACCAAGATGGCAGCCTCCAGTATACAAAATGGACGACGGAAAGACGTATCACCCTAACAACACGCGCTGCGCATGCGCACTCGCACCACGTATCACTATGGAGATGACGTCACAACATGGCCACTCACGCGGGTTACCATGACAACACAACATGGCGGCACTGGGTCACGTGACATGACGTCACTTCCGGGGTCCCCCCAATGGGGCCCGATCCATCGCTCTCCTACTAACTTCCTATAAATAAATACCATACCAATATGTTGATTAAAACAATGCCCACGCCTTCATATAATAACATTAAAAAACAACATGGCAAACTTTAATGGAATAAAAACAAAATGGCAAACTTAAATTGAATTAAAAGTAAATAATCATAACAAAATTGTTATTAATAACAGTGCCGACACAAGTAGGTTAGTTATCAAATTCCTGTTATAAAAAAATAATAATGCGGTACTCTATTAAATCGAAGTGCCGAATTGACCAAACTCCAGGTGCCGAATCGTCCACCCCCAAAGGCCGAATCATTCAATGCAGGTGCCGAATCGTCCAAATCTCCGGTGCCGAATCGTCTCGGTGCCGAGTCTTCCAGATACCCTGGCCTGGTATTCTTAAAAATGCAGGAGGGCTAAAAATCGCTCTCTTCGCATGGTATAGGGGATCGATTAGCTCTCCTCAAGCATACAAAAGCTAATAGGGGCAAAATGAAGTTATATTGTTAATGAATTCTGCCGAGTGACCTTTATAAATTTTATAAAATTTGGTGCTGCTAACAAGGTAGTCTCTGTGAGACGGCTACAATGCACATCTCCGGGCCTCGGCAAGGCCCGGAGGTGTGGGAGGGGCAGTGTGGCCGTCTCACAGAGACCACCAACATAGCAGAGATCTGAAAATATGTGGGGTTTAGGAATAGGCTGTTATGGTAATCATTATTTTCGAAGGCTAGGAAGGCTAGTTTTCGCCCTGCTTAATATTTTTAAGGCGAGCAGTAGGCGAGCGAATAAATCGCTCTCCTGAAAATACCAGGCCTGAACACCTCATCTGTGGCTGTTGTTTTTACAATAAACAGTGTTTGGGTGGTATAATTACCATCCAAACACTGTTTATTGTGCTACCTTTTAGAGTTAAATAACCCCTGTAAATATATGCTCCACTTGAAGTAGGCTACAGATTTTGTGTGCAATATTTATTTTATTTCACGTTTATGTGCTATGATTATCATTATTTCTGTTAAAACGTAGGCTACATGTTAGTTTAGACTTTTATATTATCTTACAGTTTGAATGTTATGAACGAATAAAAATATATACCGGTAATTACATTGATTTGGTTATTTTTTGATAGCTTCTCGTCCTGACACCTGGCCAATCGTCAGTGCTAAACTAGTTCAAACTTGTACCCGAAGTCCGTAAAAAAATTGTTAATGTGGTACGTACCACACCAAACAATATAGGCTATTATGGATTTGGGGTCCAAGTTTGAACTAGTCCTAAACAGCTGGGTTCAAGTCGACAGATGATTTTCATGTTAAAGCAGGTTAAAGGGCAGTTTTCTGTGTGATACATTCCGACTTTTCGTGTGATACTTATCGACTTTCAAGGTGGTACATATCGACCGACTCTAACGGATCTGCAATGCTTTAGCATTGCAGATATATTCCCTCCAGTAGCAGCTAGTAGAGGTTTAATATCTACAAGTCCGATTGACCCACGGTCTTGGTTTATTTCTTTGCATGCTAGGCTTTTTTTTAGGCTGAATTAAGTTTCATTTTCGTGCAGACACTGGGGAATTGTTCGTCGGATGTCTGGGTTTTGCTTACGGTTAAGGGGTTTTCTTGATCGATTAGTCACGTGGAGTAACCTTGGTTAACCGATTAATCACTTGTTCAAATAGATATCTGAATAGGCCTAACTGCCATACCGTTGATGATTTACAGCATGAATCCTTTACCCAACGTAACAAACAAAACCGACTAGGCCTATATACAAAAATCTTCATTCAAATTTATTATGTTTTCAATTTTAATTTGTCTCAAAAACATAGCTTATGATCCCTCATCGGAACGAGCTCGTTCAAATGAGGGGTCATAAGCTATGTTTTTGAGACAAAAATTTGATTTCTTTAGTAATTCATAAATTTATTTTGCAAATATCGTCTGCTACCCGCAATGGGTAAAGGGTTACGAATGACCATTTCCAGCCACTGATACAGTTTGATGATCATGCAAGTAAACAAGTATGTCAGCAAGTAACGTGCATGCTTTACTCTGTCTCATATTTATAACTGATGTGAGTCAGCGTGACAATGTTTGTTTATTTCTTTATTAACCCATATAATAGAGTAGTTCAAATGTAGCGGTTAACCCTTTACCTAACATGGAAAGCAGACGACACTTGCAAAAAAAACTCTTGAATAACTAATTTTTTTCATTTATTGTCTCAAAAAAATAGGTTATATTATAACCCCTCGTTGGAACGAGCTCGTTCCAACGAGGGATCATAACCTATGTTTTTGAGACAAAAAATTAAAAGATAATGAAACTTAATTTGCGATATTTGAGAATAGTTTTGCCGTTTCGTTGGGTGAAGGGTTAATCGATCAATTACTTTTTGGATTGACCATAATCATTGATTAATCGGATAACCGTTTCAGCTCTGTTGTCAACACAACATTAATTTTGACCTTTGAACTTTTTTATTTTCAGCTCGTAATAAACAAATAATTACATTTTGCTGTGACAATAACAATTGACAGTGATGATGAGGTGCATAATAATGATTACGGTATGGTGATGATAATTATGAGAGTTAATGTAATTATGCCTAATGAGAGACTATCGGTGTTAGATGTTAATTATTCTCCAGATTAAAGATGGTGCTAATTGTTGGTGATAATAAAGTGTCTTCAAGTGTTTGCACTTGAAAATCTCCAAGATCGCGAACCACTTCACAGACGGTGTGGAGTGCATTCAAATTTGTTTGAACTTTGACCTGTGCTCATGAACTTTGGAAAATTGTTTGTGCGCTTTTGGGCGGGTTTTTAAATTATTTGTCACGTTTCTCAACTTACGCGCCGGAAACATAACTTTTCGAAGACGTAAACATTTAAAGGAGGTCTTCACAACCAGGGCGACTCTCAAAAGTGTTTTGTTTTTATCATGCATGCAGAGATCTTTCGATATTTTTAATTAAATATACACAGAAAGTATTCCAAATAAAAATTTGATATATCAGCAGGGAACTCAGTTCAACTGACTTAATGCAAAGTACTTGCGAACCAATGTAGGTTCTCAAGGGAGATCACTGTTGTTTGTTTACAAAGTTATCAAACTGCGTCGTCGTATGAGAAATTAGATGTGAGTGTGACCAAGGATCGTGGTCGCATTGAATGGTGGAAAGTTAAGAACGAATTGTTGGGTGTTGTAGTTGATCTACGCACGGATGGGGTATTCGAAACGCAAATCTAAGCATGCCAAAGAATGACAATCGTAGCGGAGCAGGCAGTTTTTTACTCAAATACTCACTTTCAGCAACTG
This sequence comes from Pictodentalium vernedei, assembly GCA_031216915.1. Classification (NCBI taxonomy): domain Eukaryota; kingdom Metazoa; phylum Mollusca; class Scaphopoda; order Dentaliida; family Dentaliidae; genus Pictodentalium; species Pictodentalium vernedei. Next base: position 852,657,164 of record CM062297.1, read on the forward strand.
CTGCTATTGTTGCAGAAACAGGTGCTTTTTTATTTAAATATTATGGTACTTAAAATTAAATGGATTCTGGCTTCCTTAGCTAACTTGTGGTAGTTTTCATATTCTTATGCACAAGAAATGGAATGGCAGTGGGTTGCACTCTCTGCAGTATCTTGTTAGCAGGTTACCCTTGCAAGACTTGTCTTTTTTGAAACTGCCATCTTGGACTTTAATCTTATCTATGCAAGGTCACATGTCGCGAGGTGTAAACATTTCAAGAAAACATGTGAGCAATGGGAGAAGAGAGCGGGTGAAGTGCTTCGGACCCCATTGCGGTCATTAGTGAGAATTCAAAAAACATTTAGCCAGGGTTACCATTTGTTTAAGGCAATATTGTATGAGAACTTTAGATTAAAGTCCAAGATGGCAATTTCGAACAAGGCTTATTATGTAGCAAAGTTTACATTCATAAAAATTAAAACTTAAAGCAACCGTAGAAATGCACACACATGTGGAGCTGGGAAATGGGTGAACTCTCTCCCGCCGTGTCAGCTTGCCACCAGATCAAGTCGCCTCTAGGTCAACTCACCCTGGATCAATACCCTGAGTCACCCCTCCCTCCCCCCCCCCCCAAAAAAAAAGAAAAAAAGACTGGTCAGTTGTAGGATAGGTAAGCCAAATTCAGAGATAATGTCAAGAGGGGTGTTGGAAAGAAATTATAAATGATAATAAAACACTTTCAAATTTAAAATTTTGACTTAAAGTCACTAGCCTCAGAACACAAAGTCAAAAATGACATGGATTAATATACAAAAATAATATAAAAAAAACGTGACAAGACGAGTGAAAAAGCTCTCAAGTTTAGGGCTGTCATGATTTTTGAATCGATTAATCATTGCAAATAATCGATAATAAATGATTAATCGTTTGTAGATGACCCCCTCTCCCTCACTCTTTGAAGTCATTAAAAATTAAATTCAAGTCAGTTGACCTACCTCAAGTAAACAATGAAGATGATCCTTGTTTCGTTTGCAAAAAATGGGATTGCCTGCTGGACACCTGGCATCGTTTCTGGCATAGTTCACATTGCACATTTTATGTATTAACCCAGGTGTTTAACCATTGTGTCATTGGTGGCGTGTAAAACATAGCGTAAAACAATCACAAAAGGCTAACAAGTAACAACGTTCTGGGTGAAGGAAATAAAAATGCATTTTAAAGATACTGAAAACACCATCCAGTACGCAATACTGGAAGAAAGCCTGAACTCTTAACTGGTTTCCTTTACGACAGCCAATACCTCAAAGATAATGTATACTGGAAATGTTGTTGGTCAAGGAGAAAACAAACTCAAAGTAGGTCTGCACGGTATTTCGATAAACCGATATATACCGGTATTCAAACCAATATCGATTGAATACCGGTGTAATTACAAAAATATTGGTTTATCGTCATTATTTATTTACCGACAGTTTAATTTTCAAGATGTCTTAAGTTTTTTATCTGTAGCCCCGAATGAATAATAATAATCCCCTTATCAAAGGAATCGTCTGCTTGCGCCCTCGTAATATACAAAATCAGCAGTTGAAAAAATAAATTAAAAAACTTCAACAAAACTATATCATGTGACCCTCATTGCAACGAGCTCGTTGAGCTCGTTCCAATGAGGGGTCACATGATATAGTTTTGTTGAAATCTTTGGGGAAAATCTGCTAAACTAATTTTAAAAATAATAAATTTTGATATCGTCTGCGTTGGGTAAAGGTTTTTCGAACCGCATCATCAAGGCAGGCTAATTCGTTCCGACTGTGATGCCTTGAGTCTCGAGTGTGGTACTTGTGTTCATATATCTGGACAGTTTTCGATATACTGGTATACTGCGGTATTTTTTTGAATACCGATACCGGTATTCAGTTTTGAATATCGTGCAGCCCTAACTCAAAGATATTTTATAACTCCAAAGGTGGCTACGTATTGTGTTGCAGTAACTCAATTTGATGTAGTTGTCTTGCTGCTCTTGCAATCATAATTGTTTGGCAGACAAATCTTGTACTGGGTTTGTGACACTGATTCTTTAGTGGGAACTGACCAAGGGAATTCTGAGGGGGCAAGAATTATTGCAAGAAAAAGTTGTTCTCAGAAAACCGTACTTTCAATTTCTGTATTCATTCTAATACACCAGGGCCTTCGTTCAATTACATGTTATTGGTGCATGGCCTGACATCATACAAATGGGATGGATACACTACAAGATTGACAGATACGTATGGTTGCCATTTGCACTGCAGATCAAATCCAGTCGAACATGGAAACAAGTGTTACTCTGTTTGTGTGTGTTTGTATCAGGGTGGGTGGGGGGGGGTGGGGGGTGGGGGGGTTATAGTAGTTATGTCTCTGTTTAAATGATTGAGTCTAGATATTTTAGTTATACAAGTGAACAAACCTTATCAGTATCACTATTTCAAAGGTGAGTGTTCTAACTTTTGAAGGAAGAACATCACAGACACACTGTCGTAAATTTGCAACTGCCATCCGGTCTTGATTAGTGCTGTAGGTTGACTGAAATTTAGGTTCGGTTTTCAGTTTTTACAAAAAAACGAAAACCGAACCGAGAAAAATGTGCACTGTACGGTTTTCGGTTTTTGTATAAAATGCCCCTGCCCAGGCTTGGATTTCTTAAAAATCCAGGGTGGCAATAAATCGCTCACCTGGAACCTACTTAGGCGAGCAAATTGCTCTCCTGAAATCTTTTTCACTTTTTTGCTTCACAAAGATCTTCTAAAGAAGACTTAGTTAATACCGGGTTGGGTAATTTCTCCTTCGAATGCATTCAAGCCAATCAATTTTAAGTGAATTAATAAAATGTTAATGAATGAACCTGAATTCATTTTTTACCTTCCCCTCCACCCCAGTGTGGTCAGATCGATCAAGAAGTTCAGGGGGACTGGTACATGTAGTGGCGGACACACACATGTGCCCAGCATATTCTGTACCCACGCTCCATGGTCCGTCACCGTCAAAAGTAGCTGAAAGTAGGTGAGCAAAAAAAGGCTTATGCCGGTTTAAATTGCGTGAGCAGTTAAGGCAAGCTAAAAATCGCTTGCGTCGGAATTCCATGACTGCCCGACATTGTCACATAGTCTATGACAGAGTTAAATTTGACAGTTCAGTGTTGATCGCAGACCGCCAACATGGCAGAGAAAACAAAACTAATGTGTTCTGTCGTTGACATCTTCCTTCCATATCTGTTTTTCTTCTCTTCATAAGTTGAACTTACCGATTTACTCAACTTAACTCAGTGATAGGAGAAATTGAAATATAAATACCATATTTTATCTAAATTTTCGGATACTTTTTGTTTTCAGACACCATTTTTTCATCAAAAAATAATTTTTTTTTAAGCCTCGAGATTTTCGGACACCCACTCAAAGATCGTCCCGGACTGGTGTGGTGGGAAAATCCCAGTGAAACATACCGGTAAATCCAAAATGACAATGATTTTCTTTTCAGTTGAATATTTCACCTTTCTTTCTTTGTTTTATGTTAAAAACATGTATGCCCAGTATATTGTACAATGGAAATAGAATTATTAAAACAACATTATTTGCAAACTTGTTCTTTATTTATTGACAGATAAGTATTGTTTTCCTTCTCAAACTGACTAGAGCTGTAGGTTTTTAAATTTCTTGTTCGGTTTCGGTTTTGGTTTTTCAGGTGGAGAAAAACCTCGGTTCGGTTCGGTTTTCGGTTTGTTCATGAGGCCAATTAAAATTAAATAAAACTCATTCTTATGTCTGGAGTCATAACTGAATGGTAGTGAAATTGAGTGAAACTCAACGAATGCCCGAAATAAGCTATAATACATGAAGAATCAGGAAGGCCAATATAATAATTACCTAAATATACAGAACTTTTATTGTGCTTGGCCATTTTTCGAGGTCTTACACCTACACGCAACTTGAGGAAAGCTGCAAACACAACTAAACTGAAATGTCGGAAATTCACATAATGTAGCCTTCCCAGAGTAGTGAGAGTACCCAGACACTGCCGTTGGCAGTGTCTGGGTACTCTCACCACTGTGGGATGGCTACATTCTGTGAATTTCTGCAGCAAGAGAGTATTTAATAAAAAACAAAAAACCTTAGATTACGGGATGTCGACGGTTTCGGTTTCGTTTTTTTAAAAAAACTAAAAACCTCGGTTCGGTTTCGGTTAACCTACAGCTCTAAAACTGACATGTCTGACGAACTGACCAATCAAATTTTTGTTTTCAAAACGTGTGCTTTCATTCGACTCCTTCGAGATTTGGAAAGAGAAAAACCCACAAATGTTATGTTGAACTGACCTTAAATGACGACAATAATGGAAGGGTCCCATAAATAAATCCATATAATGCAGTATAAACCATGCAGCAGCAACAGAACAGTGTAATTATTGCTTCGAATAAACATATTCAGTGCACTGAACACCAACAAAATTTTCCAATATTAAAAATAGAACAAACGACAATGAAGTCAACACGTGCTGCTTCAGGGTTTCACAGAAATTAACACAAGGACCCAAACACTGTCAAAGCATACCAGTTTTCGAGATTATTTTTCGACAAACATCAGCAGTGTATGTGGGGAGGGCACACTTCCAAAAATAGGAAATACGGGAGGAACTGTGGAGTTAATACCAGCCATCAATTTTTAGCTCAACTTTGGGAAGCCAAATTTGAGCTTATGCCATGGCCTGTCGTCCTTCTGTCCATCTGTCTGTCAACAATTGGATACGGCTCGAGCTGGAGGCCGTATTTATGAACCGATCTTTACGAAACTTCTTGGGTATCTTTGTTATGACCGTGGGACGTGAATGAGTGTTTTTGGGTGCAGTCCGAAATTCAAGATGGCTGCCAGCCACCATTTTGTACCGACGATGCAGAAATCTGTTTTTTGTACAGAACTTCCATATGAAAGCTCTGATTTGAATAATTTTTTGTATGAATGTTTTAGGGCTGTTGCGACTATCATCTTTTGTAATCGACTAATTGTGACCAGTAATCGACGGTTAGTCGATTAATAGTCGCTTCCCATGATTTTTTAGCAAATCATTCTTCTGTTCGTAAAACTCTGAAAATGACAATGGCACCAGTGTGTTCAGACGAGGTGGGGTTGTGGGAACAACAAATCGGTCCCGACTGAAGCTACATGTAGTCCAATCTTGGACCCACAGTCCGTAATATAATTTTTGGGATTGGTACGTCCTGTAGGACGTACCAACCCCCAAAATAATATTACTGACTGTGGGTCCAAGTTTGAACTAGATTGAAGCCGATGAATTAAAATGAATTTACTAAAGAACGTTCCTGCATATGTTTCCTTTCTGCAATAAGTTTCTCGAAATTTTGAACATTGAGATCTATGCATTCCCTCATCAGTTGTTAAAATTGGATCTTAGTCTGAAGTTCCGAACTTTGAGAAGTGATCTGACGTTCTGACTTTCGTCATAATTTTGTCACTTCCGCGCTTTGGGTTTTCCAATGGGTGCATTCGTGTGTACAAGACTGGAAAAATTCAGAAGAATCTATTCTTCTCGAGTAACTGTGAGTGTTCTTTCTTACACAGTCAGAGACAGTCGTACAGTCTTCCGGATATAAATGTTAACTATGGTTAGATATTTAAAGTTATTCACCTTCATTGACCATTCACCTCACAAAACAATGCAATTTAGCCCCGACATGTAGTAGATGTGTACCACCTTGAAAATGAACGACGATCGACTAAAAATAAAAAACGTCGACTACTTCAATAATCGACGGTTAGTCGACTAATCGAATAATCGCGACAGCCCTAGAATGTTTAGTACCATGGGATACATCACATATAATACAGGTTTTTTTCTCGTGTGTAAATTATGCAAATTAGACTAACTTTGATGTTTTTTGGTGTTACTTTCAGCACTGTAAGTGCAAATGCCAATACGGCTCGGGCTAGAGGCCGTATTTATGAACCGATCTTTACGAAACTCCTTGGGTACCTTTGTTATCACCGTGGGACGAGAACGAGTGTTTTTGGGTCCGGTCCAAAAATCAAGATGGCCGATGGCAGCCATTTTGTACAAAATTTGGTGCAATCAGATTTTTGCACAGAACTTTCATATGAAAGCGCTGATTTGAATAATTTGTTGTGTGAATGTTTAGTACCATGGGATGCATCACATATAATGCGGGTTTTTTTCTTGTGCAGAAATTATGCAAATTAGATGAACTTTGATTTTTTCAGTGCTACTTACACACAGTAAGTACACATGTCAATACGGCTCGGGCTAGAGTCTGTATTTATGAACCGATCTTCACGAAACGTCTTGGGTACCTTTGTTATCACCTTGGGACGAGAATGAGTGTTTCTGTGTGCGGTCCAAAATTCAAGATGGCTGCCAGTGGCTATTTTGTACCAAAATTAGGTCTAATCAGTTTTTTGTACACAACTTCTATACGGCTCAGGCTAGAGGCCGTATTTATGAGCCGATCTTTACGAAACTTCTTGGGTACCTTTGTTATCACCGTGGGATGAGAACGAGTATTTTTGGGTGTGGTCCGAAATTCAAGATGGCCACCAGCAGCTATTTTGTACCAAAATTAGTGCAATCAGTCTTTTGTACAGAACTTCTGTATGAAAGTTCTGATTTGAATAAAGTTTTGTATGAATGTTTAGTAACATGGAATACATCACATATAGTACGGGTTTTTTTCTCGTTCAGAAATTATGCAAATTAGATGAACTTTGATTTATTTAGTGCTACCTATACACTGTAAGTGCACATGTCAATACGTCTCGGGCTAGAGGCTGTATTTATGAACCGATCTTCACAAAACTTCCTGGGTACCTTTGTTATCACCTTGGGACGAGAACAAGTGTTTCTGAGTGTGGTCCAAAATTCAAGATGGCTGCCAGTGGCCATTTTGTACCGAAATTAGGTCCAATCAGTTTTTTGTCACAACTTCTACACAGCTCATATTTGTGAACTGATCTTCACGAAACTTCTTGGGTACCTTTGTCTTCACCTTGGGACAGGAATGAGTGTGTTTTGGGGTGCCTTTGTTATCACTGTGCTATGAGAACAAATATTTTAGGGTTCAGTCAGACCCACTCTGGGACTCAAAGATTTTTTTCTAGTTTAGCATCTGACTGTCACCCACCTTTACAATACTTTACCTATACATTTGTTACAGGCAACGGCCAGTATTTATGTACAGACCGTTATAATACTTTATATGTACCTTTGTTATCAGGTCATTACCTAGATGTTTGTCATTGCTGTGTCACATACTATACATGTACATGTCTTTGTCTTGACAAGTTGAGCTACAGTGTCATTGACACTTTCATTTAAAATTAATTTTGTATTCGCTTTTATAAAATGTAGCATTTTGCCTTGCACATCTTGGGGGGGGGGGGGGGGGATATTTCTATTTTCTAAATCATGTTAATGGTAAGCATGTTAATGGAACGGACAAATTCGGGCCGAGTCAGTCGGCTCCAATAACATGCTTATTTGCCGGTATTCCGTGACGTCAGAATCAACATCAATGGGAATAAATCACCCTGTCAAACCATCAAAGTTGAATGTCAACCACTCAGTGACGTCTGTGACAGACTCGGCTACTTACTGACCAGTCCAACTTACACAAGTTACAGACGCAATCTCGCAAGACTGAAGACGGACATCTACTGAAAGTGTAAGATATGACATGTAGAAGTTAGGTAGTATTATAGTACATATCTTTACCATGAAATATACAAATAGTAAATACCCAAATCAATTTACCAAACAGTCAAAGTATGTCCAATTGTCCATTATTTTCCCACATTGTCAAACAGGGGCTGTCGCTTGAATCTCTGAAGTCAAACTGTCCTTTGCACCAATTCCAGTATCGTTAGGATCCGAAATGTGCACAATTTACATGGAAGACAGCGTACATGGGGGAGAAACCGAACCGAAACTGAGGTTTTCCTCAACGAAAAAACCGAAACCGAACTGGATTTTGAAAAACCTACAGCTCTAGTCTTGATTATTACACTGATGGTTCAAAAGTTCAGAACATCAAAGCGTTGAATGTACCTGAAAGACAAATGCTTCTAACAGCTCCTTGAGGTTTAACGTCAACGTTCTTAACCATTTACTGTTAGAAATAATAGTTTTTTCATCAAATGTTCTTTTAATTATTAAATGTCTAAAACTGGGTAAAATTTATCGATTAGTCAACGACGGAAAATACTAATCGATTTCGCTGTTGCCAATCGACAATTGATTAATCATTACAGCTCTAGGACTGTCACGATTAATCGATTGTCGAACAATCACATCGAAATCGATTAGTATTTTTCATCGTCGAAGAATGGGTGAATTTTAACCTGTTTTAGACATTTAATAATTAAAAAAAAAGTGACGAAAAAACATTTGTTTCTAAAGGTAAAAGCCCAAGAATGTCAATGTTAAACCTTAAGAAGCCATTAGAAGCATTTGTCTTTTAGGTACATTCAAAGCTTTGATGTTCTCAACTTTTGGACCGTCTGTGTAATAATCAAGACCTGTCAGCAACTGTGAACTGTTGCAACTGACGACTGGTCTGGAGTATTACACTGACGGTTTAAAAGTTCAAGACATCAAAGCTTTGAATGTACCTAAAAGAGGATCGTCTTCGTTGTTTACTTGAGGTGGGTCAACTGATGTGAACTTCATTTTGAACGACTTCAAAGAGAGGGAGAGCGGGGGTCATGTAGGTATGATTAATCGATTATTATCAGTTACTTGTAACAATTAACCATTTCCTAAATTAAAAAATCATGACAGCCATAAACAGCCCTACTCAAGTTTTGTTTACCAAACAGGTACATTCCAGATTTCAACTAACAGATGTCTATCAGTCCCTAAAACAGCAGCCATAGCTAAGAAACCTGGTCAGAAAAAAGAGTTAAATAATGTAAAACAAAATCCAATCAAGCAAAAAGACGAAGGTTGAATTAATTCATGTTTATTTATTTATGAGGGTTTAATGACACTTTATCAGCCAGGGTCATACCGTGTCGGTGACAGTTTTACGGGTGGAAGTACCCTGAGAAAACCACGAGAAACAATGAGCAGCTGCCAGCTCCCCAACATCGTAACTCTGCACTGTAGCACAGGCAGCGTTAGATTGGTTGAAGACATGCGCACCATCGATGTGCAGTACGCCTTAGTGCATGGCGTCATCGTGCCCCTGTGTGGACAGTCGAGGTTAAGTGCCTTGCCCAAGGACACGACGTGGGAGTCCGAATCGATCGTTCAGACGGTCAACCATCCAAGGACTAACTGGGCTCGATGTTGCTTAACTTTGGTGATCTGACAAGAACTGGTTACCACAATGCCACCACGCTCCCTGATTAATTCATGATAACGCATCAAAATGAGGGAGTTCATGATAACAAATCGAAAGATAAGGCTTATATTTCATCTAAATGCAGGAGAATCCAGTTGGACTCTCACGAAAATGGTTGCCAGAATCCATACCTGCTGTGAGTGTCTCAGGATCCCATGAGGCCACCATGGTTGAAACCCTGTTGTATACTGATAACACATGTTAACCTTTTACCCAACACAACTTTTTCATTTTTAACACATAAATTTAATTTGAGAATATTTAAAAAAAGAGACAATATTTACAAAGAAAACTTGACATATATGGATGTAATTGGAGCCAGCTCATTGAGTCGGTTCGAATGACAACCATATTTGTACAATTTTATTGACAAAGTATCGGGATATTTGAGGTCATGTTAACCTTGTACTGGTTAATTTGCTGTCATTATGTTAGGTCAAAGATTAAATTGACTTAATTCTTTTCACGCGAATCATAGCAGAAGTGCAGTGAGAATCTATATGAATTCTCGCTGTATTTGTTGTGCAAATCTTTGAGTGAATCCATTCTCGGATTCTTGTCGAAATATAAGCCCTGAAAGACGTGGATGAGCATGGTGAATGATCATTGGGCTTTGGCAAATTATTCCTGGTTATATTAATCAGGGCTGTCATGATTTTTTAATTTAGGAATTGATTAATCATCGGAAATAATCGATAATAATTGATTAATCATACCTAGATGACCCCCACCCCATCACCCTGCCCCCATCCTCTCCCTCTCTTTGAAGTCGTTAAAAATGAAGTTCAAGTCAGTTGACCTACCTTACGTAAACAATGAAGACGATCCTCTTTTAGGTACATTCAAAGCTTTGATGTTCTGAACTTTTGAACCGTCAGTGTAATAATCAAGACCGGTTGCATTAATTGTCAGTTACGAACTTCACAAGTTTGCAACTGTCGACCGGTCTTGATTGTTACACTGACGGTTCAAAAGTTCAGAATATCAAAGCTTTGAATGTACCAAAAAGACAAATGCTTCTTATGGCTTCTTGATGTTTAACGTCGACGTTCTTGACCTTTTACCTTTAGAAACAATAGTTTTTTCATCCAAATGTTTTTAGCTTAACTTGACAAAGTCAAGATAAACTATATTGCCATCACGCATGCGGAAGTCTTAGTCTGTGAGTCTTCACATTTTTCTTTAGCTCAGGCTACACCCCATAGTTCTTATCTGAACGTCACAAAATTTCATATGCAGGTTAGGGGTCATGTCTAGATGAGAACATCCCCTTTTGGTTTCGATCGGTCAATCGTGATGGCTGCCTGAGCCCAATACCCGAAAACCTTTAGCACAGTCTACAGGTCGTATTTATGAAGGGATTTCATTGTAACTTGGTAGGATGCCTATGTATAATATCTAGACGGGAACGTCCCCTTTTGGTCATGATCTGTCAACTGTAACGGCTGCCCAAGCCGGAAACCCAAAAACTTTTAGCACAGTCTGTGCAGATCATATTTAATATGGAGGGATTTCATTGTAACTTGGTAGGATGACTCTGCATGATGTCTAGATGAGAACGTCCCCTTTTGGCCGCGATCAGTCAACTGTGATGGCTACCCAAGCCCAAAAGCCGAAAACCTTTAGCACAGTCTACAGGTCGTATTTATGAAGGGATTTCATTGTAACTTGATAGGATGCCTCCATATAATGTCTAGATGAGAACGTCCCCATTTGGTCACGATCTGTCAACCGTGACGACTGCCTGAGGCAGAAACCTTTAGCACCATCTACATGTCATATTTATAGAGGAATTTCATTGTACCTTGGTAGGTTGACTCCATATAATGTCTAGATGAGAACGTCCCCTTTTGGTTGCGATTGGTCAACCGTGACAGCTGTAGGGGTCTGAAAACCTTTAGCACAGTCTATAGGTCATATTTATGAAGGGATTTCGTTGTAACATGCTAGGATGACTCCAGATAATGTCTGGATAAGAACGTCCCCTTATGGTCAGAATTGGTCAACTGTGATGGCTACAGGGGCCCGAAGCCCGGAAAACTTTAGCACAGTCTATAGGTCATATTCATGAAGGGATTTCATTGTAACTTGGTAGGATGACTCCAGATAATGTCTAGATGAGAATGTCCCCTTATGGTCATGATCATTCAGCCGAGACAGCTGCCCAAGCCCAAAACCTGAAAACTCTTAGCACATTCTACAGATCGTATTTATGGAGGGATTTCATTGTAACTTGGTAGGTTGATTTATTTATTTATTATTATTTACTTATTTATTGGTGTTTAAGGTCATATACTTATGCACAATGGCTAATCATGACCGCAACAGTTTTATGGGTGGAGGAAGCCAGAGTACCTGGAGAGAACCACCGAGCATCGATGAGCAACTGCCAGCTCCTCAACATTCTAACTCTGTTCAAGCTCTGCTCAGGCAGGGTTACAGTGGTTGAAGACATGTGCACCATTGACGTACAGTACGCCTTAGTACATGGCGTCATCGTGCCCTCATGTAGGCAACCTGGATAAAGTACCTTGCCCAAGGACACAACGCAGGTCATTCCGGATGGGGATCGAACTCGGGACCTTTAGCATAGATGTCCCAACAGTCTACCACTGAGCCACGGCGCTCCCTGGTAGCCTGATTCCATATAATGTCCAGATGATAACATCCCCTTTTGGTCATGATTGGTCAACTGTGATGGCTACATGGATTTCATTGTAACTTGGTGGGATGACTCCAGATAATGTCTTGATGAGAACGTCCCCTTATGGTCACGATTGGTCAACTGAAATGGCTACAGGGGCCTGAAGCCCGAAATCCTTTAGAACAGTCTATAGGTCATATTTATGAAGGGATTTCATTGTACCTTGGTAAGATGACTCCAGATAATGCCTAGATGAGAACGTCCCTTTTGGTCATGATCATTCAACCATGACGGCTGCCTGAGCCCAAAACCCAAAAAACTTTAGCACAGACTACAGATCATATTTATGAAGGGATTCATTGTAACTTGGTAGGATGACTCAGTATAATGTTTAGATGAGGCCTTTCCCTTTTGGTTGTGATCGGTCAACCGTGATGGCTGCACAGGCCCAAAGCCCCAAAACCTTTAGCACAGTCTGCAGGCCGTATTTATGAAGGGATTTCATTGTAACTTGATAGGATGACTCAGTAAATGTCTAAATTTCACTCTAAATTGACCAGTAACTTTCATTGATATACCTTAACAGTGAGGGCCACATTAACCCACCCCTCAATTCTTTAGTACAGTCTACACCTCATATTATTTTTTTTGAAAACATAGCATACAGGGAACAGAAATTAACATATTCCCAATTATCACAATTCTTGTCGTATTTCATAATCCTTTCATAAACATTGAACATTATCCTTTTCAACAAACATAACACACAGACAAGTTAGGCTACAGTGTCACTGACACTTTCATGTAATTATTAAATGTCTTGAACTGGGTAAAATTTACCGATTCTTTGACACTGAAAAATACTAATCAATTTCGGCATGACTGATCGACAATCGATTAATCGTGACAGCCCTAATATTAATCATGAGTTAAATTCAATAAAAACAAATTTATTTTTAAAAACTGAAGTTAGTCACACACTCCCCTTGCATATGGGTAAAGGTGTCAAGGGCCAATAAGGACTTGAGTGTGAGATAAGTGCAGAAAGTATGGCACTTAAAATATTACCTGAGTAAAATATTGATGACAAAACACCAAAGGCAGTACAAATTCACATGGAAAAAGACACTTTTAAACAAGCTGCATTTCATCATGTCAGTCCAAAACCTGTGTGAATGGTGATGGGAATTTTCTTTGAATTGTTTTCGGTTGTGTTTACCTGTTTCAAAATTTGAAATAACTCTCTGTAAGATGTGTTCTCCATATCTGTTTTCAACAGCATCAAACACTGCACCATAGTCACTTTTTCTTCTCCTGGGCATACATGTAAGTGCATCCACCATTGGGAATTGTTTCTTTTTTCATCTCTCTGAACAAAAGTGTTGATGAAAAGTAACTGCCCATTTGGAGTGAATGGTTTGCCAACACTCTACAAAGAAAAACATCAATTAAACCAATATCAAACCAATTAAAGCAATTTACAGGTGTGAAAATATATTTCCATGAGTTCAGCCAATCTGTCTGCGTTACGTTGATCAAGTGAACTATTTCTATAAAAAGGAAAAAAAAAAGTCCACAGAGTTTATGTTTTACGCAGCTTTAATTTAAGTAAGAAATATGAAAAACAAGTAATGTTAAGGCCTCACAATGTAGATCTTCTCTTTCTCAAGCCATTTTTTGTAAAATTGCATGCGGGCGGGCGTTTTTTTATTTTATTTTTAGCTCAACTTGACAAAGTCAAGCTGAGCTATTGCCATCACTTCTCGTCCATCGGCGTACGTACGTACTACGTTAGTATGTTCGTACGTTAGTACATTAGTACGTACGTCCACAATTTCCTTTGGCACACCTCACAGGTCGCATTTATGATCAGATTACTTTGAAACTTCTTATGCTTGTTTGGGGTGACCTCTAGATGGGAGCTATTGATTTTCTTCAATTTCCGTCAAAAAATGTTGCCGCGGCCAACGTTCTTAGAACTTAGTTTAGTCAAACCACAATATTTCCCTTTGGCACACCCTACAGGGCACATTTATGATTTGATTGCTTTGAAACCTGATACGCTTATTTAGGGTGACCTCTAGATGGGAGCTATCGATTTTCTTCAATTTCCGGCAAAAAATGTTGCCATGGCCAACGTTCGTAGAACTTAGTTTAGTCAGACCTCAATATTTCCCTTTGGCACACCCTACAGGGTACATTTACGATCAGATTGCTTTGAAACCTGGTATGCTTGTTTGGGGTGACCTCTAGATGGGAGCTATCGATTTTCTTCAATTTCTGTCAAAAAATGTTGCCGCGGCCAACGTTCTTAGAACTTAGTTTAGTCAGAAGACTCAATATTTCCCTTTGGCACACCCTACAGGGTACATTTATGATCGGATTGCTTTGAAACCTGGCATGCTTGTTTAGGGTGACCTCTAGATGGGAGCTATCGATTTTCTTCAATTTCCGGCAAAAAATGTTGCCGCGGCCAACGTTCTTAGAACTTGGTTTAGTCAGAAGACTCAATATTTCCCTTTGGCACACCCTACAGGGCACATTTATGATCGGATTGCTTTGAAACCTTTCATGCTTGTTTAGGGTGACCTCTAGATGGGAGCTATCGATTTTCTTACATTTCCGTCAAAAAATGTTGCCACGGCCAACGTTCTTAGAATTTAGTCTAGTCAGACCACAATATTTCCCTTTTGTACACCCTACAGGGCACATTTATGATCAGATTGCTTTGAAACCTGGCATTCTTGTTTGGGGAGGCCTCTAGATGGGAGCTATCGATTTTCTTCGGTTTCTGTCCAAAAATGTTGCCACTGACATTGGTCCCAATGATCTTCAATTTTGCCATTTCATTTATAATTTACCAAGTTCCAGTTTGTCAAGTTGAGCTACAGTGTCATTGACACTTTCATTTATTTTTGTTATTATTTCTTTACCATAAAAAAGTTCATGTTTTTGGTTTGTTTTATGTTTTAGGCCTCATAACCTACAGAATAGCATGGGTAGTGGTGGATTACATCCCTTGAGTGCAAGAAGGCTAAAGCATTGCAAAGCCTTCTTGCACTCAAGGGACAATTTTATTAACTTGGGTAAAATATCAGACATAAACCATTTGATTTTGATTTTTTAAAGTTTGGATTGGTTATAAAAAGAGAGCATGCGGCAGCCAAAAGGACCATGCGGGAGGGCCTGAGAAACAGATTTTTATTTTTTTTAGGCCTAATTATTCAAATGTATTCATATATAATTATAAAGAAAAATGAGTAAGTTTCTTGCTATTCTTCATGTTACTCTTTGTGGCATAGGACAGGGGGGGGGGCGCGGTGGCTCAGTACGTAGAGGTGCAGCTCCAAGCCGAGAGGCCCTCGGTTCGAATCCCATCTGCGGCAACCGTGTTGTGCCCTTGGGCAAGACACTTCACCCCCCTTGCCCACGTGGGGACACGGTGACGTTGTGTACAAAGACGTACTGCACGTTGATGGTGCACTGTCTTCAACCAATGCTAACCCTGCTCGTGTGGAGTTAGTATGTTGGGGAGCTGACAGTTGCTTGCTGTTGCTCGGTGGTTCTCTCCGGATACTCCCTTTCCTCCACCCATAAAACTGTCATGGTCATGATTAGCCATTGTGCAGAAATATGTGACCTTAAACACCAATAAATAAATAATAATATTGTGGCATATGACATTTCTTATCAGCCTACTCACAATTGTTTACAACAGGCTTGCACAACAATGGATGACCCTAACATGGAAGTATACTGGGAAAGAAAAGGTAAAAAGCCCAAGAAAAACTCGGCCGAGTGTGACCGGCGCAACCCAGTAGGGTACACCAATACCACAACTAAGAGAACCAAAGTGCAGATGTATAACAGAAGTGTCGTTCTTTTTTCTTCTGCCATCTTGACAAGATGTGTATATCCCTGTTAATAGAATATAATTTTCAAACACAAAACCATTTACCATATCTTCAGTACAAATTTGATCTGTTAATTGCATATGGGTTGTAGAGTAAACTCCTGTTAATTGTATATAAATTTTTGTAATTGTCGAAAAAATTACTGTGACACGCACCAAATTCCCCTTATTTATCAACCTTTTTGACCTCACTACATCCAATACAGGCATTTATTCTATTATATCTTGTTTGTCAGAGCTCTATGAGCTCTGTCAAACAAGATATAATAGAATAAATGCTCAGTTTACCTCCAGAAAAAAGGAAACTGACCAAATCCCTGTTAATTGTATAATCCTGTTAATTGAATAATTTTCACTGGCAAAATGGATATTCAATTAAGAGGATTCTACAGTACTTTCAAATTCATATCTCGCTTCCTAAACCTCCTTTTTCTGTTAGAAGGATACCTGTTGGTACAAAACCCGAAAGGATTTTACTAATAGATTGATATCTGTGTATATACATGCCAGTGAAGTCTCATGAAATATTTTCCTTAAAAAAACAATTTTGGAGAGATTTTTTTTAAATTTACCAAATTCCTCAGAGGTTTAATTCTTTACAAAAGTCATTTTTGGTATGAGGTATAAAGAGAAATGAATATTCCATGAAATTTAAAATATCTTGATGTAATAGAAAGTCAAATGTTGAAAAAATTTAAACCTTGAATGCATGGACCTGGATGGTACGTTCATCACCAAATTTGGGCATGTTTTTGATTTCAGAAAATATTTTATTCATATTGAACTGAAATGTTTGTTTCTAAAATATGGTTTCATAGTAGATACCACACAATGATTGTCAGCTTTAACTCTCCTTTGATGTTCGATATACAGCATACTGAAATTTGGTACGTACGTTACTTTTTTGCTGTGTACGTCCGTTACCAAAACAAATTTGAAAATTTGCCTGAACACACAGGAAAATGAGACAAAAATTAATTGACCTATTCAGGAATGAAATTTCCAAGAAAATGTTTTCTTCCTAATTTGGCAGTGGATATTGGAATCCACTCAGCTTTATTGGGGCTTCTCAAAGACTAGAATCACTGACCATTCAAACCTAAGGACTGAATAGAAACTGAATTTTGAATTCATGAAGACTCAAGTGCTGTTGTGCAAGGGTGCATCAGTTTAGCGGACAACACTGTTTGCTTAGTTTAGCAGCTCGTGATAATTTCTTGAATAGTATCTATAATTTAACCCTTTACCCAACGAATCGCTCGCTTCCGCCCGCGTAATTTGCAAATTCAGCAGTTGAAAGAAATAAATGTTTCAGAATATTTTAACAAAACCATATCATGTGACCCCTCATTGGAACGAGCTCATCGAGCTTGTTCCAATGAGGGGGTCACATGATATGGTTTTGTTGAAATTTTGGGAAAATTTTTAAAAAATAGTAATTAAAATACTAAATTTTGATATCGTCTGCATTGGGTAAAGGGTTAAGCACTGGTTTACATTGTTAAATCTATCAAATACAACCAAAAGCAAAAAATATTCTTAAACCTTAACATTTCTTTCTTAATTCTGTCAATTAATGATACATATACATGCACACTAGAAATAATCTATTGAAAAAAAAATGTGCTTCAGTTTTCTTCATTACACTGTGCATGGATGTAAGAGATGAGTTTTCCAAACAATTTCAAACAGCTAGCAGAGCAATCAAATTATGCAGAATTCTACTGCATCTGTTCCAAATGCTGCAAATATTCTTTGAAGATAATTTTTTTTTTTTTTTTCAAATTTGTGTTTATTAGTATATCTGCAAAAGAAATATGACTGCAAAGCTTTTTCCAAAGGAGTTCATGACATTGACACAGCAGAATATTGCAGAAATTTCACTGTTATACATGTATGGACTGGCAAATCATTTCTGCATATTTATATACCCACCTATGAAGAAGGGTACACCAGTTGGAATACATGTGTCCATCTATATGGTGGGTTGTCCATCCATCTGTCTGTGTGTCTGTCTGCCTGTCCAGCTGTTCACCACCATAACTTGGTAAAGAATAATTCAATCTCGATGAAATCTGGCATGAATGGACTTTCAAATGGGAGTGTAAGATCGATGAAATCTGGCATGAATGGACTTTCAAATGGGAGTGTAAGAATAATGTTGATATTTTTTATATGCAGGGACCGACCTGGGCATGCGCCAGTGCGTATTTGGTTCTGAAACATCAGGACCTGGCTCTTAAATCTCAGAAATAGGCTTCTTAGTTGGCGCGTAACTTCTCAGATCATATTTTGATATTCTTTCGATGGATAATCGAGAGAGACACTCTTACATGTATTATATATATGATTATCATTTATCATTGTTGTAGAGTGCTTAAGTTAATACTTCAAGTCTTAATTACCAAGCATTAATCTTCACTGTGGTTTCTGATCAAGTCCTGGCTGCCTAAATAGGCAGCCAAGACTTGATCAGAAACCACAGTGAAGATTAATGTTTGCTATAGTGTACTAAATGAAAACGATGAGAGCTATTACATACTTGCAGTGTGTGTTACAAACAGCAGTGTGACTCCGTAAATTGAAATCTGGCACATGAATTGAAAAAATAGGCTCCGAGGCTAGAGCGTATTTTAAATAGTCCTGATCGGTCCCTGTATATGGGTATTTTTTTATCCATTTTCCACTTATGAATGCTGTAACTCATTAACTGGTAGAGTGCTAAATTATTTTTCTGTGGTCATTTGTAACGTGAGTATTTCTTTCAAAGACACTTCGCTACTAGCGGGAGGAGACTTAGTTTAGCAATATACTGTTCAAAAATAACTGTTTTGTTACAATTCACTGGAGAGTGTGCCAGTTGGCACGCTCCAATGAATTGTAACAAAACTAATTTATATTAAGATTTTTTTCTACTGCTGAGCCAACAACAAACTAGTGTATAACAGAGTAAAGCCACTAAAGTGGCTTTCAGCACTTTTCAGTAGAGCCATGATAGTGGCTTCTAGCATTCAACCAGTTAATAAATTATTGGATCTCCAAGAAATTTGGCATGGGTGTTCATCACCAGGAGGGCTTTCAAATGAGATTCTACATCCGTCTGAAATCGAGCGTGCTTCCAGTTTACTGTTTTAATGGGAGAGTTTTATTCATTTTTACTGAAAAAGCTGCTTTCTTGAATCTATAAATGTGGGAGGTTTGTCACCGTCCAGTGAATTTGACATGGATGTAAATTTGTCACTTAGTTGTCATTTAAATGGGAGTCTGGTCATATTATCCATAGTTTGATAGGGTTATATTTGACCCAAAATCCACTCATAAGCTGAATTACTGTTGAGAAAGTTGGGGGTTATACAGGATTACATGCGTCTATGTTTGTACATTTTTTTCTGAAATCAAATATGCTTCTAGTCTATTGTTATTCATTTCTATTGAAAAGCTGCATTCATCTATATATAAATGTGGAAGATCTGTCACAGTACTAGTAACTGAATGGCAGTACAGTTGAAACTAGAAGTCCTGTCATCAAATGCGCACAAATAGCACGTTGATATGCGCGTTAATATGCGCGTTATGGCCCAAGTAAAGCTATCAAATTCTGTACGTATGGCCTGTGCACAAGCAATGTTTCAGCCAATGGACCTCCGGGTAACCCGGAGGTCCATTGGCAGAAACATTGCATGTGTTTGCTATGGGTAACCAGGAGAACCTGCTGTGGTTTTTGGATGCCATTCGATATGGCAATTGCGCGCAATTCCAACGCGCTATTAAGCCAACATAAGCACACTATTCGTGACAGGACTTCTAGTTTTAACTGTACATGGCAGTTTGCCATGGTTGTGGTATACAGACGTATGCACCCGCCCATGACCCAGCTCTTAATGGAATGTGGAACTAATAAAGCTTCAGTAATCATTTTAATTTTAGAGTTCAATACCACAATTGTTAAGAGATACAGGCCTTCTTGACTTAGGAAATGATCCAAATGTTTGTTTCCAGATTATATTCTCAATTTTTTTTTATCGAATGACTTCAATGTGAGGCCTGTGAATTCTTCGTATTCAAACTGAAGTTGACTTCTTTTCGGATGGACCATCTTCACAATTTAAGCAGTGTTATTTATTCTCAAATCTTGAAGAATGGTCCAAATTACATAACATGCTTATGAGGTCTGCCCTTGGATGTAATTTTGTCCCAAGTTTTTCTTAGCAAGTTATCAACCCATTTTCGTGTAAATGTTCAGTACACTGGGAACCTGTGCATCTTCAATTTTGACAATGATCAGACTAAAGAACCCTTTTAGAACCCTTTTAGAGTCATGGCACTTTGAACTTAGAATTTGTATTGTCTGAAAACAATTTTGTCAGAGAGTTTTTCAGATGTTTTTAAACCGATTCTTTTGAAACTTAGCACAAATAGTAACTACCATAGGTCTGTCAGTCTGTCGGTCTGTTCACATTTTCTTTTAGCACAGGCTACACCCTGTAGTTTTTGTCCGAGCATCTCAAAATTTCCTAGGCGGGTTTGAGGTCATGTCTAGATTAGAATGTCCCCTTTGGTCACGATCGGTCAACTGTGATGGCAGCCCGAGCCCAAAACCCCAAAACCTTTAGCACAGTCTACAGGTCATATTTATGAAGGGATTTCATTGTAACTTGGTAGGATGATTCTGTTTTATGTCTAGATAAGAATGTCCCATTTTGGTCATGATATGTAAACCATGACTGCTGCCCAAGCCCGAAACCAAAAACTTTTAGCACAGTCTACAGGTCATATTTAATATGGAGGAATTTCATTGTAACTTGGTAGGATTATTCCTTATGATATCTAAATGAGAACTTCCCCTTTTGGTTGTGATCTGTCAACCCTGACAGCTGTCCGAGCCCAAAACTTGAAAACCTTTAGCACAGTCCACAGGTTGTATTTATGGAGGGATTTCATTATAACTTGGTTGGGTGACCCCATATAATGTCTAGATGAGAACGTACCCTTTTGGTCGCGATCGGCCAACTGTGATGGCTACAGCAGCCCAAAGCCTGAAAACCTTTAGAACAGTATACAGGTCGTATTTATGAAGCGATTTCATTGTATCTTGGTAGGATGACTCCAGATAGTGTTTAGATGGGAACGTCCCTTTTTGGTCGTGATCATTCAACTCTGATGGCTGCCCGAGCCCAAAACTCGAAAACCTTTAGCACAGACTACGGGTCATATTTATGAAGGGATTTCATTGTAACCTGGTAGGATGACTCAGTAGAATGTCAAGATGAGAATGCCCCTTTTGGCTGCGATTGGTCAACCAAGATGGCTACACAGGCCCAAAAACCTTTAGCACAGTCTACAGGCTGTATTTATGAAGGGATTTCATTGTAGCTTGATAGGATGACTCATTTTGGAATAATGTCAGTGTAACTTGGTAACTTTGGTTGACATACATTAACGGTGAGGGCGAACATTAACCGACCCGGTGCTTCATTAATTAAAATTTTTCTGATAATTAATTAAAATTTTCCAGAAAATAAACAGACTGTCATCTGCAAAATGAGGTCCCCAGAGGGCAAATTTAGTGATGCTACCCTGCACAGCAGGGTAGCATCACTAAATTTACCCTCTGAGAACCTCAATCTAAATCAGGGTCTCAAAACTAAACAGAAAGAGGTACCCAGAGGATAAATTGGCCCACTGTATGGGATAGCATCAACCCGGTGCTTCATTAATTAAAATTTTGCTGATAATGATTTCTATTACCTGGTACACACAGGCCTGAAAATAAGCAGTCTGACATTTGCAGAATGAGATCCCCAGTGGGGGAATTTAATGATGCTATCACATACTGGGAGCCAATTTATCCTCTGGGTACCTCTCTTTGTGTTTAGTTTTGAGACCCTGATTCAGATTGAGATTCACAGAGGGTGAATTTAGTGATGCTACCCTGCTGTGCACACAAATTTCACCCTCTGGGGACCTCATTTTGCAGATGACAGTCTGCTTATTTTCTGGCTTGGGTATATGCATGCGTGGACATCACTGCCCATGTGTGGATTACGACTGTACTGTATAAACAGATTGCTCAAGTTTTCCATATGCACACAATATACTTGAGGGCCTACCTGCCAACTCAAACAATGCAGCAGATAAATAAATTTAAAGAAACAGACTTCGAATATGACACTGTTGACATAGATTACTTTTCTCTGGCAAACTCCATATGTGCATGTACATGTACTCCAAGCATGAAATCTTAATATATTCACGTTTGTGATATTTCCTATTAAACATCATGCATAATTTTCATTTAAATAGGATTTAGTCTTGACCCTGAAAGACTTAGGAATCTTCCAAGTAAATGTTAACCAAGAAGGTTTATGACAAGAGACTGCAAACTTTGGGTGTCAGTCTTGAGAGCAAAAAACCTGAATATTATATGAAACAGATGCTGAGAAGGTTAAAATACTTGTGCTTTTCTCACCTTCCACTGGCCACCAAGTGGGCTTTGGTGGATCCTTATTTACTGTTGTGCCCACAATTGACTAATCAAAAGGCCAGGATTGATTAACCCTTTACCTAACGTGAAAGGCAGACGACTCTTGCAAAAAAAATTCTTGAATAACTAATTTTTTTCATTTTTTGTCTCAAAAACATAGGGTATGACCCCTCGTTGGAACGAGCTCGACGAGCTCGTTCCAACGAGGGGTCATAACCTATGTTTTTGAGACAAAAAATGAAAAAAATAGTGAAAATTAATTGGCGATTTTTGAGAATAGCGCGGGCCGGTTTTGGCCGTTACGTTGGGTAAAGGGTTAAATCCCCCCCTCCCCTCACCCCCCCACCCCCCCCCGCCTCCAACCGCCCCGGGTATCAAAAAGAACACTGAAATTCTGGGTATGACTTTAAAGCGCATCCTGAATTATCCAATCAGATATAAATAACTTGAATAATAAGTTACATCATATTTTTTCTTACAGTTACTTACCCATTGGATCTGACAAAAACTCGATTGCAGATACAAGGTGAGAGTCTAAATGGAGTACAGACAGTTACCACACCCCATCGTGGAATGTTTCATACTGCTTTTGGGATTGGTAAGTATTTTTCATTTTTAAGCTTAACTCGACAAAGTCAAGATAAGCTATTGCCATCATGCGTGCAGAAGTCTCCGAGTCTGTTCACATTTTCTTTAGCACTACACCCCGTAGTTCTTGTCTGATCATCACAAAATTTCATATGCAGGTTCGAGGTCATGCCTAGATGAGAACATCCCCATTTGGGGATGTTCTCATCTAGGCATGACCGTGATGGCTGCCCGAAACCCTGAAAACCTTTAGCATAGTCAACAGGTCATAATTTATGAAAGGATTTCATTGTAACTTGGTAGGATGACTCCTACATGAGAACGTCCCCCTTTTTGACGCGATCGTTCAACCTTGACGGCTACACAGACCCAAAGCCCGAAAATCTTTAGCACAGTCCACAGGTTGTATTTATGATGGAAGTTCATTGTAACTTGGTATAATGCCTAGATGAGAACATCCCCTTCTGGTTGCGATCGCTCAATCGTGTCGGATATGTGGGCCCAAAGCCCGAAATCCTTTAGCACAGTCTACAGGACATATTTAGGAAAGGATTTCATTGTAACTTGGTAGGATGACTCTGTATAATGTCTAGATGAGAACGTCCCCTTTTGGTTGTGATAGGTCAACCATGATTGCAACGTGAGCCCAAAGCCTGAAAACCTGTAGCACAGTCTGCAGGTCGTATTTATGAAGGGTTTTATTGTGATTTTGTAGGATGACTCTATATAACGTCTAGACGAGAACTTCCTTTGGTTGGGTTCAGTCAACCGCGACGGCTGCCAGGGGCACATTACCTAGATTCGTTTAGCACAGGTTGCATTTATGAAGGGATTTCAATGCAAATTTGTAGGATGACTCAGTATTATGTCTAGATGAGAACGTCCTATTTTGGCCATGATTGTTCAACTGTGACTGTGGCACAGGCACATGACCTAGATTTGTTTAGCACAGTCTACAGTTCATATTTATGAAGCGATTTCATTGTAACTTGGAAGGATAACTTGGTATATGCAGACTAGAATGTCCTATTTTGGTCATGGTTGGTCAACTGTGACCGCTAAGCCATCATGTGACCTAGATTCCTTTAGCGAATATTTATGAAGGGATTTCATTGTAACTTGGGAGGATGACTCATTTTGGAATAATTTTTGCTGTAACTTGGTAACTTTGGTTTACACACATTAACCGTGAGGGCCACATTAACACAGGCCTCAATTCTTTAGTACAGTCTACACCTCAAATTATTCTTATTGAAAACATAGCATACAGGGAACAGAAAATAACATATTCTCAATTATCACAATTCTTTTTCATATTTCTATTGAGAAACAGACAATTTTTTGTCTGTATGCATCTGAAACTCAGCTGCTAGTGATCAGATGTTATTGAAATCTTACGTGGATGTCCAGCATGATATCTTTTCTCCACCACATATAAAGTCATATAGTCTGCACCTCCCACCTGGGAGTTATGCCCCTTTTTCCTGTTAAAAAAAAATTCAGTTTTTGTCCACATGAACCTGTAACTCAGCTGATAGTGTCAGATCTTAATGAAATCTTACATCGATGTCTAGCATGACATACCCTTTCAGACACATATCAAAATATGCTTTGCCATCCCTCGATTTGGCACTGGTGGGGGTATGGCAGCACCTCTGGTGCATCCTCTTTTTATTTAGGAGTATGGTCACTACTTGACCCACTACACACCTCTGCTTTTCCTTTGCACCCACCATCAAAGCAGCATTTCTTAAATGATTGGGTGCTGGATGCCCATATTTGGGCTCTATTCTTAATGGCAGGTTCCACAACTTAACAAACTTTTATATCCGGTGGATATGGTTCGCATTATCTTGGAAGTGAATTTATTTCATCTGTGTGGACTTGCCTTGTTGCAGTTTATGGGAGAGCTAGTGCCTACAGGCACTCTCTAGTGATTAATTGATAAGAATTTGCACCCCTCATTTGCTTTTTTGATTAGTTGAGTGCACACTAGACCGATTGTGAGAAGTCACATCCAAAAGGATCAGTAGATTCAAGAACGTATAGAATACTATACCATAATACGGTATAGTCAGGTTGATGTGTCAGTTGATCTCAACAGAGAGTCACTGTGTGTATCAAAATAAAAGATTGACATCAGCGTTAACCCTTTACCCAATGCAGATGATATCAAAATTTATTTTTTTAAATATCATTTTTTCAAATTTTTCAAACAATTTCAACAAAACCATATCACGTGACCCCTCATTGGAATGAGCTCGACGAGCTCGTTCCAACAAGTGGTCACATGATATGGTTTTGTTGAAATTTTTTAAAAAATAATATTTTTTCAACTACTGAATTTGCCTATTACGCGGGCAGATGCAGCCGATTCTTTGGGTAAAGGGTTAACTGATTGATGCGAAAATAGGTGACTTACGCTTTGTACTTATTTTTAAATTCCACCTCCATTTAAATTTAGTTTCAAGATGAAATTGAAAAAAATATATCAAAGGGCAATAAAATAAAATACATTTATTTACTCGATTTAATTACTGATTTATGTTCTAATTCGAATTTTAGATTCAAAACCCACAGGTCAAAACATAAGTAGGTCCCGTTTTGTACACAGTAATTCAGAATGCTTTCGTGGTGGGGCAAAAATCAACGACTGAAAATACATTCATAACAGCTGTGTTTTCAAATAGCTTTTAACGTGGCAATTCACTCCATTTCATAGATTCGTATTCACGTGTCTTGTGCCGGAAAATCCTGAATGGAAAAATGCAATATTTCACAAATGATAACCAATCCCAGAAGTCCATGCACAAAATGGCCATACACTATTTTTACATTGTTTACATAAATAAGTAACACGCACAACAGATTGAATTTATACTCTGACCATGAAAACAATCAACTGATGAATGTATTTTATGTTCTTTTGTTATTGTCATCACTAAATTCACCCTCTGAGGACCTCATTTTGCAGATGACAGCCTGCTTATTTTCTGGCTTGCTTGTATGAGGTCGTGAATCAAATGTAAATATGAACAATTTTGATCCTGTTGTGTTCCATGTAATCTTCGGCACGAACTGATGTTCAGACACTTCTACCAATGGTCAACCAGTGGCTTAAATTCAGCCGATGTCAGTTGCGATTGCCGGACATTGGTTAATCACTAGTAATCTCCCATAAATTGTAACAAGACAAAGAAAGACATGTGAACAAATTTTGACAACCAACAAAAAAATTTAGTACTCTAAAAGTGAAGAAATATCAAATATATTTGTGTTTGGTTATGTTTATGCACCTTTTCCAAAAATTAAATACCATCCACACAATATTTAAATTATTTTCTGCAGAATAACGCAAACTGGATGTTTACAAGACAGTTTATACTATACTTTAATCATGCTTTCTTGCAAAGACATGCTCATAAATATACCTCAATTGGAAAAGATAAAATTTTAAAGTCTCACGATTAGGGCTGCACGTTATATCGATAAACCGATATATACCGGTATTCAAACCAATATCAATTGAATACCGGTGTAATTACAAAAAATATCGGTTTATCGTCATTATTTATTTACCCACAATTTAATTTTCAAGATATCTTGAGCTTTTTAACTGTAGATCCGAATAAATAATATTATCCTTTTATCCAAGGAATCGTCTGCTTTTACCTACGTAATATACAAATTCAGCAGTTCAAAAAATAATTTTCAAAAATTTCAACAAATCTATATCATATGACCCTTCATTGGAACGAGCTTGTTGAGCTTGTTCCAATGAGGGGGGGTCACATGATATTGTTTTGTAGAATTTGGGGGGGAAATCTGATAAACTCATTTTTAAAATAATAAATTTTAATATCATCTGCGTTGGGTAAATGTTTTTCGAACCTCATCATCAATACATGCTGATTCGTTCCGACTGTTATTCCTCAAGTCTCGATTTTGGTACCTATGTTCATATATTTGAGCAGTTTTTGATATACCGGTATACCACAATATTTTCTTTAATACCGATACCGGTATTCAGTTTTGAATATTGTACATCCCTACTCACGATTTCACTTTGGAAGATGGGGGTGGGGTGGGGAGGCTTTCATTTTAATTTGTTATTTGTTTACTTGTTAACTTGAAGAGTGCTGGAAGCCAGTATTTAGGCTTCATTCTTCAGTGCAGGTACCACAACCAAAGCTTTAATATTCTGTAGAAGTGGTTCACATTATCTTTGAAGTGAATTTATTTCATCTGTATGGATTATCAAAACTTGCTTTGAACAGATTACCGATTATTTCTCTGCCGATTATGCAGATTCCGAGGCCAATTCTGATAGATGAAATAGGACACAGAAGAAAATCTGTTGTTGCTTGTTATACTACAGAATTTCATTGATAAATCACCAATTACAGAAGATTAATACCACATAAGTTATCAGAGTATGCATATTTTGTATTGGGCAATATTAGCCAAATTAATATTTGCATTTTTGGGGGCTGGGGAGAAGATCATCATTAATGATACAATCTCACGATATTGTTCTCATGAAGATTGTGTTTATTCTGGTAAATATTGTTGATACAGTTTTGTGTAAGGATACAATACACTTGGCTGTATTAACCAGGAATAAACTGAGCACACATACCTTGTGTCTTAATTGAATAATAAGTTAATAACTTTGATGTTAATGTGTGTTGTGAAGTTGTATGACACGTGGTTCAGAGAAGAGATACACACGCGACATGTTAGACATGTGTTTCTCCAGTGTTTCTCCAGTGTTTACTTGTACTCTGCAGTCAACATTGCAGAGAAACATTAAGGTAGGTAACCAAGCCTGGATATAAGAAGTCAGACATGGAAAATGTCCGACTCAGTTATGCGTTTGTCAGACGGCCAGTTGCTTACGCCTGTCACTCTGTCTGAGGCCAATTTTCATAGTTAAGTGGGCAGTGATGGATGAATTATCGCTCACCTCTATTTTTGTTCATTGAAAGTACAAATCCATAACAGTTTATTTCCCGTCATCACACTACACGACAATCATTTACGAATTCCGTATACCATGTTATAAAAATTCAATGCAAAACAAAAACATAAATCAAGAATTTTGTAGATTGACACTTTCTCAGGGAATTACTCCTGCAATGCATCGAACATACTGTGCTTCTCCTTGATTTGAATTTCCGTATTCACAATTGTCAAAAGCAACCCGATTCTACATACAGGTACAGTACGCCTATCATGGATAGGTCAGAATCCACATGTGGGCATTATGTCCATGTATACAATTACATGGAATTAATACTCACAGGGATTCTGCCCCACCCACGATAGCCGTACTGTGCATGCCACATGTACAATCTTGGTCCCTCTTTTCACCAGACTCCTTTTGGTAGTGAAATTCCTATTCAAGCCAAAAAATAACCAGACTGTCATCTGCAAAATGAGGTCCCCAGAGGGTGAATTTAGTGATGCACAGCAGGGTAGCATCACTAAATTTACTCTCTGTGAACCTCATTCTGAATCAGGGTCTCAAACTAATCAGAAAGAGGTACACAGAGGATAAATTGGCCCACTGTATGGAATATCATCATCAAATTCACCCTCTGGGGACCTCATTTTGCAAATGTCAGACTGCTTATTTTCAGGCCTGTTCCTATTGTCGGGGTCCTGGACCTGGCTCATACACTATGTAGGTAATACAGTAGATTAAGGGTTTTAGATACAAATGGATTGTGTGGTCCTCTGATAATTGTACACTGTATATGCTTAGATGGTAGATACCATATTAAAAAATGAAAATACATGTTTATCTACTATTACATGTATATCTTAAGTACAATATACATGCAGCTGTTAGATATACTGCATTTCTTATTAAACTGCTTTGAATAGACTGAAAATTACTGTTTGCGACTGATGCTAAAAAAATGTCCGGCAGGGTTTCTAAATGTCTGACAGAAGTCAGTTTGTACCTGTCATTTTGTCCGGCACCCCCCAAAATAGTAATCCAGGCTTGGAGGTAACTGAATTTAAAAATGAATTTGACAAACTGAATTGTGACAGTCATGCGACTGAAAATACATGTTCTGTAACTATCATCTATCATTGAAAAAAGAGTGTGTTTTAGTTTTTTCTCAAATTTCAATTTCTTGTTGATGTCTTCTCACAAGACCAATTCCCTTTAGACCAATTCCTTTTAGGCCAATTCCCAAAAGACCAATTCCCCTTAGACCAACTACATATTATTATTGATCAAGGGTTGATAAAGGATAATTAAGAAAACATGTATTTATTGATAAGCTCTTTATTTGATAAAACAAATATTTATATGCATAACATACAAAAAAAATATAGGTTTATAACATTTCAGTTTATAAAATATCAACAAGCCAGAAAATAAGCAGATTATCCATCTGAAAAATAAGGTCCCCAGTGGGTGAATTTGGTGATGCTACCCTGCACAGCAGGGTAGCATCACTAAATTTACCCTCTGTGAACCTCAATCTGAATTAAGGTCTGAAACATAAACAGAAAGAGGTACCCAGAGGATAAACTGACCCACTGTGGGATAACATCAGCAAATCCCCCCTCTGGGGACCTCATTCTGCAAATGACAGACTGCTTATTTTCAGACTTGAATATCAATAGCATTAAACACATTTATAAATATTTATAAATATATCAAATTATTGATATAGAATTATTTTAAAAGTAGAACACATCAGTTGGTAAAAGGGGAATTGGTCTTTTGGGAATTGGTCTTTTTGGGAATTGGCCTTGTGGGAATTGGTCTAAAGGGAATTGATCCAGTGGGAATGAACCTTCTTGTTGTATTGTGATGCTTGCATCATAAAGTACTACAGTCTATCGGCTGAACACATTTTATTTATACATGTATCCAATGCAGCGTTGTAGTTGTACAGCACCATGAATGATTGAAGGCCAGAGACTTCGATCAGCTGGGAAATGGTGGTGATCTCGTACCGATTGCTGATGGTAAATTCCATAATATCTCGGCTCTGCAAACCCCTAAATATTCTGCTATGCACTAAACACATCTTTAATGTTGAAACTTTATTGAAATAGCCAAACATCATCAAAGAGATTTTTAATAGTCAGTGTTAAATATAGAATAACCAGAAACTGCCGGTTGTCACAATAACCGCCCAGTTCTGATTGCTGATTCTGGTTATCGGTCCATCACTAGATTTGCCCTGTTACAGGCACTCTCCCATATTTTGTAACAAGGCAGACTTGTGAAAACTTTTGGCAAACAATCAAAAATTTTACATTCCACCAGTTATGGAAGTGCAAAACTTTTCAGAGATTTTGCTTCCTTCTCAAACAGATTATGGCAGGAAGAAATAAAAAATTTTTTCATGTTTTACAGTTAAGGAGGAAGGAGTATTGAAACTATGGCAGGGAGTCCCACCAGCCCTGTACAGACATATAGGTACGTATCTACATGCATGTCCATGTTTTACTCTGAAATGTCTCTGAATGTTTCACCTGCCGCATGGTCTATACAAATTCGGCCTTATTGCATGAGTGAAAAAAAAAGTGGTTGAAGAAACCTTTGTGTTGCTAGTTTTTTCGGGACTCTCTCAAATTATTATTTGCCATTTATATGACTGAAATGCTGTACCTCCTAAAGTTTGAAATATTTTCAGTGATTCTTTTTCCCTCTTTGGGAATCGGTCCAGGACCTGTGCAATTCGGAAAATTCACATCATGAAGATTCCAGTTGGGCCTAAAAAAGTTAAAAATCTGTTTCTTAGGCCCTCCTGCATGGTCCTTTTGGCTGCCGCATGCTCTCTTTCTATAACCAATGCAAACTAAAAAAAAATAAAAATTAAATAGTTTGTGTCTGATATTTTACCCAAGTTAATAAAATTGAAAAATTTGTCCCTTGAGTGCAACAAAGCTAAAGCATTGCAAAGCCTTCTTGCACTGAAGGGACTAAATACACCACCACCCATCCTATACTGTAGATTATGATATGAGACCCAAAGCATAAAACAAAAGCATCAACTTTTGATGGCAAAAAAATAAAAAATAAAATAAAAAATGCCTGCCCACATGCAGTTTACAAAAAAATGGCCTGAGAAACAACATCTACTTTGTGGGGCCTTGGGTATTTGTTTTGGAGAATAAACACTGAAATAATAAGAAATATTAAGCCTAAAAAAATCTGTTTCTCAGGCCCTCCCGCACGGTCCTTTTGGTGGCCGCATGCTCAATTTTTATTAAACGTTTTTTGCAGGTTTATGTCTAATATTTTACCCAAGTTAAAAAAATTGATAAATTTGTCCCTTGAGTGCAAGAAGGCTTTGCAATGCTTTAGCATTGCAAAGCCTTCTTGCTCTCAAGGGACGAAATACACCACCACCAATGCTATTCCGTACATTATGAGGCCCAAAGCATAAACCAAGAGCATGAACTTTTGATGGCAAAGAAATAATTACAGAAATAAAAAATAAAATAAAAAAACGCTCTCCCCTGCATGCAATTTTACAAATAATGGCCTGAGAAACAGAAGATCTACTTTTTGTGGCCTTACCATGAAATTGAACAGAGAACATCAATACAGAAGCTACTACATGTATACAACGTACAGTAAGTTTTATGAAATCATGGTAAATCCAGTCTATGAAATCTCGACTAAACTGTTCTTGTACTTGTAAACCTTAACTGGTACAATGTTAAAGTTTGAGTGAATTGATAAAATATAGTGCAAGAAATCATCGGACACAGTTATCGACTTGAATAGAAAACACAAAGTTCATACAGGTCATGGGAAGGTATGGAAATTCATGGAAAACAGTAAATTGATTTTCCAGGCCCTGGGATAGTATAGAAAATTGAGATGAGGTTTGAAAAAGGTATAGAAAATGAACACATAATATACCATGGGTATTTCTACTGTCTGATGTGAGCATTCAGAAAATATTTGTACTCCCAAACGTTCACCAAGAAACGCTACTTGAGTTATTGGTGTTTGGAGCTTCCTAACCCTTAAAGCACAGGAGATTTGTATACATTTTTTGCCACACTTTGATTAGAACATCTGGTGACCTTGCAGTTGTTTCTATGCAAGTCTTGGCTGCATGTATAGGCAGCCAAGACTTGCCTAGAAACACCTGCCAAGATAGAATGTAACTTAAAAGTATGTCTAAAATAACTTAAAAGTATGCCTAAAGCCTCACTGTTTCGAACCTAGGTTTTATTGCAGTACAATGTGATCAAAGGTGGAATTGGGCCCTTTAGGGTTAAAAGAATTGTTGGCGGGCGGGGAATGACTTTGGAAAAAATGGAATTATATATTGAGTTACATTTAACCTTTGGTTTTATGGAAATTTGATGTCAGGGATATGGTATAGATATGGAAAATTAACTTGACTAGTCTGTATGAACTCTGAAAACAGAACTCAATATCTTTCCAAAACTTATGTACAACAAAACAATCCAGGTTCAACAAACTATTCCATATCACACGACAAAAACAAAAAAACGTAAAATGTGTGACCAGTGGCAAGTGCATGTGATGATGAGTTGTAAGACGCAGTTGAAAATTAATAATGTTAATAATTAAATTTTTTTTCGGTTCATGCGTTTTCAGATAAAACGATTGGCTCACACGATTCTGTTTTTTCTTTTCATAACTCAGTGAACCGAAAAAAACACAATTAGGTCCACCCCCAGCCATGCCCCTAAAATACCAGTCTTCGGAGTTGCAACATGGTGTCAAATCAATAGAAGTTAAAACACTGGCACGTTCTAAATCTCAAAAAGAAAAATAAATTTATATTACTAATTTATCACCATGAAATTATTTATAAAATATTTAAATGACCGTGGTGGATCAATTTTTAGCTCAACTTTGGCAAAGCTCGGGCCAGAAATCTGTTTTTTGTACAGAACTTCCATATGAAAGCTATGATTTGAATAATTTTTTGTATGAATGTTTAGTACCATGGGATACATCACATATAATACGGGTTTTTTTCTCGGGCGTAAATTATGCAAATTAGACTAACTTTGATGTTTTTTGGTGTTACTTTCAGCACTGTAAGTGCAAATGCCAATACGGCTCGGGCTAGAGGCCGAATTTATGAACCGATCTTTACGAAATTTCTTGGGTACCTTTGTTATCACCGTGGGACGAGAACGAGTGTTTTTGGGTCCGGTCCGAAATTCAAGATGGCCGATGGCAGCCATTTTGTACAAAATTTGGTGCAATCAGATTTTTGCACAGAACTTCCATATGAAAGCGCTGATTTGAATAATTTTTTGTGTGAATGTTTAGTACCATGGGATACATCACATATAATACGGGTTTTTTTCTCGTGCAGAAATTATGCAAATTAGATGAACTTTGATTTTTTCAGTGCTACTTACACACAGTAAGTACACATGTCAATACGGCTCAGGCTAGAGTCTGTATTTATGAACCGATCTTCATGAAATGTCTTGGGTACCTTTGTTATCACCTTGGGACAAGAACGGGTGTTTCTGGGTGCGGTCCAAAATTCAAGATGGCTGCCAGTGGCCATTTTGTACCGAAATTAGGTCTAATCAGTTTTTTGTATACAACTTCTATATGCGGCCCAGGCTAGAGGCCGTATTTATGAACCGATCTTTACAAAACTTCTTGGGTACCTTTGTTATCACTGTGGGATGAGAACGAGTGTTTTTGGGTGTGGTCCAAAATTCAAGATGGCCACCAGCAGCCATTTTGTACCAAAATTAATGCAATCAGTCTTTTGTACAGAACTTCTGTATGAAAGTTCTGATTTGAATATATTTTTGTATGAATGTTTAGTAACATGGAATACATCACATATAGTACGGGTTTTTTTCTCGTGCAGAAATTATGCAAATTAGACGAACTTTGATTTATTCAGTGCTACTTATACACTGTAAGTACACATGTCAATACGGCTCGGGCTATAGGCTGTATTTATGAACCGATCTTCACAAAACTTCTTGGGTACCTTTGTTATCTCCTTGGGACGAGAACGAGTGTTTCTGGGTGCAGTCCAGAATTCAAGATGGCTGCCAGTGGCCATTTTGTACCGAAATTAGGTCCAATCAGTTTTTTGTCACAACTTCTACACAGCTCATATTTGTGAACTGATCTTCACGAAACTTCTTGGGTACCTTTGTTTTCACCTTGGGACAGGAATGAGTGTGTTTTGGGGTGCCTTTGTTATCACTGTGCTATGAGAACAAATATTTTGGGGTTCAGTCAGACCCACTCTGGGACTCAAAGATTTTTTGCTAGTTTAGCATCTGACTGTCACCCACCTTTACAATACTTTACCTATACATTTGTTACAGGCAACGGTCAGTATTTATGTACAGACCGTTACAATACTTTATATGTACCTTTGTTATCAGGTCATTACCTAGATGTTTGTCATTGCTGTGTCATATACTATACATGTACATGTCTTTGTCTTGACAAGTTGAGCTACAGTGTCATTGACACTTTCATTACTTTTCTTCACAACTGTATTTATTTGACATTTCAATTTTTACGCACACTGGGTGATCGTCTGTGTTCATCGGCAATTTTGACATTGCTAATTCAACTAATTTCATGTCATCTGGCTTTATATCTAACTCCACTTTTACAAACTGTGTTTTTCAGTTCTCGGGAAACGGTCAAAACCAAATTACAATGTTATACTGATGGCCTACTTCCACCTGCCACGGAACGTAACATTTACGTGAAGTGAACTGTTGAATGAAATTTGAGGGAGGTGTGGCTTATGACGTTTTCTTTGCATTACGTAATTCACATTTGGTTTCCAGATGATAACTTTAGTATTTTTTTTTCGATTGACTCCTACCAGCATTAGGGGGGGGGGGGGGGTGGTGAGATTCAAGTTTGTTCAAGCCTTGTCCCTAGGTCCATATTTGGACTCACTGTGGGAGCCTGAATGAATGAGGAATTTTCTTTAAAAATCTTCTTCTTCAGATCCAACAGTCGGAATGTTTTGATATTTGGTATGCAGCATCCTTAGGAGGGTGAGATTCAAGTTTGTTCAAGCCATGCCCCTAGGTCCATATTTGGACTCACTGTGGGAGCTCGAATTGTAACTTAGTTCAAAATGAGGAATTTTCTTTAAAAATCATCTTCTTCAGATCCAGCAATCAGAATGTTTTGATATTTGGTGTGCAGCATCCTTAGGGGGTGATATTCAAGTTTGTTAAAGCCAAGTCCCTGGGTTCATATATGGGCTCTCTGTGGGATTCAATATGAGGAATATTCTTTAAAAATCTTCTTTTTTTTTAGATCCACTGGTCAGAATCTTTGGATATTTGGTAAAAGCTTTTCTTAGGAGGAGCAGATGCAACTTGTTAAAATCAATTCTGTGGGTTGATATTTAGGCTACCATGTCAGGTGAGCACCCTCAGGCCCCCTGGGGCCTCTTGTCTAATTTCATAATCCGTTCATAAACATTGAACATTACCCTTTTCATCAAACACTACACACAGTCAAGTTAAGTTACAGTGTCATTGACACTTTCTTTTTAAGTTTGCATTGGTTATA
This sequence comes from Pictodentalium vernedei, assembly GCA_031216915.1. Lineage (NCBI taxonomy): Eukaryota > Metazoa > Mollusca > Scaphopoda > Dentaliida > Dentaliidae > Pictodentalium > Pictodentalium vernedei. The sequence continues at coordinate 852,692,728 of CM062297.1, forward strand.
AAGAGAGCATATGGCAGCCAACAGGACCATGTTGGAACAGGTTTTTAACTTTTTTAGACGTAAAACATACTAATTTTGCAGGATATTTATTGACTGATTTCAGATATCTCTGCAAAATGTTAACCGATTTCAGTAAAATTTGGACATACTATCTGAACATGCTTCTGAAAATGTTGAACTAAATTCCTGCCTTCATCTTTTACGTAAACCCCAACCGGTGTTTATATTTTGTACACTTTTTGTGTGGCTGTAGCGGGTCATGGTGAATGTTGAATAGGTATTTTTCAGTATTCAAATGTTACAACATACTGAAACAACATACTTACATCTTTCCATCAGTTATGGTTTTCAGTGATATTTTTTTGGTAGATAAGGAAGTGCATTATTCCTGCTCACATAGCCTGCCTTTTTCTCCGAGAACTTCTGCCCCATCCCTGTTAATGTAATGTAGTATTTTATAATACTGGTGATATCAGAAGGACACTTTTTTACATGTCATGTCAGTATCAAATGTAAACTAAAGTTTAATCTTGGTTCAGAAGTTTCAGTGATATCTGTGAACTGGAAACAGGAGTCCTTTTTTATGTAGGACATCAAGATTTGTCTTAAAATCTGTGCTTTGTTAGTAGATTCTAGGAGGAGCTTTTCACAAACTTGTTCTTTTCTATGGTGCTGCAGTAGTAACTGCCATTGTGAAACAAAAATTTTACTCTGGAGATTATTATGATCCCCGAAGAGTGTGGAGGTGGGATGGGGAAATTTCACCCGAGGGGCAAGATATTTGAACCAGAGCCGAGGGTCTGGTTCATTTATCTTGCCCCGAGGGTGAGATTTCCCCATTCTCACCTTCAGACTTGTTGAGGATGATTTTTCTCTCCCCACCATGCAGCGATTGCGTTAGCCAGAGGTAATCAGAAGTCACATGCTGATTCAATCAACTCATTTGGTATTTGTTGTTTTGATGACCACATCAGAAAGAGCATGCACAAGTTATGTATATACCAAAGGTATATACCACGAAATCAATTAGGAACGGTGGCAGCTTGAGCGTTGAAGAGTTTTAGAGCATCAAACTTTGATCACACTGCATTCCGATGACATCAATATGAATCAGTTGGTAGCAAGAAACTGATACGATATAACGTCATAATAACATTATAAATGTATAACGTCACGTGGGTGGGGGGGGATACATCTGTCTCTCCCTGCTATCTCACCCGGGACACACGTATGTTACACATGCAGTGGGGGGAATAAGATTTCTCAATTTCAGTGTATGACTGAATGCATAAAATCTGTGACATTACCAAAAAGAATCGGAAAGGAAACTGGGAAGACAAGTTCCGAATGAATATTCAAAAGCCTCAAATCGTTACATTTCTGATCTGAGGAACCTCTTGTCACTTCTCCATTCAAGGGGAATAAAAAATGCAAACCAATCGACCAAACCTTCTAAATTTACCAACACATATATATCAGTAGATATGTACCAACAGAATAAGTTTTTCCAAAACATTAACAAATAGGTCCAGAAAAAGGGTCTCAAATATTGTTGACTGTTCACCCAAATCTTGCAAATAAAAATATTGACTGCATTTAGGCCTAAAAAAATTAAAAATCTGTTTCTCAGGCCCTCCTGCATGGTCCTTTTGGCTTCTGCATGCTCTCTTTTTATAACCAGTGTAAACTTAAAAAAAATTAAAATTAAATGGTTTATGTCTGATATTTTACCCAAGTTAAAAAAAATTATAAATTTCTCCCTTGAGTGCAAGAAGGCTTTGCAATGCTTTAGCATTGCAAAACCTACTTGCTCTCAAGGGATGAAATACATCACCAACCATGCTATTCTGTAGATTCTGAAGCCTAAAACATAATCCAAGAACATGAACTTTTGATGGCAAAGAAATAATTACAGAAATAAAAAAGTAAATAAAAAACCGTTCACCTGCATGCAGTTTTACAAATAATAGCCTGAGAAACAGAAGATCTACTTTGTGTGGCCTTATCCATATTTATATTGTTCTTAATATACAGTAGAGCCGCCATGGAATGGTCAAACTCCACGCGTAGGAAGTATTGCCTGCAGGCTCTTTCAATCAATCAGTAGTTTTCAGCAAATATTCAATGAAAGAAGCACTGGGTCATATGCTTCATTCATTACAAATTTGATGTGATTCCATTGTTTTATGTCTATTGCCCATGTGTGGATTTTCATCTTTCCACAATGACCGGTGTATGTGAGTTTTCTCTTTCAAGAAGAAAAAGAAACGAAGTGGATACTTTTTAGCTCACCTGACTGCAAGTCAGTGTGAGGTATTGCCATCACTTGGCATCCGTCGTCTGTCATCCGTTGTCTGTCGTCTGTCGTCCGTTAACTTTTGCAAACCTGTCTTCTTCTCCACAGCCATTCAGCCAAATTCAAACGTATTTTGTACAAACCATCCCTGAGGTATACCCTTTCTATTTTATTCAAATGGAACGCTTGCCTTCTTCAGGCTCTGGGCAATGAAGCCAAAGCCTTGACATGAACCACCAGAGAGATTGCCTTGATATAGTGTATGTAACACTCTTTGGTGTTGCAGATTAAAGTTTGTTCAAGAGAAGTTGGTAGGTCAATATTTGGGCTCTCTGTGGGCACATATCCATTTTGGGCTCTGCCCAAAATTTCTGTTTCAAGAACCAATGGGCCCATTTGAATCAAATTTGGCATGTAGCAGAAGTGGGTCCAAAGTACTGGAGTGATGCCTCCAATTTTTTTTTTCGTAGCCTGTGGGTACCCTAGGGGCTAAAAATAGAAAAAAATTCATATGCCCATATTTTCCAAACTACACGGAACAGAGAACTGTTATTTGGCATGAAGCATCCTTTTCAACGGTAGAATGGATTAAAAAAAAAATGGCCATCGGTTGTGTTAGGGTGTACTGTAGTAGTGTTTGAAAAAATGCTAAGTCAGCATATTTGCAAAAATTGAAAAAAAATGTTTCTTCAGAACCACTGATCAGAATCTTTTGATATTTGGTGTACAGCATCCATAGGATGGTCAAATACAAGTGTGTTCAAATCGACCCCCCACTGTTCATATTTGGGCTCAATAGAGGAGCCCAAATAATTAACTAAAGGCGTTATGGGGAATAAGCTTTAAAAATCTTCTTCTTCAGATCATACAGTCAGATTTGTTTGATACTTGGTATACAGCATCTCTACAGGGGTCAGATTGAAGTTTGTTCAAATTAAGTCCCAGGGTTAATATTTGGGCTACCTGTGGAAGCCCGAATATTAACTTGGTGCAATATGGGGAATAATCTTCAGAAATCTTCTTCAAATCCACCAGTCAGATTCTTTTGATATTTGGTATGCAGCATCTCTATGGGGGAGGGGGGGGGGGGTGGAGGGGGGGGGGGATTATTAGAGTCAAGTTTTTCAAATGGGGTCCTTGGATGAATATTTGGGCTCTTTATTGGAGCTCAAATTTTAACTTGGTGCAATATGAGAAAATTTCTTGAAAAATCTTCTTTTTCAGACCCACTAGTGAGAATCCTTTCATATTTAGTATGTGACATCTCTAGAGGTGTAAGATTTGAATTTGTCGACTCCCTGAGTTAATATTTGGGCCTCCTACGGGAGCCTGATTATTAACTTGGTGGAATAGGGGGGGTATTCTTTAAAAATCTTCTTCTTCAGATCCACCAGTCATATTCTTTTGATATGTGGTATGCAGCATCTTTAGGGGGGGGGGGGGGGGTGGGTAGATTCAAGTTGGTTCAATTGGGATCCTTGTATGAATATTTGGGCTCTTTATTGGAGCCCAAATTTTAACTTCGTGCAATATGAGAAAATTTCTTAAAAAATCTTCTTTTTCAGACCTGCTTTTGAGAATCCTTTCATATTTGGTATGTGCCATCTCTAGAGGTGTAAGATTGGAATATGTTCAAATTGAGTCCCTGTGTTAATATTTGGGCTTCTTGTGGGAGCCTGAATATTAACTTTGTGCAACATGGGTAATAATCTTTAAAAATCTTCTTCTTCAGATCCACGAGTCAGATTTTTTTGATATTTGGTATGCAGCATCTCTAGGGGGGTTAAATTCAAGTTTGTTCAAATGTGATCCCTGGATGAATATTAGGGCTCTTCATTGCAGCCCAAATTTTAATTTAGTGCAATATGAGAAAATTTCTTTAAAAATCATCTTTTTCAGACCCACTAGTGAGAATCATTTCATATTTAGTACATGTATGTGACATCTCTGGAGGTGTAAGGTTCAAATTTGTTCAAATCAAGTTCCTGGGTTAATATTTGGATTCTTCAAGGGAGCCCAAATATTTACTTAGTGCAGTATGGGGAATTATCGTTTAAAATCTTCTCCTAGAGATCCAGCAGTAAGATTCTTTTGATATTTGGTGTACAACACCTCTGGAAGGGTTAGATTGAAAGTTATTCAAATCAGGTCCCAGGCTTAATATTTGGGCTTTTTATTGAAGCCCAAAGTTTAACTTAGAGCAAAATGAGAAAATTTCTTGAAAATTCTTCTTCTTCAGATCCACCAGTGAGAATCCTTTCATACTTGGTTTGTAACATCTCTAGTGGTGTTGAAATCAAGTTTGTTTAAATCAATTCAAATCAATTCGCTTGTGTTTTCTTGTTGTTGTTTTTAAAAAAAAATTTGGGGGGGGTGGGGGGGGGGGGGGGGCGCTAGAGAGAACACAGTAGTTTGAAACAAAACAAAAATTTCTTTCAGTTGTTGTATTTTAATACTTCACAGAACAGAGTTTGCTAGGAAGCTTTCATAGGACCAGCAGAAATGAATGACCAAAAAAAGTTGCCTTTGGTTGTGTCATAGCAAATCAAAAGAATTGCTCTTACTGCTGATCGCATGCTGATACACTCATCTGTTTTGACAATTTGAGCCAGGTGAGCATTTTAGGCTCACTTGAGCCTCTGGTTTTGATTTGACAGTCGTAACCACACCCTCTAGTTTTTTCCTTTGCCCATCAGACAGTAAACTGAAAATTCCATAATATTTTTTTCGGTGTGAACACAGAAATCCTAGTTGCAAGGTGTCAGTTGATATAGAGGGAAACAAAACATTTTTAAGATTAGTCGAAACAAAAAATTACATTTAATTTTTCAAATCCCCGATGGAAGGTGGCTTTTAGTTTTATTTTGTATCTTTTTTGTTTGTTCTATTTAGGGCAAATAAAAATAGGTGTTTAGTTCTCAGGTATCGCCACTTCGAAAAATAATGCCCGCTTTGCTCCTTTTTTAGTGTAGTCAATAAAAAACTTTCCTTCATTCTCTGCGTCCATCATAAATGCTATTCCATTGAAATGAATTCATTGAACAAATAGAGCTATCCCGGTTATGAAACAAATTCATTGAACAGATAGAGTTATCCCAGTTACGGGACTAAATAATGGGAACAGCCTTTTTATTTTTATTACACCGACGAGCATCGCCATTGTGGTTTTACTCAATTTCAGTTTCGGTCAATAGATGATAGACAGAAAGACTCTCTAACTCTACTCCAAAAATTCATGAGGGATAACACGGATGGGACGTTTCGCTACACCAAGCTACTATGGGTATATTCTATACATAGGGTTCTGTTCAAGGTGAGCGCTTCAGGCCCCATGGGGTCTCTTGTTAGCCTTACAATTATTGTTTATGGAATCACAGTTTATTCCAAAATTTGAAATATTTTTACACTGTTCCAATGACCCAGACTTAGCTGGTGCTAACTCTAAAAAATCTGGGGCCAAACACAAATTTTGCCCCCCAATCCCCAAAATTTGCATCTAAAACCAAAAGAAATCATGTCCTAAAGGACCTCCATACTTTGCCCCCACTGCGCATGCGCAGTGTCAAGGACGTGCCGAAATTGGCGCCAATCACCATTCTTTGTTTGGCCCTTCATCAGTTAACATCTCACTGATCTTTGTGCTTGTAAATCTCAGTTTAAATGATGCCAGACACATAAATATTGGAGAAATGGTGATTCTAAGGAGGATAGAGAAGGAGGAGAGGAAAAAGGAGTGACAGAAAATAATCAGGGCTGTAACTTAAAATTTTGTTATAAAATTATGTTAAGTTGCCTATTTTCGAGGCATGGGGCCTGTTGTTGTCATTCTTACTTTGAAGTCGCACTGCTTATTCAGTGTTTCCTCTCTCCTTATCCTGTAAGTCCCCCCTTGCTATTCTCCCATGCTTTTGGCATATTTTTGAGTAAGATTACTCCTAAAATTTCTTGGGAGAATTAGCTTGGTTGCAGAATGAATTCTGTTATTTTCCCCATGTTTACGTTTTCACCCATGGGTGTTTAGACGTTGTGTTCTGCATCTACCATCTGATGTTCTGCAGATTCTTCTCTGGAAGTCTCTGTTTTGCATCAGATAGTGTGTTATTTTGATAACTGATTTCGGGCCAGTATTGTCAGTGCCTGGAGTCATGTTTTCTGGTGTTTATACACTTCTTGTTTACATTGGCAACAGTCTCTTTTGAGGGGGGCTTTTTGCCTTTGGAGTAGTTTATCTCACTACAAGATACATTATTATTATCCGTAAGTGTTGCAATAATTATTTAAAATAATTTTAAAATTTTTGACCACACTTACCCTTGGGATCCATTGGGGCTCAATGTTACTTTTCAGAAACTTGGGCTTCGCTGAAAAAATATTTTTCAAAAATTATTTTGAATTTCATTTGCTTTTTGCAATATTAATGGATCATGTTATTATGCATCTTTGTGTTTAGGGGTTTGTGCGAGTACTAGGACTTGTTGTCTTTTCACAATGAAAGGACATTGTTCAAATTGTAATAGGAAGAAATCTTCCTCTGACTTTCATGATCATTGTATTAATTGTAGTCAGTGTACTCGCACTAACTCCTGTTCAATATGTCAATATTGGGATGACAAACATTGGAAACGTGTGTCATGGTATGTTGTTAGTGGAGAAAGGGCTATGCCGGTCCTTTCTCCGCAGGGTCACTCTAGTCTATCAGTTTCTATTTCAGAGGAACAAGAACAGGGTGATGTTTCCATGTTATCTTCCAAGAGTGCGCTTCCGTCGTCACAATTGAATGAAGAGTTAGCGGCAAAAGTGCTCATGGAGATACGACAGTTGCCTAAAAGGTCCCTAGTAGGATCGACGGCGCTGTCGTCCGCTAGCTCGCCCGGTGTAGCGTCCATTCACCGAATGGTTCGGCAGCCGGGTTCGTCCGTTGCGGTCCAGGAGGAAATGTTGGGTGATGCGAGCACTATAAATATACTAGGTGCACACCCAGTGACGGCGGATGTTAGGAGAGATCGGAGGAAGCCTTCTAGTCCGGTTCCTAGCTCATCCAGGTCCAGCCCGGCCGCGAGCGAGAGAGGCCCCTCTCTCGTACAACAACATCAGGGACCTGATGTTGTGGTACAAAATGTGTCGCAAGCGGAGCACACGTCCGTCGCTCGGGACGCTCCGTTGTTTAGGCAGTCCGCGGAGACTGCGCAGACTTCCTCATCCTCTCACCAGCGCACACGACCGCACCTTGGCTACGTGACCGCAGAGATTCTACCAGCTTCGCCGATAAGGGATTCTTCGGCGACCAGGTCACGCCATCCGGTAGCCAGGGACACGAGGCCGGTAGACTCCGGACGTTCGCAGAGGAAGAGTATGCGGGAGTCAGTTGATGCGGAGCTTCCCGCGGCGAAGCAGCGAAAGACCGCCACTCCGCAGGCCTCGATGACGGACGAGCTTGCTCAGATAGCACAAATTATCGCAGCATCCCAGCAGCCGACAGAATCTGTGTCGGATCGTGAATTATCCGACGGCGCTGGGTCGGTACGCTCCGCCGAAGCATCGGGTGCGGCCGACCGGGAGCATCGTGAGATCCGACCGGATGGTGAAAGGGATACGGATGACTTGGAGCTATCCCTTTCGGAACAACATAAAGCTGCCGTGGATTTTATCCGGCACTTCCTTCCTCACGTTGTTCCGTCGGGCCAGACTGCTGCGGTTCCGGACAAGAGAATAATAGCGTCATTGGACACTGAATTCTTTGAGCGGTTCAGAGACATTGTCCCTGAGTTTCCGTCTCAGTCCAATAATGTCACAAGAACATTTGAATTATTGAACGACGCTATATTCAAGCTTGCTTCCAAAACAGGCAAAACTGGTTTCTTGTCCTCCAATGCTCTTAACCTGCCTTTTATTAATGCAAGGAATAAATTCGATACGGCAGGACAGGGTATTCTGAGAGTTCCTCTGCGCCTTGATGACGAGGCGGAAGACTTAGAATTGTCGTTACCGTCGTCTATGTCCGTTCCAACCGCGGTGTTGGATATGACAATCTCGTCTAACAGGGCCAGTTTAGATGCTTTATCTTACGCAGACCATCTTACAAAGGCGTTATCACTGCGTCTTCAAGGGAAAAAATTCCAGGATATACAATCCTCATTAAGACTTCTTTCAAGGGCAGTGGCTTATTCCACGTATAACTCCGCCCTTTCAGTGGCAAACCTGGAGTTGGTTAGATGTGACGCAGCCTTAGCTACATCCACACACGTGGATAGTAAGGTGAAGAACTCTCTCAGAGTCACTTCGGTCTCCAGAGAACTTCTATTCGACGGCAAGCTTTCTGCAATCTATGATAAAATTACGAAGAAAGCTTCAGATTCTCTGTTGTTTAAATCCGCTTCCAAAAAGTCGGATACGTCAGAGAAGAATAAGACAGACACTTCTGGGTCTAATGCGCCCAAGAAAGGTTCCTATAGAGGTTCCGGTGCGTCCTCTTGGTCTTATTCAAGAGACCGTCAAGGCAGCGACTCTCGCGCGGGACGTCCTTCGGGCCGGGACAATCGGTCGGACGCCCCGAGGTCGACGGGACGAGGTGCGGGTCATGGAGGACGTGGTTTCTCCTCCCGCAGGCCTCGCAGGTCCAGGAGGTGATGGTTTCAACCTCTATCGCGTTCCGGTTGGTGGAAGGTTGTCAAGTTTTTCAGAAGAGTGGGCGTCGATTACGGACGACCCTTGGGTGAGAGGAGTGATTTCGGAAGGTCTAAGAATATCCTTCAAACGAAAGCCTCCGTTAACTCGAAGTCCAAAATGGACTCAACTTCCGTCAAATCCGCAGAAAAGAGAAGCTCTCTTATCGGAGGTGCTGTCTCTTTTAATGAAGAACGCGGTAGAGGTCGTAGAAGACCAGGAAACACCGGGATTCTACAGCCATCTGTTTCTGGTTCCGAAACCAGACGGCTCCTTCCGTCCAGTCATAGATTTGAGCTGGATAAACAAGCTGATCGTCGCTCCGAAATTTTATATGGAGACAATTCGGTCAGTCAGAGCGAGTATTCGGGTGAACGATTATGCTACAAGCATAGATCTCAAGGATGCGTACTTTCATGTCATGGTACATCCGACATTCAGAAAGTATTTACGCTTCGCAGTCTTAGGAGTTGTGTATCAATTCCGGGCGATGTGCTTCGGATTGAACCTAGCACCCTGGGCTTTCACTCGGGTAATGAACTCGGTAATGGTGTATTTCCGAGCTCATTCGTCTGCGGTAACGTCGGCCTACCTGGATGACATTCTTCAGAGGTACGGCAACGAGTTAACGCTTCAGAACGATGTGCAGAATCTGCTTCTATTGCTCCGACGTCTCGGTTTTGTTATAAAAAAGGAGAAGTCGGATCTGGTGCCGTCCAAGTCATTCACTCATCTGGGAATGAGCTTCGAGGCGCACAACAATCTCGTTCGTCTGCCGTTAACCAGAGTGAAATTAGTCAGTTGTTACGCTCGCTATTGTCTTCATGCAGACAAAGTCACAGCGAGGGAGTTTATGAGACTGATAGGTTTGTGCAGAGCCGCCGCAGATCTCATTCCGATGGGGCGGTTGCGCACTCGTCCTCTCCAAATTTTCTTAACTCAGAATTGGAGTGTGAAGATTCATTCGCTCGACATAGATGTTCTCTTGTCAGATCAAGTGAAACAAGAGATTCAGACTTGGGCAAACATTCAGTGGTTAACTCAGGGAGTTCCGCTGCAGTTGCCGGATCCGAGTTTTACCATTATGACGGATGCCAGTCAAACAGGTTGGGGTGCAACATTGATCCCAACGGATTCGAGATGCCAGGGTCTTTGGGATCCACAGTTCCTAACCAAGCACATAAACATCAAGGAAATGATGTCAATTTGGCGTGCGTTACATCATTGGATGGACATTATTCACAAAGCTCATGTCCAAATTCTGTCCGACAATACGACAGTAGTGGCGTATATACGGAACCAGGGAGGCACTCATTCCGTTCCGTTATTCAATCTAACAGAGAGAATCCTTCTGTTTGCTCTAGAACATCAGGTTCTACTTTCGGTCCGTCATATACCGGGTCGTCTGAATGTACTAGCAGACTCCCTTTCATGGAAGGGTCACTTGTTGCCGTCGGAGTGGACTCTCAACAAACAAGTATTCAATCGGATTTGCTACCAGTGGGAACGACCAATGATAGACTTATTTGCGACACATCTCAACAATCAGTTGCAGACGTATGTGTCACCGTGCCCGGATCCAAGAGCATTTGCAGTAGACCGTCTATCGATCTCATGGGACGGAATGATAGGATATGCATATCCTCCAGCACCGTTGATTCAGCGAATATTGCTAAAGATAAAACAATCTCAGTGCAAGATTCTGTTGGTAGCATCTCTGTCTCCACAGAGACCGTGGATAAATCTACTCAGGTGTCTGTTGTGGGACCTACCGCGAAAGCTTCCTCCACGGGAGGATCTTCTTTCGCAGGGGAAACCGCGTCGACTTCATCACAACACGCAAGGTCTCAACCTTCACGTTTTTCCGTTGTGCGGTCCTTCTTGCATGGCAAGCACTTTACAGGACGAGCAGTGGACGCGATTTCTAACTGTAGGAGGACCTCCTCTTCGCTAAATTATGCGGCTAAGTGGAAGGTTTTTCGTCGTTGGTGTAGGGATCATTCTGTTGATATTTTTGATCCCTCCATACCAGACATTGCAAACTTTCTAGTATACTTGTTTGACGAAATCAAACTGCAGCCTGTTACTATTAAGGGTTATAGGTCTATGTTATCTGATACCTATGCACATCACGATAGTTTACAAATTGGATCTAATGTCTCTTTATCTAAGTTAGTTAGAAACTTCTCGATAAATAGACCCAGAACTCTTAGGTTAATTCCTAAGTGGAATTTAGCTTGGGTTCTTCTTAAACTTAAGGAAAAGCCATTTGAGCCTCTTGGGACAGTAGATTTCAAATTCTTGTCTTATAAGACAGCTTTTCTCTTAGCTTTCTCTTCTGCTAGAAGAGTCAGTGAGCTTCATGCACTATCGGTGGACGATTCTCACTATCGTAGTGTCGGGAACACTATCACCTTCACTACTAATGTTGGATTTTTAGCTAAGAATCAGGCTCCTAATAAATATCCGGAACCTATTGTTATTAAGGCTCTTCCGTCTTCAGACGGGCGTAGGCCTTTACTCTGTCCTGTTAGAGCTTTAAGCATTTATAAACAGAGATCTCAGTTTATCAGAAAGGGACGAAAACGGTTTCTTTCTGTCTCTGATGCCTAATAGAAAGGACATTTCGGTCCATTCTATTGCTAGATGGATTCAATTAACTATCTGTACTGCTTATGAAAGTTTATCTTCTTCCCAGCAGTCTGTGCTTAAGATTTCGGCTCATGAAGTGAGAGCTCTTTCTACATCTTGGGCTTATGCTAATAGTGTGGCTATTACAGATTTAATGAAGGCTGCTCATTGGTCTCAGCCATCCACATTCACAAATTTTTATCTCAGAAATATTGAGTCCATTTCTGGAGACCTGCATTGTTTAGGTCCGTTATCTGTTGCTCAGAATGTCGTCCACTAAACGGTTGCAACTATAGTTATGCAGGCTTTCTGTTCCGGCAGTGACTCCGTCCTGCTGCCCTCTTCGCTCTGGGCTATTTGACCCAGGGCAAGGGGAAGGGGGGGGGGGAGGGTATTCCCTTAGGTCACCTGCTTTATAGTGAAAAGCAAGGGAATTCCTTCCGGAGTCAGTAATTCTGAGTCGTTTCCGGGATGGTTTTAAAGTGTAATATTAATGTTAAAAATTCATTCATGTCATATTTTTAAAGTGTAGCTCGGTGTGAAGCATTTGTATATGTCAAGTGTCAAACGGGCGTTAATATACAATCCTCGGACACTTTTAAAGAATATAAAGAGTCTCAATTCTCTGGACTAACTTTATTTATTGGCTTACTTTAAAAATAATTAGTATAATGGGTTATACTGGATGTTAATAGAGAACATGAATGTTATTGTGCTCAATTATGAAGGGTATTGTATCTTTCTAATTTATAATAAAATAAGAAAGATACATGTAAAGCCTAATACTCCTTTTCTCCTTGAGGGGTTCACTCTATATTATATAGTTGAGCTTATTGGATTTTCCTCTATGTCCTAGGCCCTCCAGCCTGTTTACTATTCAGCTAAGTCTGGGTCATTGGTACAGTATAAAAATGTTAAAAAATTTATAGTAATTTATATATTTTTTATACTTACCAATGACCCAGACGGGGATGGCCTTCCCAGGAGTTGGGAACTCTTACCTCCCCACTGAGTACATAGCGCTGACCAGGCACTGCCAGTAAGAATGGTGATTGGCGCCAATTTCGGAACGTCCTTGACACTGCGCATGCACAGTGGGGGCAAAGTATGGAGGTCCTTTAGGACATGATTTCTTTTGGTTTTAGATGCAAATTTTGGGGATTGGGGGGCAAAATTTGTGTTTGGCCCTAGATTTTTTAGAGTTAGCACCAGCTAAGTCTGGGTCATTGGTAAGTATAAAAAATATATAAATTACTATAAATTTTTTAACTTTCACTTTGTTCAGATTCCATTATAGCTTTGTATCAGACCATGACAAGGAATAAAAAGCTGCTCACACTTTTATTCCTCATAAATTTTCAAATATTCATTATTTAAACAATGTAATAATCTTCTTTTACTGCAGTGTACACTGGATGTCGAATGACATTTTATGAAATACTGAGAGAAAAAATATTCAGGAAGAATCCAGATGGATGTTTTCCTGTTTGGTAAGATAGAGTTCATTAAAATTTTTGACAGAATTTTTGTTCTTTTGACTATGGAAGGGTGTCAGTTACTTTCTGAAGATCAAAGAGAAATCCAGAGATCTATTGCTTGAAATTGCTTATTACCCAGTAGCTTGAAACTCAGGGTGGGCTATAGTTACCACTCTTTGTTCATTGTGTATCCATCATCCATCATGAACATGGTGTTTTCAACATCTTCTTGAAGACCTCTGGACCCTTTTCAGTGATATTTGAGAGAATTGTCTGTTTTGACATCACATTTTGGTTTTGTTCAAAAAAACTTGTGCCCCCATAAAAAGGGGATGGGGAAAAAAAAGCTCGAAATTTTTTTGAAATCTTCTCGTAACCAGAAGCTACAATTATTTGATATATATGATTAGAGTCTCTTTCAGGTTTACAGGCTTGGCAATTTCAGGAGAGCGATTTTTTAGCTCTCCTTACTGCCCTCCTGAAAGAATTAAGGAGAGCGAAAAATTGCCCTCCTAAATATTTTGGTCTGGGATGATTGAGATTACATGTATTGTGCTCACATTAAATTTTTGTTGTAAAGCAAAAATGTAATTTAACTTCGAAGTCACATAACATCACATAATTTCATTTTGAAAGTGGTTTAGTGGTAAAAGGTAATGGCTGCAACCATACCCAAACACAGTTGCAATCATTTGAAGCAAAATGGGTCACAGCAATATTTTTTTTCTGTCAGTTTCAAGTTCAACAACTTACATCACAGTTTGAGGGGTAATTATTCAAGGAATATACTACCATTACTACTATCCTGTCACTTGAAGCACTTGCACCAGGATGTGACTGTAGATTCAAGCAGACCTGTTGTCCAAGAAAGTCATACGCCTACCACTACCACCTTCAAACCCCCTTGGGGGGGGGGGGGGGGGGGTTGAAGGTGGTAGTGGTAGCTACCACCTTCAAACCCCCTTGGGGGGGGGGGGGGGGTTTGAAGGTGGTAGTGGTAGGCGTATGACTTTCTTAGGCAACAGGTCTGGGTACACACACAGGTCTTGTCAAGTGTGTTTTCGGTTGTTGAGTGAGACATCTAGATGTCTAAGAGATTTCGCTTTACCTTAATAAAATCACTGATGTAGTCTGTTGGTTTCAGTTTCAATGAGTTCGTTGAACTGGATGCTTAAAATGCTGTGTAAAGCTAATTGCTCTCCTAAGCTCATTGAGGAGAGCGATTTTTTGCCCTCCTGCATTTTTCAGAATGCCAGGCCTGGGTTTAGGCTAAAAGTTGAGGTTTAGACTAAAAGTTGTTCAAAGGACATTTGAGCGAAATTTAGAGTTCAGTATAGGTGGGTGACATGTACAGGATTTCTGTAGGAAACATTAGCCTGCTCCTCGGTGCTTTTTCCACAAATCAAGTAGTACAAGTAATTCAGAGTTCTTGTGCCTTTTTGAAATTTTTGATAAGGTATGAAAATGTGTGTTGGTCTGGAAAAGGTCTTGAAAAGTATGGAAAAATAAGCAGTCAAGCCCTATGGGTATTAAAAAATATGGAAAATAACTATTTTTATACTGTACCAATGACCCAGACATAGCTGGTGCTAACTCTTAAAAATCTAGGGCCAAACACAAATTTTGCCCCCCAATCCCCAAAATTTGCATCTAAAACCGAAAAAATCATGTCCTAAATGGTCCTCCATACTTTCCCTCCACTGCGCATGTGCAGTGTCAAGGAGGTCTCGAAATTGGTGCCAATTATCATTCTTTGTTTGGCCCTTCATCAGTTCACATCTGACTGATATTTGTGCTTGTAAATCTCAGTTTAAATGATGCCAGACACATAAATATTAGAGAAATGGTGGATCTAAAGAGGAAATAGAAGGAGGAGAGGAAAAATGAGTGGCAGGAAATAATCGGGGCTGTAACTTAAAATTTTTTTATGAAATTATGTTATGTTGCCTGATTTCGAGGCATGGGCCTGTTGTTGTCATTCTTGCTATAAAGTTACACTGCTTGTTCAGTGTTTTCTTTCTCCCTTTCCTTTAAGTCCCCCCTTGCTAATCTCCCATGCTTTTGGCATATTTTCTGTAATATTATTACTAAAATTTCTTGGGAGTTTTAGCTGGGTAACAGAATGAATTCTATTCTTTTCCCCATGTTTACGTCCTCACCCATGGGTGTTTAGGCATAGTGTTCTGCATCTACCATCTGATGTTCTGCAGTTTCTTCCCTGGAAGTCTCTGTTTTGCATCAGATAGTGTGTTATTGGTAACTGATTTCGGGCCATGGTTATCAGTGCCTGGAGTCATGTTTCTGGTGTTTATACACTTCTTGTTTACATTGACAACAGTCTCTGTGGAGGGGGATTTCTTGTCTTTGTATTAGCTTAATCATAACAAGATACATTATTATTATATGTAAGTGTTGCACTAATTAGCTTAACTTGACATAGTCAAGATAAGCTATTGCCATCATGTGTGCGGAAGTCTGTTAGTCTGTGAGTCTGTGACGTCTGTTCACATTTTCCTTTAGCACGGTCTACATCCCGCAGTTCTTGTCTGATCGTCACGAAATTTCATATGCAGGTTTGGGGTCATGTCTAGATGAGAACGTCCCCTTTTGGTCGCGATCGGGCAACCGGTATGGCTGCCCGAGCCCAAAACCCGAAAACCATTAGCACAGTCTACAGGTCGTATTTATGAAGGGATTTCATTGTAACTTGGTAGGATGCCTCTGTATAGTGCCTAGATGAGAACGTCCCCTTTTGGACATGATCTATCAACCGTGATGGCTGCCCAAGCCCGAAACCCAAAAACTTTTAGCACAGTCTGCAGGTCATGTTTAATGTGGAGGGATTTCATTGTAACTTGGTAGGATGACTCCTTATGATGTCTATATGCGAATTTCCCCATTTGGGCATGATCTGCCAACCGTGACGACTGCCCAAGCCCAAAACCCGAAAACCTTTAGCACAGTCTACAGGTCATATTTATTGAGGAATTTCATTGTAACTTGGTGGGTTGACTTCATACATAGTCTAGATGAGAAAGTCCCCATTTGGACGTGATTGGGCAACTGTGACGGCTACAGGAGCCCGAAGCCCGAAAACCTTTAGCACAGTCTGGAGGTCATATTTATGAAACGATTTCATTGTAACTTGGCAGGATGACTCCAAATAATGTCTAGATGGGAACGTCCCATTTTGATCGCGATCATGCAGCCTTGATGGGTGCCCGAGCCCCAAAACCTTTAGCATAGGCAAAAGGTCATATTTATGGAAGGATTTCATTGTAACCTGTTAGGTTGACTCCATATAATGCCTAGATGATGACATCCCCTTTCGGTCGTGATTGGTCAGTTGTGATGGCTACCAGTGCCCGAAGCCCGAAAACCTTGAGCACAGTCTACAGGTCATATTTATGAAGGGATTTCATCGTAACTTCTTAGGATCACTCCAGATGATGCTCAGATGAGATTGTCCCCTATGGTTGCGATCATTCACCCATGATGGCTGCCCGAGCCCGAAGCCCGAAAACCTTTAGCACAGTCTACAGGTCATATTTAATAATGAAGGGATTTCATTGTAACTTGGTAGGTTAACTTCATATAATGTCTAGATGAGAACGTGCGATCATTGACCCATGATGGCTGCCCGAGCCCGAAGCCCGAAAACCTTTAGCACAGTCTACAGGTCATATTTATGAAGGGATTTCATTGTAACTTTGTAGGTTAACTTCATATAATGTCTAGATGAGAACGTCCCCTTTTGGACATGATTGGGCAACTGTGACGGCTAAAGGTGCCCGAAGCCCGAAAACCTTTAGCACAGTCTACAGGTCATATTTATGAGGGGATTTCATTGTAACTTGGTAGGATGACTCCAAATAATGTCTAGATGAGAACGTCCCCTTTTGATCGCGATCATTCAGCCTTGATGGGTGCCCGAGCCCAAAAACCTTTAGCATAGATAAAAGGTCATATTTATGGAAGGATTTCATTGTAACCTATTAGGTTGACTCCATATAATGCCGAGATGATGACATCCCCTTTTGGTCGTAATTGGTCAGCTGTGTTGGCTACAAGTACCCGAAGCCCAAAAACCTTGAGCACAGTCTACAGGTCATATTTATGAAGGGATTTCATTGTAACTTCATAGGATCATTCCAGATGATGCCCAGATGAGATTGTCGCCTTTGGTTGCGATTATTCAACCATGATGGCTGCCCTAGCCCGAAGCCCGAAAACCTTGAGCACAGTCTACAAGTCATATTTGTGAAGGGATTTCATTGTAACTTGGTAGGTTGACTTCATATAATGTCTAGATGAGAACGTCCCCTTGTGGACATGTTTGGGCAACTTTGACGGCTAAAGGTGCCCGAAGCCCAAAAACCTTTAGCACTGTCTACAGGTCATATTTATGAAGGGATTTCATTGTAACTTGGTAGGTTGACTCCAAATAAGGTCAAGATGAGAACGTCCCATTTTGGCCGTGATCATTCAGCCTTGATGGGTGCCCGAGCCCAAAAACCTTTAGCATAGGCAAAAGGTTATATTTATAGAAGGATTTCATTGTAACATTGTTAGGTTGACTCCATATAATGTCTAGATGATGACATCCCCTTTTGGTCGTGATTGGTCAACTGTGATGGCTACAGGTGCCCGAAGC
Source organism: Pictodentalium vernedei (assembly GCA_031216915.1). Lineage (NCBI taxonomy): Eukaryota > Metazoa > Mollusca > Scaphopoda > Dentaliida > Dentaliidae > Pictodentalium > Pictodentalium vernedei. The sequence goes on from CM062297.1 coordinate 852,710,450, forward strand.
CCGAAAACCTTGAACACAGTCTACAGGTCATATTTATGAACGGATTTCTTTGTAACTTCGCAGGATCATTCCAGATGATGCCCAGATGAGATTGTCCCCTTTGGTTGCGATCATTCAACCATGATGGCTGCCCGAGCCCAGAGCCCGAAAACGTTTAGCACAGTCTAAGGTCATATTTATGAAGGGATTTCATTGTAACTTGGTAGGTTGGCTTCATATAATGTCTAGATGAGAACGTCTCCTTTTGGACACGAGTGGGCAACTGTGATGGCTTCAGGGGCCCAAAGCCCGAAAACCTTTAGAACAGTCTACAGGTCATAATTATGAAGGGATTTTATTGTAGCTTGGTAGGATGACTCCAAATAGTGTCCAGATGAGAACGTCCCCTTTTGGTCACGATCATTCAGCCTTGATGGCTGCCCGAGCCCAAAAACCTTTAGCATGTCTGTAGGTCGTATTTATGGAAGGATTTCATTGTAACTTGTTAGGTTGACTCCATATAATGCCTAGATGATGACATCCCCTTTTGGTCGTGGTTGGTCAACTGTGATGTCTACAGGTGCCTGAAGCCCGAAAACCTTTAGCACAGTCTACAAGTCATATTTATGGAGGGATTTCATTGTAACTTGGTAGGTTGACTTCATATAATGTCTAGATGAGAACTTCCCCTTTGGACGCAATTGGGAAACTGACGGCTACAGGGGCCCGAAGCCCGAAAACCTTTAGCACAGTCTACAGGCCATATTTATGAAGGGATTTTAATGTAACTTGATAGGATGACTCATTTTGGAATAATTTCATTGTAATTTTGTTGATATATGTTAACTGTGAGGGCCACATATATTAACTGTGAGGTTATATTAACCCACCCCTCAGATCTTTAGTACAGTGTACACCTCATATTATTTTTATCATAAACATAGCATACAGGGATCAGAAATGAACATATTCCCAATTATCACAATTCTTGTCTTATTTCATAATCCTTTCATAAACATTGAACATTATCCTTTTCATCAAACACAACACACAAGTTAAGCTACAGTGTCATTGACACTTTCATTTTTTAAAATATTTTTAAAATTTTTGTCCACACTTAGGCTTCTTGGGATCCATTGGGGCTCAACGTTACTTTTCAGAAACTTTGGCTTTTCTGAAAAAATATTTTCAAAAAAATTTTTTTTGATTTCAATTATTTTTTCTATGTTAATGGATCATGTTATTATGTATCTTTGTTTTCAGGGGTTGGTGCGAGTACTAGGACTTTTTGTATTCTTTTCACAATGAAAGGATATTGTTCAAATTGTAATAAGAGGAAATCTTCCTCTGACTTTCATAATCATTGTATTAATTGTAGTCAGTGTATTTGTACTAACTCCTGTTCAGTATGTGTCAATTGGGATGACAAACATTGGAAACGTGTGTCACGGTATGTTGTTAGCGGGGAAAAGGCCATGCCGGTCCTTTCTCCACAGAGTCACTCTAGTTTTTCAATCTCTATTTCAGAGGAACAAGAACAGGGTGATGTTTCCGTGATGTCTTCCAAAAGTGTGCCTCCATCGTCACAGTTAAATGAAGAGCTAGCGGCAAAAGTGCTCATGGAAATACGTCAATTGCCTAAGAGGTCCCTAGTAGTATCGACGGCGTTGGCGTCCGCTAGCTCGCCCGGTGTAGCGTCCATTCATCGAATGGTTTGGCAGCCGGGTTCATCCGTTACGGTCCAGGAAGGAGATTTGGGTGATGCGAGCAGTATAAATAGACAAAGTGCACACCCAGTGACGACAGATCAGAGGAGAGAACGGAGGAAGCCTATTAGTCCGTTTCCTAGCTCGTCCAGGTCCATCCGAGCTGCGAGCGAGAGAGGTCTCTCTCTCGTACAACAACATCTGGGACCAGATGTTGTGGTACAAAACGTTTCGCATTCGGAGCATACGTCCGCCGCTTGGGACGCTCCGTTATATAGACAGTCCGGAGAGACTGTCGATAAGGCTTCCTCATCCTCACGGCAGCGCACACGTCCGCACCTTGGCTACGTGACCACGGATATCCAGGCAGCTTCGTCAATCAGGGATTCCATGGCGACCAGGTCACACCATCTGGTAGCCAGGGACACGTGGCCCGTAGACTCCGGACGTTTGCATAAGAGAAGTATGCAGGAGTCAACGTACACAGATCTTCCAGCAGCAAAGCAACGTAAGACCGCTACTCCACAGGCCTCAGTGATGAACATGCTATCCTAAATAGCACAACTTATCGCAGCATCCCAGCAAACGACCGAATCTCGGTCGGATCAGGAATTATCCGACGACGCTGGGTCGGTACGCTCCGCTGAAGCATCAGGTACGGACGACCGAGAACTTCATAGGGTCCGACAGGATGGCGAAAGGGATTCGGAGGATTTGGAGCTTTCCCTTTCGAAACAACATAAAGCTGCCGTAGATTTCATCCGGCATTATCTTCCAGAGGTTGTTCCGTCGGACCAGAATGCTGCGATGCCGGATAAGAGACTGATAGCGTCATTGGACACGGAATTTTTTGATCGGTTCAGGGACATCGTCCCTGAGTTTCCGACGCAGTCCAATAATGTCACAAGAACATTCGAATTATTGAACGACGCTATATATAAGCTTGCTAACAAAACAGGCAGGTCTGGTTTCTTGTCCGCAAATGCTCTAAATCTGCCTTTCTTCAATTCAAGGAATAAATTCGAAACGGCAGGACAGGGCATACCGAGAGTTCCTCTGCGTCTAGACGAGGCTGAAGACTTGGAATTGTCTATACCGTCGTCTATGTCAATTCCAACCACGACGTTGGAAACGACAATTATGTCTAACAGAGTTAACTTAGACGCTTTATCATATGCAGACCACCTTACTAAGGCGTTATCATTACGTCTTCAAGGGAAAGAATTCCAGGATATACAATCCTCATTAAGACTTCTTTCAAGGGCAGTAGCTTATTCCACGTATAACTCCGCCCTTTCAGTGGCAAACCTGGAGTTGGTTAGGTGTGACGCAGCCCTAGCTACATCCACGTGCGTGGATAGTAAGGTGAAGAACTCTCTCAGAGTTGCTTCGGTCTCCGGAGAGCTTCTCTTCGACGGCAAGCTTTCAGCAATCTATGATAAGATAACTAAGAAAGCTTCGGATTCTCTGCTATTCAAATCTGCTTCCAAAAAGTCGGATACAGCAGAAAAGAGTAAGACAGGCACTTCTGGGACAAGTACGCCCAAGAGAAGTTCCTATAGAGGTTCTTATATGTCCTCTAGGTCTTATTCTAGAGACCGTCAAGGCAACGACTCACGTAGGGACGTTATTCTGGCCGAGACAACCGGTCAGACGTCCCTAGGTCGACGGGACGAGGTGCGGGTCGTGGAGGACATAGTTTTTCCTTCCGCAAGCCTCGCAGGTCCAGGAGGTGATGGTTTGAACCTCTATCGTGTTCCGGTAGGCGGAAGATTATCGAGTTTTATAAACGAGTGGGCGTCAATTACGGACGACCCCTGGGTCTGAGGGGTAATTTCGGAAGGACTAAGAATGTCCTTCAAACGAAAGCCTCCATTAACTTGAAGTCCAAAATGGACTCAGCTTCCGTCAAATCTGCAGAAAAGAGATGCTCTTTTATCAGAAATACAGTCTCTTCTGACGAAGAATGCAGTAGAGGTCGTAGAAGACCAGGAATCACCGGGTTTCTACAGCCATCTGTTTCTGGTTCCGAAACCAGACGGCTCGTTCCGTCCAGTCATAGATCTGAGCTGGATAAACAAGCTGATCGTCGCTCCGAAGTTCTATATGGAGACAATTCGATCAGTCAGAGCGAGTATTCGGGTGAACGACTATGCTACAAGCATAGATCTCAAAGATTCGTACTTTCACGTCATGGTACATCCGACATTCAGAAAGTATCTACGCTTCGCAGTCCTAGGAGTTGTATATCAGTTCCGAGTGATGTGCTTCGGTTTGAATCTAGCACCCTGGGATTTCACTCGAATAATGAACTCGGTAATGATACATTTCCGAGCTCATTCGTCTGTGGTAACGTCGGCCTACCTGGACGACATTCTTCAGAGGTACGGCAACGAGTTAACGCTTCAGAACGATGTGCAGAATCTGCTTCTATTACTCCGACGTCTCGGTTTTATAATAAACGAGGAGAAGTCGGATCTGGTGCCGTCCAAGTCATTCACTCATCTGGGAATGAGCTTCGAGGCGCACAACAATCTCATTCGGCTGCCGTTAACCAGAGCGAAATTAATCAGTTGTTATGCTCGCTATTGTCTTCACTCAGACAAAGTCACAGCGAGAGAGTTCATGAGACTGATAGGTCTGTGCGGAGCCGCTGCGGATCTCATTCCAATGGGGCGGTTACGCACTCATCCTCTCCAAATTTTCTTGACTCAGAATTGGAGTGTAAAGATTCATTCCCTCGATATAGACGTTCTCTTGTCAAATCAAGTGAAACAAGAGATTCCGACTTGGGCAAACATTCAGTGGTTAACTCAGGGAGTTCCACTGCAGTTGCCGGATCCGAGTTTTACGATTATGACGGATGCCAGTCAAACAGGTTGGGGTGCAACATTGATCCCAACGGATTCGAAGTGTCAGGGTCTTTGGGATCTGCAGTTTCTAGGCAAGCACATAAACATCAAGGAAATGATGTCAGTTTGGCTTGCACTACGTCATTGGATGAACATTATTCAGAAAGCACATGTCCAAATCCTGTCCGACAATACGATAGTAGTAGCGTATATCCGGAACCAGGGAGGCACTCATTCCGTTTCGTTATTCAATTTAACGGAAAGAATTCTTCTGTTTGTTCTAGAACACCAAGTTCTGCTTTCGGTCCGTCATATTCCGGGTCGTCTGAATGTATTAGCAGACTCCCTTTCACGGAAGGGTCGCTTGTTGCCGTCAGAATGGACTCTCAACAAACAGGTATTCAATCAGATTTGCTACCAATGGGAGCGGCCAATGATAGACTTATTTGCGACACAACTCAACAATCAGTTGCAGACGTATGTGTCACCATGTCCGGATCCCCGAGCATATGCAGTAGACGCTCTATCGATCTCCTGGGACGGAATGATAAGATATGCGTATCCTCCAGCGCCGTTGATTCAGCAAATATTCCTAAAGATAAAACAATCTCAGTGCAAAATTCTGTTGGTAGCATCTCTGTCTCCACAGAGACCGTGGATAAATCTACTCAGGTGTCTGCTGTGGGACTTACCGCGAAAACTTCCTCCACGAGAGGATCTTCTTTCGCAGGGGAAATGGCATCAACTTCATCACAACCCGCAAGGTCCCAACTTTCACGTATTTCCATTGTGCGGTCCTTCTTGCACGGCAAGCATTTTACAGGACGAGCAGTGGACGCGATTTCTAACTGTAGGAGGACCTCCTCTTCGCTAAACTATGCGGCTATGTGGAAGGTCTTTCATCGTTGGTGTAGGGATCATTCTGTTGATATTTTTGATCCCTCCATACCAGACATTGCAAATTTCTTGTATACTTGTTTGACGAGATCAAACTGCAGCCTGTTACTATTAAAGGTTATAGGTCTATGTTATCTGATACCTATGCACATCATGATAGTTTACAAATTGGATCTAATGTCTCTTTATCTAAATTAGTTAGAAACTTCTCGATAAATAGACCTAGAACCCTTAGATTAATTCCTAAATGGAATTTAGCTTGGGTTCTTCTTAAACTAAAAGAAAAGCCATTTGAGCCTCTTGAGACAGTAGATTTCAAATTCTTGTCTTATAAGACAGCATTTCTCTTAGCTTTCTCTTCTGCTAGAAGAGTCAGTGGGCTTCATGCACTATCGGTGGACGATTATCACTATCGTAGTGTCGGGAACACTATTACCTTTACTACTAATGTTGGATTTTTGGCTAAGAATCGGGCTCCTAATAAATATCCGGAACCTATTGTTATTAAGGCCCTTCCGTCTTCAGACAGGCATAGGCCTTTACTCTGTCTGGTTAGAGCTTTACGTATTTATAAACAAAGATCTCAGTTTATCAGAAAGGGACGAAAACGCTTCTTTCTGTCTCTGATGCCTAATAGAAAGGACATTACGGTCCATTCTATTGCTAGATGGATTCAATTAACTATCCGTACTGCTTATGATAATCTATCTTCAACTCAGCAGTCTGTGCTTAAGATTTCGGCTCATGAAGTAAGAGCTCTTTCTACATCTTGGGCTTACGCAAATAGTGTTGCTATTACAGATTTAATGAAGGCTGCTTATTGGTCTCAGCCATCCACATTCACAAATTTTTATCTCAGAAATATTGAGTCCATTTCTGGAGACCTGCATTGTTTAGGTCCGTTATCTGTTGCTCAGAATGTCGTCCACTAAACAGTTGCAACTATAGTTATGCAGGCTTTCTGTTCCGGCAGTGACTCCGTCGTGCTGCCCTCTTCGCTCTGGGCTATTTGACCCAGGGCAAGGGGAGGGGGGGGGGGGGGGCTGGGTTCCCTTAGGTCACCTGCTTTATAGTAAAAAAAAGCGGAGTCAGTAATTCTGAGTCGTTACCGGGATGGTTTTAAAGTGTAAAGTTAATGTTTAAAAATTCATTCATGTCATATTTTTAAAGTGTAGCTCGGTGTGAAGCATTTGTATATGTCACGTGTCAAACGGGCATTAATATACAATCCTCGGACACTTTTAAAAGAGTATAAAGAGTCTCAATTCTCTGGACTAACTTTATTTATTGGCTTACTTTAAAAATAATTAGTATAAAGGGTTATACTGGATGTTAATAGAGAACATGAATGTTATTATGCTCAATTATGGAGGGTGTTGTGTCTTTCTAATGTATCATAAAATAAGAAAGATACATGTAAAGCCTAATACTCCTTTTCTCCTCGAGGGGATGACTCTTTTTTATATAGTTGAGCTTATTGGATTTTCCTCCATGTCCTAGGCCCTCCAGCCTTTTTACTATTCAGCTATGTCTGGGTCATTGGTACAGTATAAAAATGTTAATATATATATATTTTTTATACTTACCAATGACCCAGACGGGGATGGCCCTCCCAGGAGTTGGGAACTCATACCTCCCCGCTGAGTACATAGCGCTGACCAGGCACTGCTTGTAAGAATGATAATTGGCGCCAATTTCGAGACCTCCTTGACACTGCGCATGCGCAGTGGAGGGAAAGTATGGAGGACCATTTAGGACATGATTTTTTCGGTTTTAGATGCAAATTTTGGGGATTGGGGGGCAAAATTTGTGTTTGGCCCTAGATTTTTAAGAGTTAGCACCAGTTATGTCTGGGTCATTGGTAAGTATAAAAAATATATAAATTACTATCAATTTTTTAACTTTTATAAGGCCTATGAAAAAACATTTCATGTTTCTCAAGCATTTTTGCTTCAGTATTATGATATGGGAGGAAGGTTGTTTTTATGCCCCCCGACTTAGGTCGGGTGGCATATAGTGATTGAAGTTTGAAGTGTGCATGTGTCTGTCGGTCTTTGTGTCTGTGTGTGTGTGATTCCGAGCCAATAACTCGAAAACAGTTAGGGCCACAGTCATCAAACTTCACACAAATATAAAGGACCATGGGAGGATGTGTCACACACCATAGCTGGGTTTGTACCTTCAAGGTCAAGGTCACATTTCAAGGTCACACTAAAAATTGGTCAATATTCGTGTCTCAGCCGTAACTCAGAAACGAATCATAGTACAATTGTTAAACTTTTTACAAATGTTAAGGATAGTCAGAAGGTGTGTCGCGTATACATGTAATAGTTTCCGCCGCATCTGCAAAGTGGAGGTCACAATTGACCTTCATATGTTCAGGGTTGCAAATCGTGTCTCAAGCATAACTCCTGAACTATTAGGGCTACAATCATCTAACATCGCTCAATTATAAAGGAGAATGGGTGGATGTGTCACGCACCACAGCCAGGTCTGTAAGGTCAAGGTCACATTTCAAGGTCACACTGAACACGGTTAGGGCCACAGTCATCAAACTTCACAGAATTATAAAGGACCATGGAAGGACGTGTCACACACCATAGCCAGGTTCGTACCTTCAAGGTCAAGGTCACATTTCAAGGTCACACTAAAAATCGGTCAATATTCGTGTCTCGGCCATAAATCGGAAATGAATCATAGTACAATTGTTAAACTTTTTACAAATGTTAAGGACAGTCAGAAGTAGAGCTGGGCGATATCGACCCAAATAAAAACCGCGATATTTTCGGGATGATATCGCAGTTTACGGTATTATCGCGATATTTGGGGAATTAGTGCAAAACAGTCATTGAGTCACTGCAGCCCTGTTAATTTGGAAGAATATCCTCGGCAAAACAATATTGCTGCAGGTCAAGCAATCTGTATCAGCGAAAACACAAATCAACCATGTGGTGTGTTTAAATAGAAATCTGAAAAATTTATTATGAATGAGCACAACGAGCGCAACTTGATAGTTCTGTAGATTTTCACTTGAACATGGGCGCAGCCATATTAGACATACTGCACACAAACTGTGTTTTCTCTTTTGTCTTTGGTTAAAATTGTAAAAAGCTATTTTTAAACAGATGGTTGATGTGGGGATACAGAATCAGACATTCTCCAATGCGAGAATCTATGTAAATTCACCGTGTGGGGATCTTGAGACATTTACGTCATTGTTTGTCCAATCAATTACAAGAGTTCCCAATTTGTTCTACGTCAGGGGAATATTGCTGCTATTACGTGGGAATCGGTTCACAAAATAGTTTACCGGTAAACACTTTTGGAGGATCCTCACTTAACAGTGCAGTATATTTCAGAAGTTAATGCCCATTCCTTACCAATACACATGCTCATTCACGAAGTATTGCCTCTTTTGTCAAATTATGTACCGGTAGGTCAATGTTGGTGTCGTTGCCAAGTAAATGCCAATGACATTGGCGATATTTCTGTTTTTTGAAAATGAGACGTTATTATTAACGGTATTGACTTTAAAACCGGCTAAGTCGGTATATTGGCAAACCGCCCAACACTAGTCAGAAGGTGTGTCGCGTGTAGTAGTTTCCGCTGCATCTGCAAGGTGAAGGTCACAAGGTGGGGGGGGGGGGGGGCATGTGTTACCTCAGTAACATTTTTCTTGTTTTTTGTACAACAGTCCTGTATCTAGTTGGAATGAAATTTTTATTTCAAATTTCATTATTGTATGGAAAAAAAACCCAATGGTTTCAGAAGTGGAAATATCCCATAAAGCAGTTGCAATTTTATCCAACTATATCTTGTTTGACAGAGCTCATTGAGCTCTGTCAAACAAGATATAGTTGGTTAAATTTTTCATCCTGTAAGTGCACAATAGTATCATCAAATAGATTTTCAGGTAAAGAAAATGAAGTGATGAGGCAGGTTTTCATTGACAAGGGAGGTGCTTGAGAAACAAGATTTTTGTCCCCCGAAAAAAATTTTTCATGCCAAATCAAATGACATTTGGTATGTAGGTGTATTAGCATAAAATACAGGCCAAGTTCGAATCGAGGGGTAGTCCAACATTTTTTGCCACAGTTATGCCCCTTTTTGGACATCAAAAATCTTTTGTTTCCCCCTGATAACTTTAGTTATAGTTGGCCAAATCAACTGAAGTTTGGTATGTAGGTATAGCAACATAAAATACAGGTCACTTTCGAATTGGGGTGCGATCTGACAATTTTTGTCAGAGTTGTGCCCCTTTTTCAACTTCGAAAAATTCTTTTTTTTTTTGTTTCCTGATGATAACTTCAGCTGTTGTTGACCGAACGAAATACAATTTGGTATGTAGGTGTATCGACATAAAATACAGGTCAAGATCAAATTGGGGTTTGTTCCAACAATTTTTGCCACAGTTATGTCCCTTTTTCGACTTTTTTTCAGATGTGACCGCAAACACTTTTTCGGGGAACATGTGCCCCGCAGTTTTTTATTTTTTTTTTATAGCCTAAAATTGAAAAACTTTTGAATTCTCAAAAATACCATTAAAACATATTGTAACTTAATCATGTTTGTGTACTCAAACAAACCTCTTGAATTCACTTAGAGATAAAATGAATAGCCAAATCTTTCCTGTATTAGATCATAAAGGCTTGTCATCGCTTGGTGTCTGTCGTCGTCCGTAAACGTTTCACATCTTATCTTCTCTGGAACTGCTGAGTCGATGTGACCCAAACTTGGCAGGAGTGGTCTATGGGAGGTCCTCTACAAACGATCCTCATATTGTTCCTGTTGGATGAAAAATATGGCCACCATAGGTATTCTTTGATTCTGATTGCTGGATTTCCAAAAATCTTCTCCTCTGAAACTACAAGGTCAAATGTTTTGAAAATTCACATGATTGATGACTGGGACACCCTCTATCACTGGTCCTCATTCAATGTTGATTGGGTTGTAAACATGGCTGCAGTTGCAGGCTTGGCAATTTCAGGAGAGCGATTTTTTATCTCTCCTTACTACCCTCCTGAAAGAATTAAGGAGAGCGAAAAATTGCCCTCCTAAATATTTAGGTCTGGGATGATTGAGATTACATGTATTATGCTCACATTAAATTTTTGTTGTAAAGCAAAAATGTAATTTAACTTCGAAGTCACATATTCCATCACATAATTTCATTTTGAAAGTGGTTTAGTGGTAAAAGGTAATGGCTGCAACTATGTTTGGGTATGTACAAAGTACATACCCAAACACAGTTGCAATCATTTGAAGCAAAATGGGTCACAGCAATATTTTTTTTTCTGTCAGTTTCAACAACTGACATCCCAGCTTGAAGGGTAATTTATTCAAGGAATACTGACACTATAATATACTACCATTACTACTATCCTGTCACTTGAAGCATGTGCACCAGGATGTGATTGTAGATTCAAGCTGACCTGTTGTCCAAGAAAGTCATACACCTACCACCACCACCATCAACCCATCCCCCCCCCCCCCCAACTTGTGCACACACACAGGTCTCGTCAAGTGTGTGTTCGGTTGTTGAGTGAGACATCTAGATGTCTAAGAGATTTTGCTTTACCTTAAGAAAGTTAATAAAACCACTGATGTAATAGTCTGTTGGTTTCAGTTTCAATGAGTTCGTTCAGATGGATACTTAAAATGCTGTGTAAAGCTAAGTGCTCTCCTAAGCTGATTGAGGAGAGCGATTTTTTGTCCTCTTGCATTTTTCAGAATGCCAGGCCTGCAATTGCAGCTCATATTTACCCTGGAAACCCTGTGGGATATCACATTTTCATCATCTTCTCTGGAACTACTCAGCCAATGTGAACCAAACTTGGTAGGAATGGTTTATGGGAGGCTTAGGCTCCTGTGAAAATTTGAAATTCGATTCGAAAGTCTATTCGATTTGATTCGATTCAAATATTTTCAGAATGTTTACAGATTGTAAATGATCACATTATTTTATACTGCATATTCTTCTGAGTAGAAACATAACTGACAAGTAGCAGTAACATTGTTTGTAGCAATGTATTTACAACTGTACAACAGTTGTAGCTACATCGCTACAAACACTGTTATTGTTACAACTGTTCATTTAACCCTTTACCCAACGCAGCCGATATCAAAATTTATTATTTTAAATATCATTTTTTCAAATTTTTCAAAAAATTTCAACAAAACCATATCATGTGACGCCTCGTTGGAACGAGCTCGACGAGCTCGTTCCAATGAGAGGTCACATGATATGGTTTTGTTGAATTTTTTTGAAAAATAATATTTTTTCAACTGCTGAATTTACATATTACGCGGGCGGATGCAGGCAATTCGTTGGGTAAAAGGTTAAACTTATTTTGCATCATGACCAGTACCAATTTATGAAAATTTTAAGTTTCAAACTGTGAGAAGTTATTCAGTTGTTCAACTTCAATAATGATTTGTTCCACAGCATGATCACATTATTTTATATTGAGTATTGTTCTGTTCAATCACAGTCACTAGACACAGCATCAAAAGCAACGGTTTTCTACAAGAATACCCCTGATTGTTATATAAACAGAACAAGAACAGGCTTTACTTTACAAGCAGATTGACTCCATACGGCATTGAATTATCATCTCTTTTTACTCATTCCGCATTTTCATTTAAAACAAATAGCTTCACGTCAGAATAGAGTTGATCCGATTTGAAACAAGTTTTTTTCCAAGAAAGCATGTGATAAAAGTGAGGTATCGGCTCTATCAGCCAGGTTTGTTTAAAAATGTTTATTACTGCAGTTTCGAAGCTACAGTGTCAGCAATTCGAATAGTGTCAATCAATAGCTGTGCATGTTCCCTATAATATGTCAATTCAAGTTTGTTCAAATCAAGTTGACCTGCCCCTCGGTAGGGCCATGCCCAAAAAGTGTGCTTAAATCTTAAAAAATCTTCTTCTCATGAACCAGCAGTAGTAGAGACTTGATATTTGGTGTGCAGCTTCCTTTTGAGTTCCTTTTGAGGAGTAGCCTCAGATTTGTTCCAGAGAAGTTCGAGGAGCTATATTTGCATTCGTTATGGGGGGGGGGGGGGGGTGTGGGGGTGGGGAGGCTTGAGGGCAAGAATTTTTGCCATGCCCAAAATTTCTATTTTCCAAACTGAGAGGCAGATTTGAACCAAATTTGATATAAGTACTTAATTTATGCCCAATGTTTTTTTCACGTCACCCCATGGGAACCACAGGAGCTAAAAATAGAAAAAAATTTAAAACGCTCATATCTCCAAAACTACACGGCACTGAGAATTCTTATATGGTGTGAAGCTTCCTTAGGACCAACAGAATTGAATGGTTAAATAAAATTGCTATCGGTTTTATCATGGGTACTTTTTTTTAACTTTGAAAAAGTGCTGAGTCAGCATTTTTTAACACTATGGGTAACGGGGAAAAACATTTAACACTACTTTTCTCCCAAACCACTGCTCCAAAAGCTTTCACATATAACATCTTTTTAAGATTGTTTCACATATTTATTGAAATCAATTCCCTGGGTCCATATTTGGGCTCTCTATGGCAGCCCAAATCTTTAAATTAGTGCAGTGTGAGGAATATTCTTTAAAAATCTTCTTTTTCAGATCTACCAATAGGAATCTTTTGATATTTGGTATGCTGCATGCTTAGGAGGGGTGAGATTCAAGTTTGTTCAAGCCAAATCCCTGGGTTCATATTTAGGCTGAAAATTTGGGGTACCGGTCCAGACTTAGAAATTTTGGACCAAAATCCGGAAATTAGTTTTTTGGTTTTTATGCGTTTTGTTCAATTTTAAGAATAAAAAATAATTTTAGTCTGAAAATATTTTGTTTGGGACTTCGAAAATTTCCGAACAAAAATAAAAAAAAATCTGTTTTTTATGCGTTTATCTCAATTTTGGGACGTAAAAGTGCTGGAACTGAAAATAGACGGAAAATCCTGTGTATTGTGTAGGCTCAATCACTTCATCCAGTTGGTATATGCTTTTCATGTTTTTTTAGCTCACCTGAGCGAAGCTCAAGGGGAGCTTAACTAATCACTTTCTGTCCGTCGTCCGTCGTCCGTCGTCCGTCGTCCGTCGTCGTCCGTCCGGCGTTAACTTTACATTATCGACTTCTCCTCCTAAACCACTAGCCCAATTTTATTCAAATGTTGGCTAAATGTTTATTACCTAATGCCAATTCAGATTTGTTCAAATGAAGTTGCCCCTCCTCCTGGGTGGTGCCACACCCCCAAGGGGCACCAAAATCTTTGTAAATCTTCTTCTCATGAACCAGCAGTAGCAGAGACTTGATATTTGGTGTGCAGCTTCCTTTTGAGGTGTAGACTCAGATTTGTTCAAGAGAAGTTTGTGGGGCTATACTTGACGTTGTTATGAGAGGGGCAAAATTTTTTGCCCCGCCCAAAATTTCTATTTTCCAAACCGAGAGGCTGATTTGAACCAAATTTTATGTGAGGGCTTATTGGGTCATGAGTACTTGATTTATGCAAAAAAAAATTTTCCCGCAGCCCCGTGGGAACCGCAGGAGCTAAAAATAGAAAAAATTTAAAACGCCCATATCTCCAAAACTGCACGGCACTGAGAATTTTTATTTGGTGTGCAGCTTCCTTAGGACCAACAGAAAGGATTGGTAAAAAAAAATTGCCATCGGTTTTATCATAGGGTACAGTTTCGGGACTTTGAAAAAGTGCTGAGTCAGCACTTTTTAACACTGTAGGCAATGGGAAAAACATTAAAAAATCTTCTTCTCCAGATCCAGCAGGCAGAATCTTTTGATAATTGGTATGCAACATTGTAGGGTGGATCTGATTCAAGTTTGTTCAAATCGGCCCCCTGGGTTCATATTTGGGCTCAGTATAGGAGCCCGATTTCGAACTTAGTGCATTTCAGGCAAATTTCTTAAAAAATCTTCTTCTCCAGATCCAGCAGGCAGAATCTTTTGATATTTGGTATGCAACATTGTGGGGTGGATCTGATTCAAGTTTGTTCAAATCGGCCCCCTGGGTTTATATTTGGGTTCAGTATAGGAGCCCAAATTTGAACTTACTGCATTTCAGGCAAATTTCTTTGAAAATCTTCTTCTCCAGATCCAGCAGGCAGAATCTTTTGATATTTGGTATGCAACATTGTAGGGTGGATCTGATTCAAGTTTGTTCAAATCGGCTCCCTAGATTCATATTTGGGCTCACTATAGGAGCTCGAATTCGAATTTAGTGCATTTCAGGCAAATTTCTTCAAAAATCTTCTTCTCCAGATCCAGCAGGCAGAATCTTTTGATATTTGGTATGCAATGTTGCGGGGTAGATCTGATTCAAGTTTGTTCAAATCGGCCCCCTGGATACATATTTGGGCTTACTATAGAAGCCCGAATTCGAACTTAGTGCATTTCAGGCAAATTTCTTAAAAAATCTTCTTCTCCAGATCCAGCAGGCAGAATCTTTTCATATTTGGTAAGCAACATTGTGGGGTGGATCTGATTCAAGATTGTTCAAATCGGCCCCCTGGGTTAATATTTGGGCTCAGTATAGGAGCCCGATTTCGAACTTAGTGCATTTCAGGCAAATTTCTTAAAAAATCTTCTTCTCCAGATCCAGCAGGCAGAATCTTTTGATATTTGGTATGCAACATTGTAGGGTGGATCTGATTCAAGTTTGTTCAAATCGGCCCCCTGGGTTCATATTTGGGCTCAGTATAGGAGCCCGATTTCGAACTTAGTGCATTTAGGCAAATTTCTTAAAAAATCTTCTTCTCCAGATCCAGAAGGCAGAATCTTTTGATATTTGGTATGCAACATTGTGGGGTGGATCTGATTCAAGTTTGTTCAAATCGGCTTCCTAGATTCATATTTGGGCTCACTATAGAAGCTCGAATTTGAACTTAGTGCATTTCATGCAAATTTCTTAAAAAATCTTCTTCTCCAGATCCAGCAGGCAGAATCTTTTCATATTTGGTAAGCAACATTGTGGGGTGGATCTGATTCAAGTTTGTTCAAATCGGCCCCCTGGGTTTATATTTGGGCTCAGTATAGGAGCCCAAATTTGAACTTAGTGCATTTCAAGCAAATTTATTACAAAATCTTCTTCTCCAGATCCAGCAGGCAGAATCTTTTGATATTTGGTATGCAACATTGTGGGGTGGATCTGATTCAAGTTTGTTCAAATCGGCTTCCTAGATTCATATTTGGGCTCACTATAGAAGCTCGAATTCGAACTTAGTGCATTTCAGGCAAATTTCTTAAAAAATCATCTTCTCCAGATCCAGCAGGCAGAATCTTTTGATATTTGGTATGCAACATTGCGGGGTGGATCTGATTCAAGTTTGTTCAAATCGGCCCCCCAGTGACCGTTGGGAGTGGGAGAGCAGGAGAGTGGAAATTCACTCTCCACTTTTATATTTTACGAGAGTGAAAAATTTTAGGAGAGTAATTTTTAAAATAAATGCCTCGGGCCAATTCGCCCCCATGTGGAATAACGAGGATTGGTGGTGATTGCTGTTGAGAAATCAGTAGGCCTAATAACGTGCAATTTCCAAAATAATTGGTTTTATGACGTTTCGGCCTTGAGACGTTTCGGCCCCAAGAGGCCAAAACGTCTTAGAAATTGGGCCGAAACGTCTTCACATTCGGTAATTCTTTTTTAGATGTGATTGTGTGGAGGGGTTAAAGTATGCTATCGTCAGTATCGGCGCATTTCGTTTCTCTCTTCAAGCATCGTGAAAGCCAAACTCGAAATGCACCCCTTCTCAGCAAACCTGTCGTCAGCGACCACCTGTCTTTAACGACCATTTTTGGCAAGTCCCAAGGGTGGTCGCTCATGAGTCCCAGGGGTCAGCCTGGCAGCTGATTTTAGGGAGAAGTGACTTCTCCCTTCAGAGACTTTAGGGAGAAGTCAGGACCCAGGAGGGAGAAGTCAGTGGACATGAAGGAGAAATCAGAAAAAAAAAACATAAAACGTATATGACATTGTGACAAAATAAATGAACATAGAGGACACAATTGTGGAGAAAAAAATAAAAGTTTATACAAACACACACAAAACTAAGTCAAGATGGTTACATAACAGAATGTAGGTTAAAATCCCCCACCCCACCCTACAAAAAACTGTGTCGTTCATGGTTTCTGAATACCCCCTAACTCTTTGCCTAACAGTGATGACTAAGGTTACCGTGCAGTTGATTTTGTATTTGCCTCAACGATGTGGATTTGAAATTTAGTATGACCCATGGTGAGAGTGTTCTTCTCTGTAATAGAAGGTATATTCTTTTTAAAAAAATATTTAAAGTGTTTAAAATAAATTTCAAGTTCATATAAGAAGCTGGGTCATTCATGGTTTCTGAATACCCTAACTGAGTTGAAAAGCGTAGTTAAAAAAGTTTTCGATATCCTTCGTAAATTAAGCGCTATTAACAATTTGAGTTAATTAATTTCTTTGGTAAATGACAAAACATTTCAGTTGTCTCCCTTCCCGGCTGCGCTGGGTAAACTAATAATACACTGTTCAGAAAACTGACAATTTCTGCCAACCATCTTTCACTGACACGTGCGATTGGTTCTTTGAAGGTCTGCCATTCTTATCCATCCAAATACCTGTGATTTCTATTGTAGCCTTATTACATTTAACCCCCTTCCAACAAACTTCACAAGTTTTCAAAGAAAAACATTCAATGCAAATTGCGGGGCGAATTTCAATGCAGCCAATTTTTCAGTGGAACAGAGCGTAACCGCAAGCAATTTCGATATGGACGAACTGTCTCCAATACATTTTTTTTGTTTTGAAACGATGGTTAACTTTAATAAATTCTAATTAACTCGATGCGTGTCTTGTGTGATTCGTTGATGTCTGGTACTTTGTTTTTAAATAGCCATTTTGTGCTGGTTGCTATCAGTTGGGGCGAATTGTTCGAACGACTACGCCATTGCAATTCTTTTCAGAAATATAAAATTGGGCTAGTTTAGGCTATTTTCATAGCCGTGTGACAGACTTTAACAGCAACCGTGTTTACTGTTTTTTGCGGAAGCGTGTGTTTTTAAAAAATAAAACATAAGAAAATACAGTAAACTGCCATGTCTCCCAAGGAAGTTTGGGAGGGCGACTTGAATTTCACCCCCAATGTAAGCCAACGCGACTTGAGGAATGACAAGGCGACTTCTTCGCCCAAGTCGCCCACTCGGCTGACCCCTGCTCATGACAGGTTCTTCTGTACTTTGCACTTCTCCGACGAAGGCTTTGAACACGACCGGAAGATAAACGTGCGCGACTAATTACTCGCGGTATACGAAAAAGCGGTGCGCGATGGTGCGCTGGCGCGATCGCTCGCCGTTCCCAACGGTCACTGGCCCCCTGGATTCATATTTGGGCTCACTATAGAAGCTCGAATTCAAACTTAGTGCATTTCGGGCAAATTTCTTCAAAAATCTTCTTCTCCAGATCCAGCAGGCAGAATCTTTTGATATTTGGTATGCAACATTGCGGGGTGGATCTGATTCAAGTTTGTTCAAATCGGCCCCCTGGATTCATATTTGGGCTTAATATAGAAGCCCGAATTCGCACTTAGTGCATTTCAGGCAAATTTCTTCAAAAATCTTCTTCTCCAGATCCAGCAGGCAGAATCTTTTGATATTTGGTATGCAACATTGAGGGGTGGATCTGATTCAAGTTTGTTCAAATTGGCCCCCTGGATTCATATTTGGGCTTAATATAGAAGCCCGAATTCGCACTTAGTGCATTTCGGGCAAATTTATTAAAAAATCTTCTTCTCCAGATCCAGCAGGCAGAATCTTTTGATATTTGGTATGCAACATTGTGGGGTGGATCTGATTCAAGTTTGTTCAAATCGGCTTCCTAGTTTCATATTTGGGCTCACTATAGAAGCTCGAATTCGAACTTAGTGCATTTCAGGCAAATTTCTTAAAAAATCTTCTTCTCCAGATCCAGCTTCAGAATCTTTTCATATTTGGTAAGCAACATTGTGGGGTGGATCTGATTCAAGTTTGTTCAAATCGGCCCCCTGGGTTTATATTTGGGCTCCGTATAGGAGCCCAAATTTTAACTTAGTGCGTTTCAGGCATATTTCTTAAAAAATCTTCTTCTCCAGATCCAGCAGGCAGAATCTTTTGATATTTGGTATGCAACATTGTAGGGTGGATCTGATTGTGATTCATGAACGTATTTATTTGTAAAGTTGATAGAATCTTAGACAAAATTTGCAGAAAAGATCTACTATAGAAGGGGTGGTATCCAGGGTGAACCGTTTACCCAAATCTAGCAGTACTAATGCATTATTCACACAAATCTTCGTTCAAATTTTATGACCCCTCATTGGAACACACGCATTCAGCTCATTCCAACAAAGGTCATATGCCATGTTTTCGAGACAAAGGAATAAAAATTTTAGTTATTCATGAAATTTTTAGGCAACTGTTGTCTGTTATTCACATTGCTTCATGAAATTTCAGTACTTTTAGAAGTTACCTCAGTAATCAAGGGTTAATTCCCCTTAATTAAATGTCGCCTCTAAAAAACAACCACTTTGCATATCTTACCTTTTTACCAGCATAACTGCCAAAACTTGTCAGCATTCTTCGCAAAAATCGCTATTCAAATTTTAATTTTTGTCTCTTAAACATACATGTACTTATCGCTTGTAAATACCCCATTGGAATGAGCTTTTTGAGCTCATTCCAGTGAGAGGTCGCACACCATGCTTTTTAAGTCAAAAAAGCAATTTTTTTAGTTATTCCAGAATTTCGTACGTAAAACACAGCTTTATGACTTCACATTAAAATGAGCTCTCTAAGCTTGTTCCAATCAACATTCACGCACTATGTCTTTCACACAAAAAATAAAATTTTCCATTTATTCAGGAATTTTGTTTGCAAGAACACTCTTACCCCCCCCCCCCCCCCCACAAACACACACACACAAACACACACACACACACACAAACACAGACACACACACCTAAAAGTTCGTCAGCAAAAAAACAGTTACTTCAATTTTTAAATGCATTATAGGAACAACTTGCCTAATCAAATTTAAATACTTTTGCATCATTCTGTATCTAGAACAAACCATTTACCATATCTTTACGCAAAATTCTCCAGCATCATTCACAAAAAAACACCATTATTTATATATTCACATTTCTGTCTCAAAAATATACCTGATCTTCCCATACCCCTATTGGAATAAGCTGTTTGAGCTTGTTCCAATGATGATAAAAAAAAATAAAATTTGTGAAAATTTTTGTTTTCTTGCATGCAAATATATACATGTAGCACATGGAAGATATCCACAGTTGGGGAGAGATGTCCAAGGCTATCTCTTCACATTCCTTGTTTGTGCTTCATGCTAAACCAGTTTGTCTGCAGAGATAAATTTGCTTTATTAAAAATCATTGGAGATTGGCCACACACCAATGATTTTAAATAAAACTAATTTTAGGTAACAAATGTTGAACTTCAAACAAAATCTATCACTCAACCAGTTAATGTTGATGAGGCATGACATGGTGAAGGTGACCTAAAATACTTCTTAGAGTCACTTTGTCAGGTGAGCGATTAAGGCCACGTGGGGCCTCTTGTTTAAAACAGTGCTACTGGGAAATCGTCCACTGCTACTCACTTTTATTATAAGGTCAGATGAAAATTATCTTGAAAATGTTGAAGATGTAAAATTCGATATCTCTGAGGTGGGGGATACAGAGAATTGATTTTATGGCAATGCAGTGTTTAACATTAGAATGTCAAGTCAGATTATCCAAGTCGTCAATGAAAATTCTATAAAATTGTTGAATGCAAGTTATCTCTGCCAGCATGTATGGTATATGGAGATTTAATACCTGGATGTCGGTTTTTAAACACCGAGCCACAGGCAAGGTGTTTAAATGAGACAACCTTGTATTAAATCTCCATATACCATACATGTTGATGGAGATAACATTTTTGTCCCATTTGAAACACAATAGAAACATAGTGGAGAAAAATTTGTGGACGCATTTCTCATGCACCGTAATCACTTGGACCAAATTCATGAATATTTTTTGTTTTTTATAAATGCAGAAGACAATAGATAGAGTTACATCACATGGGTCGTTACGGAAATGCACAGGGCTCGCCTTGAGTAAAATGGTCGGGGCCTAAAAAAAGTCCCCCACATATTGAGGTTGGGGCCTTTTCGGGGCTGATTTTCCATTTTGTCCATTATTGTTAGTGCTTTTTTGTGGAAAATGTCGGGGCTTGAAAAAAAGCCCCCAGCAAGTGCTCCTCGGGGCTGATCTCGGGGCCTGGGCTGATCAGCCCCGACTCAAGGCAAGCCCTGAATGCATAAACAGTATTTTGTTGATATATCGTCTGTCCCCTGAGTTCCAATGTGTTCTATGTGCCTACTGGCACATAGAACACATTGGAACTCAGGGGGTGATATTTGCTCTTATTTTATTTTTCTCAAGTTGTTCTATTTAATTAACTGACTATTTGATTTATAACAGCAAAATATGATCAAATTGTTGGAAATTTGATAATATATGTGACTATTTTCAGGTTTTTTGGTTTGATTTTTATACCAAGGCGAGTGAATGTGAAAAGCTTTCATTTTAATCATATATCCCCAATGTTTTGCATGTGCTTATACCCTGCATGCTGCACGCTCTCATATATCTTGGATGTTGGGTGCACCCTTTGCCATGGCTATTTGTCCAAGGCATTCTGACCAATCAAAAGAGAGAATTTAACGGGATATAGGGACAAGCTTTATTGAAAATATTGTTCTATATTGCTTCTCTTTTTATTAAATTCTTTTTAATACTTCACTAGTATATTTCTGTTTTAAAATCATTTTGAGTTACTTGTGAATGTTGTGTAGAAAATACTGGGGGAACTAAAACTTTCTGCTTTGGGCAGGTGCTTTGGGTTAAAAATAGCCTACTGTTCAGCAAGTTGGAGGTTTGATTGATTCCTTAACTGGTAGAGTGCTGAATTAATTTTTGTCATCAAAATTTGCTCCATTGTTAGCTCACCTGGCCCAAAGGGCCACGTGAGCTATTGCCATCACTTAGCGTCCATCGTCTGTAACCTTTTTACATTTTTATCTTCTTCTTTGGAACTGCTGAGCAGATGTGAATCAAACTTGTCAGGAATGGTCTATGGGAGATCCTCTACAAACGATCCTCATTTTGTTCCTGTCGGATGAAAAACATGGCCACCAGAGGCATTCTTTGATTCTGATTGGTCAATTTTTAAAAATCTTATCCTCTGAAACTACAAGGCCAAATGTTTTGTAACTCCACATGATTGATGACATGGACAAATTCTGGCAATGATCCTCATTTAATGTTCTTCGGGTTGCAAACATGGACGCAATTGCGGCTCATAGTTATCATGGGAACGGTCCGAACCCCATGGGAAATCACATTTTCATCTTATCTGAAACTACTTGGACATTGTGAACCAAACCATCATTCTGTTTCACTCAGATGAAGGAGCATGGCAGCCAGATGCATTCTTTGATTCTGATTAAAATAATTGAGAGATATGTAGTTCTTCCAAGTGAGCGATTACAGGCTGTTTAGAGCCTCTTGTGTTTGTCTTGTTACAATTTATGGGAGAGTGCCTTGATTTCACTTCAAAGTTAATATGAAACACATCGACAGAAATGATACCTTTAAATTGTGACACCGTCATTTTGGTATAAAACCTAATTATAGGCCCTCAGCACTCTAGAGCTGAAACCATTAACCGATTAATCAATTAACCAATGATCAACATCTTGATTGATCAAAAAAAGGAATTGATCAAATAACTGTTGCCTTAAACTACTATATTATAAGGGGTTAACTAAGGAACAAACTTTCTCTAAAACAGGTAAACATTGTCACATTGACTTGCATCAATTATTATGAGACAGATTAAAGCTTGCAAGTTATGTGCAAACATACTTGTTCACTTGCATGATCATTGTGCTGACTCAGTAGCTGGAAATGGTCAGTCTTAACTCTTTGCACGTTGCGGACAGCAGACAATCTCGTTCCAATGAGGTGTCATAAGCTATGTTTTTTAGACAAAAATTAAAAACAATAAATTTTGAAGGAGATTTTTAGCTCAACTTGACTAAGTCAAGCTGAGCTATTGCCATCACTTTTCGTCCGTCGGCGTACGTACGACTGTCCGGGCATAAGTACGTTCAGTCATAATTTCCTTTGGCACACCTCACAGGTCGCATTTATGATCAGATCACTTTGAAACTTGGTATGCTTGTTTGGGGTGACATTTAGATGGGAGCTATCGATTTTCTTCAATTTCTGTCAAAAAATGTTGCCGCGGCCAATGTTTTTAGAACTTAGTTTAGTCAGACCTCAATATTTCCCTTTGGCACACCCTACAGGGCACATTTATGATCGGATTGCTTTGAAACCTGGCATGCTTGTTTGAGGTGACCTCTAGATGGGAGCTCTCGATTTTCTTCCATTTTCGTCAGAAAATGTCGCGGCCAACGTTCTTAGAACTTAGTTTAGTCAGACCTCAATATTTCCCTTTGGCACACCCTACAGGGCACATTTATGATCAGATTGCTTTGAAACCAGGCAATCTTGTTTGGGGTGACCTCTAGATGGGAGCTATCGATTTTCTTCCATTTCCGTAAAAAAATTTTGCCGCGGCCACTGTTCTTAGAACTTAGTTTAGTCAGACCTCAATATTTCCCTTTGGCACACCCTACAGGGCACATTTATGATCGGATTGCTTTGAAACCTGGTATGCTTGTTTGGGGTGGCCTCTAGATGGGAGTTATCAATTTTCTTCCATTTTCGTCCGTTACAAAATGTTGCCGCCTGCGACGATCTTTGAACTTAGTTTAGTCAGGCATCAATATACTCCTTTAGCACGCCGTACAGAGCACATTTTTGATCAGATTGGTTTGAAACTTGGTATGCTTGTTTGGGGTTACCTCTAAGTGGGAGCTATTGATTTTCTTCTATATCTGCCAATAAATGTTGCAGCTGTGCATCAAAATTTTCTCTTACCACACCCTGCAGGGCACATTTATTATTGGATCACTTTGAAACTTGGTATGCTTGTTTGGGGTGATCTCTAGATGGGAGCTATTGATTTTCTTCCATTTCCGTCAAAAAATTCTGAGAACTTAGTTTAGTCGGACCTCAATATCTCCCTTTGGCACACCCTACAGGGCACATTTATGATCGGATTGTTTTGAAATCTGGCATGCTTGTTTGGAGTGACCTCTAGATGGGAGCTCTTGATTTTCTTCCATTTCCATCAAAAAAATGTTGCTGCTGGCAATGACCTTTGAACTTAGTTTAGTCAGGCATCAATATATTCCTTTGGCATGCCCTACAGGGCACATTTATGATCAGATCAGTTTGAAACTTTGTACGCTTGTTTGGGGTTACCTCTGGATGGGAGCTATCGATTTTCTTCGATTTCCGTCAAAAAATGTTGCCACTGGCAATGGCCTTCGATGAACTTAGCGCAGTTATGCAACAATATTTCGCTTTTGGCACACCCTGCAGTGCACAGTTTTGACCAGATCACTTTGAAACTTGGTATGCTTGTTTGGGTGAGCTCTAGATGGGAGCTATTGATTTTCTTCCATTTCCATCAATGGCAACATTTTTAGAACTGGCAACAATTTTAGCTCAACTTTGGCGAAGCCAAATTTGAGCTTATGCCATGGCCCGTCGTCCGTCTGGCCGTCTGTCCGTCAACAATTGGATACGGCTCGGGCTAGAGGTCGTATTTATGAACCGATCTTTACGAAACTTGTTGGATACCTTTGTTATGACTGTGGGACGAGAACGAGTGTTTTTGGTTGCGGTCCGAAATTCAAGATGGCTGCCAGCTGCCATTTTGTATCGACGATGCAGAAATCTGTTTTTTGTACAGAACTTCCATATGAAAGCTCTGATTTGAATAATTTTTTGTATGAATGTTTAGTACTATGGGATACATCACATATAATACGGGTTTTTTTCTCGTGCGTAAATTATGCAAATTAGACTAACTTTGATGTTTTTTGGTGTTACTTTCAGCACTGTAAGTGCAAATGCCAATACGGCTCGGGCTAGAGGCCGTATTTATGAACCGATCTTTACGAAACTTCTTGGGTACGTTTGTTATCACCATGGGACGAGAACGAGTGTTTTGGGTCCGGTCCAAAATTCAAGATGGCCGATGGCAGCCATTTTGTACGAAATTTGGTGGAATCAGATTTTTGCACAGAACTTCCATATGAAAGCGCTGATTTGAATAATTTTGTGTGTGAATGTTTAGTACCATGGGATACATCACATATAATACGGGTTTTTTTCTCGTGCAGAAATTATGCAAATTAGATGAACTTTGATTTTTTCAGTGCTGCTTACACACAGTAAGTACACATGTCAATACGGCTCGGGCGAGAGTCAGTATTTATGAACTGATCTTCACGAAACGTCTTGGGTACCTTTGTTATCACCTTGGGACGAGAACGAGTGTTTCTGGGTGCGCTCCAAAATTCAAGATGGCTGCCAGTGGCCATTTTGTATCGAAATTAGGTCTAATCAGTTTTTTGTACACAACTTCTATACGTCTCAGGCTAGATGCCGTATTTATGAACCGATCTTTACAAAACTTCTTGGGTACCTTTGTTATTACCGTGGGATGAGAACGAGTGTTTTTGGGTGTGGTCTGAATTTCAAGATGGCCACCAGCAGCCATTTTGTACCAAAATTAGTGCAATCAGTCTTTTGTATAGAACTTCTGTATGAAAGTTCTGATTTGAATAAATTTTTGTATGAATGTTTAGTAACATGGAATACATCACATATAGTACAGGTTTTTTTCTCGTGCAGAAATTATGCAAATTAGATGAACTTTGATTTATTCAGTGCTACTTATACTCTGTAAGTGCACATGTCAATACGGCTCGGGCTAGAGGCTGTATTTATGAATCGATCTTCACAAAACTTATTGGGTACCTTTGTTATCACCTTGGGACGAGAACGAGTGTTTCTGGGTGTGGTCCAAAATTCAAGATGGCTGCCAGTGGCCATTTTGTACCGAAATTAGGTCCAATCAGTTTTTTGTCACAACTTCTACACAGCTCATATTTGTGAACTGATCTTCACGAAACTTCTTGGGTACCTTTGTTTTCACCTTGGGACAGGAATGAGTGTGTTTTGGGGTGCCTTTGTTATCACTGTGCTATGAGAACAAATATTTTGGGGTTCAGTCAGACCCACTGTGGGACTCAAAGATTTTTTCTAGTTTAGCATCTGACTGTCACCCACCTTTACAATACTTTACCTATACATTTGTTACAGGCAACGCTCAGTATTTATGTACAGACCGTTACAATACTTTATATGTACCTTTGTTATCAGGTCATTACCTAGATGTTTGTCATTGCTGTGTCACATACTATACATGTACATGTCTTTGTCTTGACAAGTTGAGCTACAGTGTCATTGACACTTTCATTAGAACTTAGTTTAGTCAAACCTCAGTATTTCCTTTTGTCACACCCGACAGGGCACATTTATGATCGAATTGTTTTGAAACCTGGCATGCTTGTTTGGGGTGACCTCTACACGGGAGCTATTGATTTTCTTCCATTTTCCATCAAATAATGTTGCCACTGGCAACGAGCTTTGAACTTAGTTTAGTCAGGGATCAACATATTCCTTTGGCACACCCTACAGGGCACATTTATGATCAGGATCGTTTGAAACTTGGTATGTTTGTTTGGGGTTACCTCTAGATGGGAGCTATCGATTTTCTTCCATTTCTGTCAAAAATAGTTGCCATTGGCAACAACCTCTGATGGACTTAGTGAAGTTAAGCATCAATATTTCCCTTTGACACACCCTGCAGGGGCACATTTATGATTGGATCGCTTGCAAACTTGGTGTGCTTGTGTGGGGTGACATCTATATGGGAGCTGTCGATTTTCTTCCATTTCTGTCAAAAAATATTGCCGCTGACCTTTGAACTTTAGTCAGACCTCAATATTTCCCTTTAACACACCCTTCAGGGCACATTTATGATCCGATCACTTTGAAACTTGGTATGTGTGTTCAGAGTGATCTCTAGATGTGAGCTATTGCTTTTTAGCTCAACTTTGGCGAAACCAATTTTGTGCTTTTGTCATGGCCCGTCGTCCGTCTGTCCGTACGTCAACAATTGGATATGGCTTGGGCTAGAGGCCGTATTTATGAACCGATCTTTACGAAACTTCTTGGGTACCTTTGTTATGACCGTGGGACGAGAACAAGTGTTTTTGGGTGCGGTCCGAAATTCAAGATGGCTGCCAGCCGCCATTTTGTACCGACGATGCAGAAATCTGTTTTTTGTAAGAACTTCCATATGAAAGCTCTGATTTGAATAATTTTTTGTATGATTGTTTAGTACCATGAGATACATTACAAATCATACGGGTTTTTTTCTTGTGCTTAAATTATGCAAATTAGACTAACTTTGATTTATTTAGTGTTACTTTCAGCACTGTCAGTGCAAATGCCAATACAGCTCGGGCTAGAGGCCGCATTTATGAACCGATCTTTACGAAACTTCTTGGGTATCTTTGTTATCACTGTGGGACGAGAACAAGTGTTTTGGGGTCTGGTTCAAAATTCAAGATGGCCACTGGCAGCCATTTTGTTCAAAATTAGGGGCAATGAGATTTTTGCGCAGAACTTCCACATGAAAGCTCTGATTTGAATAATTTTTTGTATGAATGTTTAGTACCATGGGATACATCACATATAATACGGGTTTTTTTCTCGTGCAGAAATTATGCAAATTAGATGAACTTTGATTTTTTCAGTGCTACTTACACACAGTAAGTACACATGTCAATACGGCTCGAGCTAGAGGCTGTATTTATCAACCGATCTTCACAAATCACCTTGGGACGAGAACGAGTGTTTCTGAGTGCGGTCGAAAATTCAAGATGGCTGCCAGTGGCCATTTTGTACCGAAATTAGGTCTAATCAGTTTTTTGTACACAACTTCTATACAGCCCAGGCTAGAGGCCGTATTTATGAACCGATCTTTACGAAACTTCTTGGGTACCTTTGTTATCACCATGGGATGAGAACAAGTGTTTTTGTGTGTGGTCCGAAATTCACGATGGCCAACGGCAGCCATTTTGTACCAAAATTAGTGCAATCAGTCTTTTGTACAGAACTTCTGTATGAAAGTTCTGATTTGAATAAATTTTCATATGAATGGTTTTACTAGTAAAATGGAGTACATCACATACAGTACAGTTTTTTTCTCGTGCAGAAATTATGCAAATTAGATGAATTTTGATTTATTTTGTGCTACTTATACACTGTAAGTGCACATGTCAATACGGCTTGGGCTAGAGGCTGTATTTATCAACTGATCTTCACGAAACTTCTTGGGTACCTTTGTTATCACCTTGGGACGAGAACGAATGTTTTTGAGTGCGGTCCAAAATTCAAGATGGCTGCCAGTGGCCATTTTGTACCGAAATTAGGTCTAATCATTTTTTTGTCACAACTTCTATACTGCTCGTATTTATGAACTGATCTTCACAAAACTTCTTGGGTGCCTTTGTTTTCACCTTGGGACAGGAATGAGTGTGTTTTGGGGTGCCTTTGTTATCACTCTGCTATGAGAACAAATATTTTGGGGTTCAGTCAGACCCACACTGGGACTCAAAAGATTTCTTTTCTAGTTTAGCATCTGATTGTCATGTCACCCACCTTTACAATACTTTACCTATACATTTGTTACAGGCTACGGTCAGTATTTATGTACAGACCGTTACAATACTTTATATGTACCTTTGTTATCAGGTCATTACCTAGATGTTTGTCAGTGCTGTGTCACATACTATACATGTACATGTCTTGACAAGTTGAGCTACAGTGTCATTGACACTTTCATTTTCATTTCCATAAAGAATTATTGTCGTTATCACCAGCCTTTGAACTTACTGCATTTGTGCATCAACTTATCCCTTTTGCACTCTCTGCAGGGTATATTTATGAATTTCCATAAAGAAAAAACATTGCCACAAGCAATAACCTTCTACTTAGTGCATTTGTGCATTAACATCTTCCTTTGGCATGCCTCAGAGGGCACCATTCATTATCAGGTTGTTATGAAACTTTGTATGCTTATGCACGGTGACAAAGATAGGAGCTATTGATTTTCGTTTTATTTCCATCAAAAACTGTTGTTGTTTGCAACAATCTTTGAATTTATTGCATTTGTGCATCAACATTCTTCTTTTACTTGGCCTACATGCCATATTGATCATAGGATTGTTTTTGAACTTGGTGTGCTCATTAGGCAAGACCTTTAGATAAGAGCTATTGATTAGCATTCATTTCTGTGAAAAAAGTTGCCATTTACAATAACCTCTGAACATACTGCATTTGTGTATCAGCTTTCTTCCTTTAGCCAGTCTTACAGTTTACATTTAAAAATGCAGGGATTATTCTGACGTTGTGCACACACAATGCTGTTATGTTGAAATTTCATCAAATAACATTGGTACCAATGATCTTCAATTTTGCTATTGCATTTATAGCTTAACAAGTTCAAGTTTGTCAAGATGAGCAACAGTGTTAGTGGCACTTTCATTTAGTGCTGCCGCAGTTAAGACTTTTTTCTGACCGGTTAACCAGCCTGTTTGACCGTGGTTGACCGTGGTTAACCGCATTTAAGGTACCTATATTTGTAGTGTGTTCTTGCTTCAACTGTAACTATTATATCGGGCTGGCCAATGTTATTTACATTGACCATAAATAATAATAAAGAAGTATTCTATTTAGTCGTTGTTGTTCAATCGCCCATGTGTTTACATCAGTGCGTGTTCCGGAAATCCACAGGTTTGTGGGGCCAATATGGATGAAACCATAAAAAATACAAAATCATCAAAATAACGAAAAAATAAATAATAACACATTAAATGTTTGCCAGCAATACCTGGAGAGACGTATTTATTTATTCCATGAACTCCAATTCACTGATGTGTAATGTCCAGTTATAAATTACGCACACGTGCATCAGGTAAAGTTAGTTTCAATAGCACCAACAATGCTTAAATGGGACAACAATTTGAAAACAATTTGCGCTGTAACCTGCGCATTTGTTGTATTTTTATTGGTTTTTCTGGAACATTCTCGCATTCCGGAAAAACCAACTTATCACAACTGCGCAGGTTATGGCGCAAATGGTGCTCTGATTCTGAAACTTTGAGCTTTCGGTCACAAACGAGCATTGGATTTTCTTGACAGGGATGAAGAAAGACATTGGGGTGATAAACAAACAATGAAAAACAAATAAATGCGAGTATTTTTTAAATCTTTAGTAATAATTTTCCTTTACTCTTTTATCTTATTCACCACGTGGTAACTCATCAAAACTTACCTATTTCCATTTCATCCCAAACTGCCCCAAATTGGCAAAACGTAACTTGCAACTAATTCTTTTTGACTGCATATATTTAAAAATGGAGGGTGCGACTTATACATGGGCTTTAGGCAAAAGGGAGGAATTCGAGGTGTGAGTTTGGGGTTCGACTTATACACGGGGGCGACTTATACACGGACATATACGGTAAGTACAGTGAATGTAAGGTTAACCGGTTAAAACATTTTCTTGACCGGTCAAAGTTTTAACCACAGGTTAACCGGTTATCCGGATAACCACTGCAGCACTACTTTCATTTATATATAGCGCTTGCCGGTTTTGTTCGTTACTTTGGGTAGTAAAGGTTTAATGCAATAAATCATCCAACGCTGTAAATCATCAACGGTATGGCAATAATTCAGTTACCTACTAAAGCAAGTGATTAATCGGTTAACCAAGGTTAGTTAATCCATATGATTAATCGATCAAGAAAACCCTTTAACCGTTTCATCTCTACAGCACTCTACCAGTTAATACTACTGTCACGTATTCCCTGTTCATTTCTCATGGAGTACCAAAATCTAATAAAATTCAATCGATGAAGTTTTGCTCTGTTGGAAATTACTGGAGGGTGTCTGCTGGCATCCTCCAGTAATTTGTAATTGAGCAAATCTGGAGAAACAAATGTTTCATGAAACAAGTATTGGCAATCAAAATATTCTAGCACCCAACCAGTTAGAGGAATGTGATTGTGAGTATTCCTGTTGTAGTTTCTATATTCCCTGTTCATTTCTTAAGGAGAACCAAAATCTAATAAAATTCAATCGATGAAATTTTGCTCTGTTGGAAATTACTGGAGGGTGTCTACTGGCATCCTCCAGTGATTTGTAATAGAGCAAATCTGGATAAACAAATGTTGACAATCAAAAGATTCCAGCACTCAACCAGTTAGAGGAATGTGATGTGAGTATTCCTGTTATAGTTGTTGTATTCCCTGTTCATTTCTCATGGAGAACCAAAATCTAATAAAATTTGACCGATGAAGTTTTGTTCTGTTGGAAATTGCTGGAGGGTGTCTAATGACATCCTCCAGTAATTTGTAATAGAGAAAATCTAGAGAAACAAATGTTTCATGGAACAAGTATTGACAATCAAAATATTCTAGCACTTAAGCAGTTAGAGGAATGTGATTGTGAGTATTCATGATGTAGTTTTTATATTCTCTGTTCATTTCTCATGGAGAACCAAAATCTAATAAAATTCAGTCGATGAAGTTTTGCTCTGTTGGAAATTGCTGGAGGGTGTCTGCTGGCATCCTCCAGTAATTTGTAGAAGAGCAAATCTGGATAAACAAATGTTTCGTGGAACAGATGTTGACAATCAATATATTCTAGCACTCAGCCAGTAGAGGAATGTGATCTGAGTATTCCTGTTGTAATTACTATATTCCCTGTTCATTTCTCATGGAGAAGCAAAGTCTAATAAAATTTGATTGATGAAGTTTTGTTCTGTTGGAAATTACTGAGGGGTGTCTACTGACATCCTCCAGTAATTTGTAACAGAGCAAATCTAGAGAAACAAATGTTTCGTTGAACAAGTATTGACAATCAAAATATTCTAGCACCCAACCAGTTAGAGGAATGTGATTGTGAGTATTCCTGTTGTAGTTTTTTATATTCCCTGTTCATTTCTCATGGAGAACCAGAATCTAATACAATTCATTCATGGAGAACCAAAATGTTCTATTGGGAATTGCTGGAGGGTGTCTGCTGGCATCCTCCAGTAATTTGTAATAGAGCAAATCTGGAAAAACAAATGTTTCGTGGAACAAATGTTGACAACCAAAATATTCTAGCACTCAACCAGTTAGAGGAATGTGATTGTGAGTATTCCTGTTGTTGTTTTTATATTCCCTGTTCATTTCTCATGGAGAACCAAAACGTAATAAATTTCAATTGATGAAGTTTTGCTCTGTTGGAAATTGCTGGCGGGTGTCTAGTGACATCCTCCAGTAATTTGTAATAGAACAAATCTAGAGAAACAAATGTTTCATGGAACAAGTATTGACAATCAAAATATTCTAGCACTTAAGCAGTTAGAGGAATGTGATTGTGAGTATTCCTGTTGTACTTTTGTATTCCCTGTTCATTTCTCATGGAGAACCAAAATCTAATAAAATTTCATCATGGAGAACCAAAATGTTCAATTCATTGCTCCCTGTTCACTTCTCATGGAGAACCATAATCTAATAAAAATCAATCATGGAGAACCAAAATGCTCTATTGGAAATTGCTGGAGGGTTTCTGCTGGCATCCTCCAGTAATTTGTAATAGAACAAATCTGGAGAAACAAATGTTTCGTGGAACAAATGTTGACAACCAAAATATTCTAGCACTCAACCAGTTAGAGGAATGTGATTGTGAGTATTCCTGTTGTTGTTTTTTATATTCCCTGTTCATTTCTCATGGAGAACCAAAATCTAATAAAATTTGATCAATGAAATTTTGTTCTGTTGGAAATTACTGGAGGGTATCTGCTGGCATCCTCCAGTGGTTGGTAATAGAGCAAATCTGGAGAAACAATGTTGCATGGAACAAATGTTGACAATCAAATTTTCTAGCACTCAACCAGTTAGAGGAATGTGATTGTGAGTATTCCTGTTGTAGTATTTATATTGCATATTGGAGGGTGCCTGTTGGCAATTAAAAATCAAGCTCTCAGTTAACAAAACGTGAGTGTACCTGCTATTGTCTCCATATTCATTGTTCTCACCTCAGAGTAAACAGAAACTAATGACTATACCTGCTGCAGGTTCCATATTACCTGCTGCAGTATCCATATTACCTGCTGCAGTATCCATATTATTTAGTTTTCATATTCTTTGTCCATAAAATTCGATCGATGAAGTTTTGCTCTGGTGAAAATTGCTGGAGGGTGTCTGCTGGCATCCTCCAGCAATTTGTAATAGAGCGAATCTGGAGAAAGAAATGTAAATTTTCAAATAAAATCTAGCATTCATTCTGTTAGCATCTTCCAATATTCTGTTAAGGGACAATGTGGAGGTAATATTCTAAGAAGTTCTCATATTTTTTGCTCTTTCCCAATTGTCTATAATGAGGAGGTTAACAAGTTGAGGAAAAGCGAGTATGCCTGCTGTAGTCCGGCATGCATATTCCTATTTCATTTGCCTACTGGCACTCTCCAGTAGGATATAACAGGACAAACTCTGGAAACAAATGTAAATATCTTAAATAATCTAGCACTTGACTAGTTATAGATAATTCTACATGGAAATTGGACTTTATAGACTCCACCCCACTAACATCAACCCACCTAAGAATATTGAGAAATCGCAATATTTTAGATAAATATATCCTTGTCTTTGTTTCGATACTGTAGTTTAGTTGCCACTATTTTCCTTTTCCCCGCTCACTACATCCAGTTGACAAGTCCACCCCAACACACATACACCCAAGATTAAGTTAAAAATAAATATCTCTCAGACGTTTTTCCTTTCTTTCAGTCATATTATTTCCATCCATGTATTTGAAAACCACCATAATATAGACTGACCTTCATCTCTGCCATATGTAAACCACCTTAATATCAGATAAATATGAATAATGCATCATAATCATTGTTTTTTTTATAAATCCTTTAGAAATATACTTCGGAACAAATAAATCGATCAGACATGAAACTCCCCCATCAATACGAAGGAGAAATTTTTAAATGTCTGTGTGCACGGGATTTCACTTTTTTCTCTCTCTCTTTTTACAACTCGTCATTGTGTTGACATCTTCACGCAATCGTGCTGGTGAATTGTATTATGTTATCTGACTGACCGACTGACCGTATATTTTGACAGTTTAGTTTGACTGCCCGTTTATCGTCACATTATTATTGGGGAGTGTGGTGAATTGTGTATTAAATTATCCAATTGATCCGCTCACCACATACTTTGACTGATTAGTTTGATCGTCTGTTATAATCACAACATGTTTGCTATGTGCTGATAAATTGTGTATTATATTATCTAACTGATCCACTGACTGTTTACTTAGACAGATTAGTTTGACATTCCATTATCATAATAGCACGTTTATTAAGTATATCTTGTGTGTATGTGTGCATGGGTCCGAACCCGAGGAAAGGGGTTTCAGATGAACCCTTACAAATGTATTCAGTTTTATGCCATGTTGTTTTGTCGTAACCACCGTTAGTATAAACGACTTGTTTTGTTTATAAGTTAGCTAGGGACTAAATGACGACGCCTTACAATAAAACGGAATGATGAATTCCGTTTTCTGTGGAATATCTTTGTTTACTTCTCTCTCTACCCTCTTGTTGAACCCTTACACATTTTTTTCACGAGATGTTTGCTATGTGCTGATAAATTGTGCATTATATTATCTAACTGATCCACTGACTGTTTACTTGGACAGATTAGTTTGACATTCCATTATCATAATAGCACGTTTATTAAGTATATCTTGTGTGTATGTGTGCATGGGTCCGAACCCGGGGAAAGGGGTTTCAGATGAACCCTTACAAATGTATTCAGTTTTATGCCATGTTGTTTTGTCGTAACCACCGTTAGTATAAACGACTTGTTTTGTTTATAAGTTAGCTAGGGACTAAATGACGACGCCTTACAATAAAACGGAATGATGAATTCCGTTTTCTGTGGAATATCTTTGTTTACTTCTCTCTCTACCCTCTTTTTGATCACATTAAACCAATGCAATGAGAAAGATAATCTTCATTTACACACTTTATATTACTCTGTTATAACTCCTGTTGATGTTTCTTTCCAGCCACAAAATGAATTGTCTATATTATTTATGAATCTTCAGGTCTCCTTCATGCGTCCGTGCTTTGGTGTTGCTGATGGAATATTTGTAAATCACGGCGGGTAGTATTAATTTGGACGGGATCCAGACTGATTCTAACTTTGACTTTAATTATCTCATGAACGAGATGACCAACATGTCCAACACAGCTGGTGATTCCCCATCTATATACAACGTTACCGATTGTAAATATCTCCTTCCTAGTGAGTTGCAATCAGAGCTCAAGGACATGAACGGATCTTTCTCTGCATTTCATATCAATTGTCAAAGCCTTAATGCCCATTGGGATCCTCTAAAACACCTGCTATCTGAACTAAACAGTAATGAAAATACATTCGACGTCATTGGTCTCACGGAGGTCTTTCAGATCCCCTCTAATATATCTTATACACTAGAAGGATATCACCCTTTATTGAAACATACCAGACCCTTGGCTGACGATGGTCGAGGTGGAGTAGGACTATTTATAAAAAGTGACACTAACTTCATTGTCCGAAAAGATCTTTCTATTTTCATACCACATGTGATTGAGTCAATGTTCATAGAACTAAAGGATAAGAATCTGTCGAGAATTATTGGTGTAATATATCGTCCAAACACGGCCCCCAAAGCAGATATAGATCTTTTTCAATCAAATGTCAACAACATAACTGACATACTTAACAAGGAAAAGAAGACAACCTTAATCATGGGCGACTTTAATATTGACCTTCTGAAAGTAGCTTGCCACTCGAAAACAGATAGGTTTACAGATTTAATGTTTAGTGAGGGATTTATGCCTGTCATCACCAAACCAACCAGAGTGACAGATCATTCTGCGACGCTCATAGACAATATCTTTTCAAATAATCTAATTAACTCTTTCAAATCTGGTATAATTCTCACTGATGTATCCGACCATTTTGGAATCTTTTACGCTGAATCGGCAAATATGTCACTAGAGAATACAATGCCAACTCTATCTAGGAAAATAAACACTAGCAGTATCGAATATTTCAAGGTATTATTGTCCCAGTGTGATGTTGCTCCAGTTATGGAATCCAACTGTCCCAATGCTGCCTATGAACACTTTTTAAATATTTTTCTGAATGCATTTGAATCGGCATTTCCTTTGCAACATCAAAAACGGAATAAAAAATACATAAAGCGACAGCCTTGGATGACGAAAGGTCTTCTAATCTCAGCCATTAACAAGAATAAATTTTTCATGAAAAAATTAAGAAGTCCAACAGAATTTAATGTCAGAAATTACAAAAATTACTGTCGGGTGTTCAACAGAATTAGAAAACAGAGTAAAGCAATGTATTACGAAAACGTCCTCTTGGAAAATAAAAGTAATATGCGAAAAACATGCCAAATTCTAAATAACGCTCTAAACAGAAACAAAAACAAAAGCAATTTACCTTCCTTTTTTAATCTGGGTGAAAAAAAGATAAATACACCGAACGAAATCGTCATGAATTCAATAACATCTTTGCAAATATAGGAAAGGAGACCTCAAAACAAATATCGAATCCACGCAAATCTTTCTCCAAATTCATGAGATACCCACTCCCAGATAATATGTTTATTTTACCAACGTCGTCCCTGGAAATTATCAATATTGTAACTTTTTAAAATGAAGCCTAAAGCAAGTCAGGATTGTGAAAATATTTCATCCAGTATCCTTAAACATTCGATAGATTCAGTTGCCAACCCCCTTGCACATATCATGAACATTTCACTCAGTCAGGGAATAGTTCCTGACAGAATGAAAATTGCAAAAGTAATCCCAATCTTTAAATCAGGTGATGAAAATAACTTCACAAACTATAGACCAATAAGTATTCTCCCTGTCTTTTCAAAGATTTTAGAAAAACTGATGTTTGTTAGACTGATAAAATTTCTCAATATATTCGATATTCTCTGTCATCACCAATATGGTTTTAGGAAGCAGTATAGCACACTACATCCAATTATGCAACTGTTAAAACATGTTGCTATAGAAAATAACAAAGTCAGTAAGGACACCACTTTAGCTATTTTTCTTGACCTTTCCAAAGCCTTTGATACAATAAGCCACGACATCCTCCTTCAAAAACTCGAACACTATGGAATAAGAGGTATCGCTTTAAGTTGGTTCAAAAGGTATCTGAAGAACAGGAATCGGTATGTATCGTTTGGTGATATCAACTCAAATCTAACTGAACTGACATGTGGAGTTCCACAAGGTTCTATATTGGGCCCTATTTTATTTCTAATATGCATCAATGACATAAGTAATTCAACTACATTAAATATCTTGTCATTTGCCGATGACACAGAAGCATACAAGTCTGGAGCGGAGATAACCGCCCTAGTCTCAGATTTTAATGAGGAATTACAAAATATATTTGACTGGTGCACAGCCAACCACCTAGTCCTGAACGAAAAGAAAACGAAATACATGTTACTTAATCCAAGTCACAGAGGTAGGAATGTTACTCATCAGAATGTCTATATAAACAAACGTGTAATCTGCAAGGTTGGTAGTGGAGAAAGTGAGAAATCCTTAAAGTTTCTTGGTATAAATATTGATGACAACTTATCGTACAATGCCCACATATCTCAACTCTGCACAAAAGTTGGACTTGCCAACTTCGTTCTAAATAAAGTTAAAAAGTTTCTCCCTCATACTGCTATGAAAACGTTATATTTCACACTGATACAGAGCCATTTCATCTATGGAATTCCGTTATGGGGTGCGTCAAAAGCCTGTGATCGTCTTAAAAAACTGCAGAAACGAGCACTACGAATAATAAATAATAAGAAATACAATGCCCACACTGACCCCCTATTTATCAAAGATAGTATATTGAAGTTAAAAGATTTATACAAATTACACGCCTTATTATTTATGTTTGACTGGCATAATGGAAACCTCCCGGTTTCATTTGCAAACTTCTTCTCAATTGTGAATAACCAACAAAACATAATTACTCGCCAGGCTGGTCTCTTACGCACTCACAAAACCAGAACCAAAACCCTGGATAAATTACCAGTCTTTGCGCTACCAAAGCTATGGAATGAGTTAGAACGAGATATCAGAAATACAGAGAATAGGAAAGAATTCAAGAAAAAGTTAACAACAATATTTTTCTCCTCTTACTCCGAAAACATTTCCTGTTCGAACCCTTATTGTCCGAATTGTATAAACTAAAATGTATCCCTTTTCCAACGTGGATAGCCGAGACATTTGTCATAAGAAAATTCTTGAATAACTAACTAATCTTATTTTTTCGTTTTGGAGACAAAGCTCGAGTGTCTTCATTGGGGCGAGCTCAAGGAGATCGCCCCAAGGGAGGATCGTGGGCTGTGGTTTTGAAACAAGGTGTGAAAACAAAATAAAATTTGAATAACGACGTCTATGAATGGCTGTGGGTGGTTTCGGCGGTTATGTTAGTAAAGGGTTAACCATAAAATCACGTGTTGTCTTTGACAGTAATCGTTGTCTGGTACTCTCGTCCATGTCGCCTCACATTCTGCTCCCACCAACCATTTCGTAGATTTACTCATACTATTACTACTTCCAAGCTAATGGGAGGAACGGTGTCAGCAGAATCAAGGGAGTGACATTTCGCAGTTGATCATCAGCGACACTACGCACGCATGCTGGAATGAGACCAAATCAAGACATAATAATGGAATCCACAATGTTGCTGTGTAATACCAATTTCTTTCTATTTCTTTTGCTGATCTTTCTCTCTCTTTTTCTTTTATATCTCTCAGGGAAAGGCAGGAAGACAGCCAATCTGGCTATGCCTTCCCCTGCCAGTATACAATGCTTTAATTATTGGGATTTTGTATTTATATGTACTATAAGAAATATATTTTTGTGTTGAAATTTCAATATGTTAACTCCATGTACTATATGTATACATTGTTATATTTTAGTATACTGGCAAATAAAATATCAATATCAATATCAATATCAATATTCCTCTGATTTTCCTCTTCACCATGCACAATAAAAAATAGAATGTAGTGTTTTGCAGGGATACCAAGGATTATCTCGTTTGTGAACATAAAATTATGTTTAGCAAAAACACTTGATACCCTCTAATTTATGTAGAAATTACTGCATTTGACTTAAATTTAAAACAAATTGAGTCCTGCAGTTTACAACAGATCATGGCATTGAAACAATTAACTGATCATTTTAGGAAAGCTTCCCTTTGTGGACTACTTTCTGGAGCAATGGGTCAATTTGTAGCTAGTCCAACTGATCTTGTAAAAGTTCGCATGCAGATGGATGGA
The DNA here is from genome assembly GCA_031216915.1 of Pictodentalium vernedei. Lineage (NCBI taxonomy): Eukaryota > Metazoa > Mollusca > Scaphopoda > Dentaliida > Dentaliidae > Pictodentalium > Pictodentalium vernedei. The sequence goes on from CM062297.1 coordinate 852,749,392, forward strand.
AAGAGGCGGTTACAGGGTCTTCCTCCAAGGTAATTAATTTTTAATTTCCGAATTATGTCACGCTTGGATCTAATTTTAGCAAAAATGTTTAAATATTCTTTTTCAGATGTTTGTCGTGATACCATGGAGCCCATTTTAATGTGTATCATTTAATTGAATAACCTATTATATCTTGTTTTACCGAACTCAATTAGCTTGATCAAACAAGATATAATAGAATAGATGCTCAGCTAAAAGCTAGAAGAGAGGAAAATGACCCAGTTCGTCTTAAAACCAGATATTAATTGAAAATAGAATATGTTTTCATTTTTGGAATTCACTTTAACCCTTTACCTAACAAATCGCCCGCAACCGCCCACGTAATATGCAAATTGAGCAGTTGAAAAAAATTAAATTTTTCAAAATATTTCAACAAAACGATATCATGTGACCCCTCATTGGAACGAGCTCACTGAGCTCGTTCCAATGAGGGGTCACATGATATGGTTTTGTTGAAATTTTTTGAAAAATTTAAAAAAATTAAAATAATAAATTTTGATATCGTCTGTGTTGGGTAAAGGGTTAAAACCTTTCCACAATCCAGTATAAATATTTCCATTAGTTCCTTGAATCCCGCACACTATGTAACATTTAACTAATTAACCATGTGCATTTTTACAGCCTTACTAAGTGTATATTTCCATGTAGTGTGTGATATGACCGTTAACAATTTTTTATACCCCCCGCAATGAGTTGGGTGAGGGGGGATGGGGGGTTATACTGGAATCACCTTGTCTGTCCGTCCATCTGTCTATCCATCCATCCATAGCCATAATTTTGTCCGGAGATGTTCTCAGACATTTATAGACCATTGTCATCGAAATTTGGTGTGAATGTTCACCACCATGGGGACCCGTACATCTGCGATTATAGTTCCGGTCAGACTATTTTGCCAGTTATGCCCCTTTGTCACATGTCTTAGAATGCTAGAATTTTGTCAGGAGATTGTCGAGGATTTTTATGGGTCAATCCTGTGCACCAGTGATTATAGTTTTAATCAGAATTTTTCTGCCAGAGTTATGACCCTTTTCATCTTAGAATGCTTTAATTTTGTCCAGGGATTTTCTCGGATGTTTATTGTTAGATTCCGTTGAAACTTGGTATGGATATTCACTACCATGAAACCTGTGCACTGGCAATTATAGTTTTGATTGGACTTTTTTTTTGCCAGTGTTATGTCCTTTTTGTCTTAGAATAATTAATTTTGTTCGGAGATTTTCTCGGTTGCATGTGGGTCAATTTCATAGAAACTTGGTATGGATGTTCACTATCAAAGGAATCTGTGCACCAGTAATTACCATTTTGATCAGACTTTTTATGCCAGAGTTATGCCCCTTTTCATCTTAGAATGTTTGAATTTTGTCCAGAGATTTTCTCAGATGTTTATGGTCCAATTCCTTTGAAACTTGTTATGGATGATCACTGCCATGGTGCATCTGTGATTATAGTTTTGATCCAAGTTTTTTTTTACCAGAGTTGTGCCCCTCTTCATCTTAGAATAATCATAACAGTGGGGCGGATGGGGGTATCAACTGGCCCATCTGGGCAGTCACACCTCTAGTTATAACCAGGGGGGCACGGTGGCTCAGTTGGTAGAGTTGCAGGCTGCAAGCCGAGAGGTCCTTGGTTCGAATCCCACCTGCGGCAACCGCGTTGTGTCCTTGGGCAAGACACTTCACCCCCATTGCCCACGTGGGGGCACGGTGACGCTGTGTACTAAGGCGTACTGCACGTCGATGGCGCACCTGTCTTCAACCAATGCTAACCCTGCTTGTGTGGAGTTGGTATGTTGAGGAGCTGACAGTTGCTCGCCATTGCTAGGTGGTTCTCTCCGGATACTCCGGCTTCCTCCACCTGTAAAACTGTCACGGTCATGGTTAGACATTGTGCAGGAATATGTGACCTTACACACCAATAAATAAATAGTTATAACCAGAAAGTGTGATTAACCCTGTGCATTGCATTGAGTAACTAACCCTATGCACTGTACAGCTGGGGAGCGCGGTGGGCTCAGTTGGTAGAGTTGCAGGCTGCAAGCCGAGAGGTCCTCGGTTCGAATCCCACCTGCGGCAACCGCGTTGTGTCCTTGGGCAAGACACTTCATCTCCATTGCCTGCGTGGGGGCACGATGATGCCGTGTACTAAGGCGTACTGCACGTCGATGGTGCGCATGTCTTCAACCAATCTAACCTTGCCTGTGCTGCAGTGCGGAGTTACAATGTTGGGGAGCTGGCAGCTGCTCATCGTTGCTCGGTGGTTCTCTCCGGGTACTCCGGCTTCCTCCACTCGTAAAACTGTCACGGTCATGATTAGCCATTGTGCATAAATATGTGACCTTAAACACCAATAAATACTAACACTGTACAGCTTAGTGCAAATCTCATCAATATCAACTTTTTACCCAATGGAATGGTCGTAACAAGACATGTTAAGATGATAAAATGTAAATTAGTGAGATTTCTGAGCAAAAATAGTGAGATTTTAATTTTTGAAGGGCACAAAGAGTAAAAATTCTTGAATTTAATAGTGACATTAGGCCTAAAAAACTAAAAATCTGTTTCTCAGGCCCTCCCGCATGGTCCTTTTGGCTGCCGCATGCTCTCTTTTTATAACCAATTTAAACTTAAAAAAAATTAAAATTAAATGGTTTATGTCTGATATTTTACCCAAGTTAAAAAAATTGAGGAATTTGTCCCTTGAGTGCAAGAAGGCTTTGCAATGCTTTAGCATTGCAAAGCCTTCTTGCACTCAAGGGATGAAATACACCACCACCCATGCTATTCTGTAGATTATGAGGCCTAAAACTTGAACCAAGAACATGAACTTTTGATGGCAAAGAAGTAATTACTACAATAAAAAATAAAATAAAAAACCGCTCGCCCGCATGCAATTTCACAAATAATGGCCTGAGAAACAGAAGATCTACTTTGTGTGGCCTTATTTGAAAAGTCCCAATTTTAGGTTCATTTAACCAAAAAATATTCTCCTTCTATAATAGTGAGACCTAAACATGTCTGGTCACAACCAGCCAGTACTATTCTCAAAAAAGCTTTCAAACTCCACTGATGAACACTTATTGGAATGAAATGTGGAAAGGTTTTTTTTTATAGTGGATTCCCAAACTGAAAATATATTCTATTTTCAATTAATAGCTTGTTTTAATTGTGTATATGTTTGTTAATTGAATATTGTTTCTCTGACAAAGTGGCTATTCAATTAACATGTTTTCACTGTATCATATCTCACCATGAGAATGAGTAAATTGCACTTTGAAGATTTCAAATCTAATTTGTAAAAGTTTCCAGAGAGTGAAATATGCAGTGCAGAAAAGAATGATGTGTAATTAAAAATACAGTACTGAGATTACAAAGGTAGGATGTGAATTATGACTGGATGAAATTCCTTGTCCCCTATCCACCACAAAACATTGTGGGTGGGGGGGGGGGGGTCACACCTGTTGAAAAAGAAATGTGAGAAAATTGAATCTTTGATGCTGTCATTTCTTTCCAACCATAACTCTTTTAATGCGAGAGGCCGCTTGTCCGGTCCACGATACATCATAATATCATTAAGTAGGATGGCTACAAAGTGAAAGTGTGTGGTAGAACAATTAATGTTTCAATGTGCAGCCTTCAGGCTGCACGTTGAAAAATTAATTGCTCTACCCCCCAAATAATGGATGTGGACTCTTCCTATTTATGCCCTTTAACTGGCATGGAATATACCACCAGTGTTCAAAGGGTTAATCATTATTCAGTGTTTCATAATGGAAAATGTTACCAATTTTGATGTCCTTCCAGGAACAGATCTCAAAAGGACAGAAAAATGTTAAAATGATAACATTTTGTCGAACTGAGTCCAACAGGTGCTAACATTACATGGAATTCACACCAGAGTCTCTCAATTAATGGAGCACAAACGTCAGTCCCAATTTCAGTTACAGATAGTCTCGTAGAGCCGTGTGCGTTTTTGTTTTTCCGGTTTGGAACCGGTATTTGTGGCAAACCAAAAAAACGAATCACATGACCCAACAAAAACCGACCAAATGGTTTTACAGTGTGTCTGTATAAACTGATCAAACTTTCTTATTGGGAGCGAATTGAGAACTTGTGGCCCCTATGGACTCTCATCACTATACAGCAAAGGGGCGAATATGCCATGTTTTCATCACATTTTCTCGCTTATTGTCTTATCCATAGGATGTTGCAATAAGGGAGATAATGTGTCAATGAGAATACGATATCGATGAAAAAACCTTTATTGATCTATTACCCTAATTATACCCCACGCAACAAAGTTGCGGGGGTATAATGTTTTTGACTGGTCCGTCCGTCAGTCTGTCAGTCCGTCAGTCTGTCAGTCAGTCCTACTTGTTTTCCGGACTTTTTTTCTACACGCTTCCAGATATTGAGCTGATTTTTGGTATGTGAGTCTAACATGGTGGCCTTCAGATCAAGTTTGCATTTTGTTCCGCTCCACTGATTTTTACCAAAATTACGGCCCTTGGACTCTGAAAAATTCATCAAAATTACAGTTTTCCGGACTTTTTTTCTACACGCTTCCAGATATTGAGCTGATTTTTGGTATGTTAGTCTGACATGGTGGCCTACAGATCAAGTTTGCATTTTGTTCTGCTCCACTGATTTTTACCGAAATTACGGCCCTTGAACTTTGAAAAGTTCATCAAAATTACAGTTTTCCGGACTCTTTTTCTACACGCTTCCAGATATTGAGCTGATTTTTGGTATGTTAGTCTGACATGGTGACCTACAGATCAAGTTTGCATTTTGTTCTGCTCCACTAATTTTTACCGAAATTACGGCCCTTGAACTTTGAAAAGTTCATCAAAATTACAGTTTTCCGGACTTTTTTTCTACACGCTTCCAGATATTGAGCTGATTTTTGGTATGTTAGTCTGACATGGTGGCCTACAGATCAAGTTTGCATTTTGTTCCGCTCCACTGATTTTTACCGAAATTACGGCCCTTGAACTTTGAAAAGTTCATCAAAATTACAGTTTTGCGCACTTTTTTCCTACACGCTTCCAGATATTGAGCTGATTTTTGGTATGTTAGTCTAACATGGTGGCCTACAGAACAAGTTTGGGTTTTGTTCAGTCCGTCAGTCTGTCAGTCCGTCAGTCTGTCAGTCAGTCCTACTTGTTTTCCGGACTTTTTTTCTACACGCTTCCAGATACTGAGCTGATTTTTGGTATGTGAGTCTAACATGGTGGCCTACAGAACAAGTTTGGGTTTTGTTCCGCTCCACTGATTTTTACCGAAATTACGGCCCTTCAACTTTGAAAAGATCATCAAAATTACAGTTTTCCGGACTTTTTTTCTACACGCTTCCAGATATTGAGCTGATTTTTGGTATGTTAGTCTGACATGGTGGCCTACAGATCAAGTTTGCATTTTGTTCCGCTCCACTTATTTTTACCAAAATTACGGCCCTTGAACTTTGAAAAGTTCATCAAAATTACAATTTTGCGCACTTTTTTCCAACATGCTTCCAGATATTGAGCTGATTTTTGGTATGTTAGTCTAAAATGATGGCCTACAGGACAAGTTTGGGTTTTGTTCCGCTCCACTGATTTTTACCCAAATTACGGCCCCATAGACTGTGAAAAGTTCATCGAAATTACAGTTTTCCGGGCTTTTTCTCTACATGCTTCCAGATATTGAGCTGATTTTTTGGTATGTTTGTCTAACATGGTGGCCTACAGATCAAGTTTGCATTTTGTTCTGCTCCACTGATTTTTACCGAAATTACGGCCCTTCGACTTTGAAAAGTTCATCAAAATTACAGTTTTCCGGACTTTTTTTCTACACGCTTTCAGATATTATCAAAATTACGGCCATTTTAGTATGTGAGTCTACCACAATGACTTACAGATCAAGTTTGCGTTTCGTTCTGCTCGGCTGATTTTTGCGGAAATAACGGGCCCTGGACTCAGAAAAATACAAGTAACAGATTTTCGGGTCATTTTCCTAAAAATTACAGTTTTCCGAGCTTGAAATATTGGGGCGCGTGGGGTATGTGAGCGTGCTCACTAAGGTTCTATATTTTAACTAACTGATCCTCTAGAACCCCTAAGAATGATCAAAGAGAACTTTGGCTGCACACAATGACAGTACTTACAGACAGTGCCTTTTGTGGCAGTGATGTCATACAAACTATTGCCATTTCCAAGTTAATGAACCAGGACTGTTGTTTACTATATTTTCATGTTTTAACCCTTTACCCAACAAATCGGCCTCATCCGCCCGCGTAATATGCAAATTCAGCAGTTGAAAAAATAGTATTTTTCAAAAAAATTTCAACAAAACCATATCATGTGACCCCTCGTTGGAACGAGCTCGTCGAGCTCGTTCCAACGAGGGGTCACATGATATGGTTTTGTTGAAATTCTTTTAAAAACATTAAAAAATGATATTTAAAATAATAAATTATGATATTGTCTGCATTGGGTAAAGGGTTAAACACATAGAAAAACTGAATGTTCATGTTCTAAACACATAGAAAAACTTACGAAACAGAGTTTTTTTCCCTGAAACTCAGCCGAATCTGAAAAATTAAAACTGCTCAGCTCTTAATCGACTCTCTTGCCTCAAGACATACTCAATTCAGTTGTCTCCAGTTTGATAATTTTCCACCTCCTTTTCTAGATGACATATACATATTGCAGAAAAAGTTAATGGGTAAATGAATACACTTATGTGTTTACAAATTCTGACAAATAATTTAACTCTTAACCCGCTGAGTAATTTTAAAATATTTTTCATAAAATCTATTCATGGCTGTTGTGAAGCAGCCATGACTAGATTTGATGAAAAATTCATGAACATTTGATACAAGAAATCATTTGATTAAAAAGCCTTCACAACTTACAGGGGAAAATTTGTTTAACCCTTTACCCAACGAACGTAATATGCAAATTCAGGAGCTGAAAAAATATTATTTTTCGAAAAATCTCAACAAAACCATATCATGTGGCCCCTCTTTGAAACGAACTCGTTTCAAAGAGGGGTCACATGATATGGTTTTGTTGAATTTTTTTTTAAAAATTTAAAAAATGACATTTAAAATAATAAATTTGGAAATCGTCTGCATTGGGTAAAGGGTTAAATATCCTCAAATTTGACTTATTTTAATAGCTAGAGATTTCCTGTTCTGGGCGGGAATATCTGCCAGCAGCATGCAAGCAGTTAACTCAAGAGAATTTCATCTGTCAAATAAGAAATGAGAGAACATTGAATCATAGATGCTGTTTTTTTTATTGTTTGTTTTCTCTGTTCTTCATATTTATGCCATGTTTATATATACTGACAAAAAAAGAAGCGCAAGTTCAGTTTTGGTAATGTAATTTTTTTTATCCGTGGACCAAATGTAGTAAAATTTGACACATAGCTACCTTAGTGCACTGTCTAAAGAGTTTTTGGTTAAAATTCTGCCAACCATGACCACCTGCATTGCTGCATGCTTTCAACAGATTTTTTGACAAAGCATGCATCTGGGGCATGCCCATGTGCTATGGGCTTGAAAACCATATCAAATCGAAGTTTTGAACAGTACACATTGATTGCACAACATTTCATTTCATTTTGATTGAAAAGTAAAATGCTGCGAATGTCCGAAGTTGGTAGGGGTAGGGCTATTGCTCTAATTATGCAGGGCCAGTCTCGTCACCCAGCAATTTGGGGTTCATGAGTCAACGGTATCTCATTTAGTTGGGCGTCTCAGAGCCACAGGAAGATTAGCTGACAGTCCCAGGAGCAGATGTCCATGCATTATATCGCCATGTCAAGATAGAGGCATACACCTCTGTAACTGATTTCAGATGGAGACGGCGAGTCAGGTTGTACGCACTCGTCGCCGAGTGTGTTCAAGAACACTTAGGAATCGATTGCAGGATTTCAATTTAAGGCCACAATGTCCCTGCGTTGATCTGCAACTTACATCCAAGCAACATTAACGTTGATTGCAATGTCTGTGGTCACATGCACCAAATCAGCCCAATGGAGACGTGTATTTTCACTGACGAGTCTTGGTTCATGCTTTACAGGTCAGATGGATGACAACATTGCTATCGATATTGATATTCTGACGTTTGCGTTCGGGAAAATGACAGATTCGGGGGAGGGTCTGTTATGGTATGTGGGAGGGGAGGGGGGGGATTTTCATGGCGTTAAAACACCTCTTGTGGTTATCCAGGACAATCATACAGACATAAGATATAGAGACCAGGTCCTCATGCCTCACGTCCTTCCACTTATCCATGCGCTTACCATTACATTGCAGCCAGGGACCGACCTGGGCATCCGCCAGTGCGTATTTGGTTCTGAAACATCAGGACCTGGCTCTTAAATCTCAGAAATAGGCTTCTCAGTTGGCGCGTAACGTCTCAGATCATATTTTGATATTCTTTCGATGGATAATCGAGAGAGACACTCTTACATGTATTATATATATGATTATCATTTATCATTGTTGTAGAGTGCTTAAGTTAATACTTCAAGTCTTAATTACCAAGCATTAATCTTCACTGTGGTTTCTGATCAAGTCTTGGCTGCCTAAATAGGCAGCCAAGACTTGATCAGAAACCACAGTGAAGATTAATGTTTGCTATAGTGTACTAAATGAAAATGATGAGAGCTATTACATCCTTGCAGTGTGTGTTACAAACAGCAGTGTGACTTCGTAAATTGAAATCTGGCGCATGAATTGAAAAAATAGGCTCCGAGGCTAGAGCGTATTTTAAATAGTCCTGATCGGTCCCTGGCAGCATAATGCGAGGCCGCACGCTGCTTGGGTTTGTTGTGACTTCCTCAACCAAAACAATGTACCATTTCTCGATTGGTCACCCTACAGTCCAGATTTGTCTCTGATTGACCATTTGTGGGACGAAGTGGGCAGAAGGGTCAGGAAGTGCATTCATGTCCCAAACAATATGTCACTCATCTCACATACACCCATCTTCAGGAGTGGAATAACATCCCACAAAGGACCATAAACAACTTGATGGGGTCAATGGTGTTAGAGTAGTGACTCAAGCCCAATGGGCACTCCCGCTATTGATTTTGATCAGCAAATGGCATAGTGGGTACCCACATTTGAACGTTATCCATGCAAATGCCGTCTGTGTTAAGACAACAAAACTCATCAGAATTTAATCAATAATGAAGAAATACATCAAAATCCAAACAATGAAATAATCATCAATAACACATTACAAATTTTTTATCACAGAAAAAAACTTGTGCTTTTTTTTTTCGCTAGTATATAAGTCCAAAAAAAAGATTTGGGTTCTCAGTCAATCCTCATTGAAATTCAACCCCCTTGTTGAATGTTTTTAATGACTTGAAGTGTCTTCCAGAGTTAATCTGAAATCAAGGGATTTTAAAATTATTACTTTCCAAAGTGTGATTTTCTGGGATTTCCGGGTTTGATTATAAATGATAACTTCACAAGTAAATTATGCAATCAACAATTGTGTCATGTATCCATGAGTGCAAACGAAAACGCTTTGCTGTGGGTGTAAAGGGGACTTCATTGTTTTTTTTTTGTTTTTTTTTAACTCTTTACCTAACATGAAAAGCAAACGATACTTGGGAAAAAAATTCTTGAATAACTACTATTTTAATTTTTTGTCTCAAAAACATAGGTTATAACCCCTCATTGGCACGAGCTTGACATGCTCGTTCCAATGAGGGGTCATAACCTATGCTTTAGAGACAGAAATTGAAAAAAATAATGAAAATTAATTGACGATTTTGTAGAATGGCGCTGGCCGGTTTTGGCCGTTACGTTAGGTAAAGGGTTAAATAACATAATTATCGTTAATAATGAAAAGTAATAAACAGAGTAATCGCTTGACTGGACTGGTTACGTGAAATAATTCATTCGAGGCTTGGGACTATATTGTCTTTGCCTTGTTACAGTTGAAAATGTTGGGGAGCTGGCAGCTGCTCGTCGTTGCTCGGTGGTTCTCTCCGGGTACTCAGGCTTCCTCCACCATAAAACTGTCACTGACATCATATGACCTTGGCTGTTACAGTGTCGTTAAACCTTAATAAATTAATAAATAATTCAGTTGAAACTAGAAGTCATATCACAGCGCAGAAAATGTTAGTAGTTAATGCGCTCCTTACTGCAGAAGAATGAAGTAGCTTAAAATACACATAGGGATCTGCGAATCACAAATTTCTTTTCGAATCGAATCGAATCGTGTCTCTGATATCGACATCAAATCGAATCTCGAATCGAATCTTAAAAGACAAGTTATTTCATATTGCATCAAACGGAAGTTACGGAACACTGTGATGACCCTTACGCGATGGAGTGAACACCTTAAACACCAATAACTAAATATTCTTTGTAGCACCGTCGCTGAAACAGCTAGGCCTATTGTCATAGTTTTAGTTTTTGAAGGCTTAACTTGTTACTATTCACGTTCTTAAGAACGTGAATAGTAACAAGTTAAGCCTTCAAAAACCAAAACTATGGATAATGTTCTGGGCCAAATTCACACCTTACCTAACAATTAAACATTGTCAATTACTCAAATAAATAGGAATTGAGCCTACATGAATGAATTTTCTAATGACAGTTTTATCCTATTTTTGTTGGAAATGTAACAAATTGAAGTTAGTACGAGCGATTCGAAAAAATCGAATCCTGAGACTGATTCGGGATCGATCTCGAAGCATACGTATGGTATCGATATCGAATCGAATATTTGCAGGACCCTAAATACACAAGACCGTTTGTGCTGTGCTATGCAAAATATAATGTGCTATTAGCAAGGTCGGTAGTGAAATCACAAACTGAACCGATCAAACAGAAAGAAAATAGTGAGACAATGGTATGTGGAGGGTGGATTACTACTAAATTGCTGTGGGATAGATTTTTCAGTTAGTAATTATTTACTGAGGAAAAAACACAAGAAGCACTTGCAAACTTCCACCACATGGACCACCAGGTTGCTTCGAAAATCATCTCTTCACATTCACCTGGCAGAAACATTGCTTATTTGGTATGCAACATCCTTATGTGAGCAGATTCATCCTTGTGTGTACAGTTTAAGTCCATGGGTTCATATTTCTGTTCCCTGTGGAACCAAAAATTTTACTAAGTGCAATATGAGGAATATTCCGCAAAGATCTTCTCCTCAGGTCCACTGGTCAGAATCTTTTGATATTTGTTAAGAAAACAAATTTTACATCACTCAAACATTCTGTTTTCATTAATGCTTACATCTGTTTGTGAGTGTGTTAGGACACACAACCCCAAAGTCCTTATTTATCAAAAAAAAAAAATCAAGTCTCTATCCTGTCTTTGTTCATTGCCATGTCACTCTATTTCTTCACACAACCAAAATTCTAAAAAAAAAAAAATTTCTATTTTTTATGCGTTTTGTTCAATTTTGGGACCCCAAAAAAAAAAAATTTAGCCTGAAAATTTTAGGGCTGGTTTGGACATGGAAATTTGGGTCCAAAATTTTGAAATTTTTTTTTCCAGGTTTTTTTTTATGGGTTTCGTTCAATTTTGAGCGAAAAATTTAGCCTGAAAATTTTTGGTGCGGTTCAGACTCCGAAATTTTTGACCAAAATTTTGAATTTTTTTTTGGTGGGAGGGGGGGGGGGGGAAATAATTTATAGCCTGAAAATTTTGGGTCCAGTTCCGACTTTTTATTAAAATCTTCTTTAGACCCTGTGGTCAGAATGCTTTCATATTTGGTATACAATATCTCTAGGAGGGTTAGATTCAAGTTTGTTCAATCCTAGCCCCTGGGTTGATATTTGGGCTCCCTGTAGGAGCTAAAATTTTAACTTACTTCAATATAAGGAAATTTCTTTTAAAATCTTCTTCAGATCCACAATCGGAATCCTTTCATATTTGGTATACAAGATCTCTAGGAGGGTCAGATTCAAGTTTGTTCAAATTGGGTTAATATTTTGGCTCCCTATTTGAGCCCAAATTTTTACTTGTGTTCCTATGTTCGGGTAGCATCTCTAAATGTGCATAAGGTTTCAGATTTTTTATTTGGCCCCATGTGGTGCTTGTAGCGCCAAGTTTGTCAATAGAGAATCTGTTTCAGGTGAAAGGCCCCTAGGGGTTCTAATTTGAAATGCTGAAAGTGTGTTCATATGTTCTGGGCGGGTCTCTAAATGTGCATAAAGGTTTCGGATTTTTTATTCAGCCTCATGTGCTGCCCATTGCAGCACTTTTGTCATTAGAGAATTGGATTCTAGCAAAAGGCTCCTAGGGGTTTTAATTCAAAATGCTGAAAATGTGTTCATATATTCCCATAGGGTCTCTAGATGTGCATAAAGATTTCGGATTTTTGATTCGGCCCCCATGTGATGCCCGTGGCACCACTTTTGTCGTTGGAGAATCAGTTTGCAGTGAAAGGCTCCTAGAGGTTTTAATTCGAAATGCTGAAAGTTGTTCATATGCTCCGGTAGGGCCTCTAGATGTACATAAAGGTTTCAGATTTTTGATTCGGCCTGGTGTGGTGCCTGCAGTGCCACCTTTGTCATTCGAGAATCGGTTTGCGCCAAAACGCTACTAGGGGGTTTAGTTATACCCCCACAAAACGAAGTTTAGGGTGGTATATAGGAGTCAACTTGAACATGTAAACTTGTGGAGCGAAATACTTCCAAAGTTTTAGCCACATTTTAATGAAACTTCACAAAATTGATCAACATGATGAGGGAAAGTGTGTGTGTGGAGTGAACTACTTCTACAGTTTTTGCTGTATTGTCATGAAACTCAATATAAATGATCGACATGATGAGGAGCAGTGTGTGTGACATAATTTCTTTCCTGATTGGATTCAAGATGGTCACCTACTGGTGGCCATACTGGATTTTGCAAAATACAAGTGGAGCAAACTACTTCTACAGTTTTTGCTGCATTGTCATGAAACTCAATATAAACGATCGACATGATGAGCAATGCGTGACATAATTTTTTTCCCGATCGGATTCAAGATGGCTGACTGATGGCCATATTAGATTTTGCAAAATACTTGTGGAGCAAACTACTTCTACAATTTTTGCTGTATTGTCATGAAACTCAAAATAAATAATCGACATTATGAGGAGCAGTGCGTGACATAATTTTTTCCCCGATCGAATTCAAGATGGTCGACTGGTGGCCATGTTGGATTTTTTTTACTTACAAGATTTGAATGCCTCTTTCAGTCACCCACACTAGGCGGTATGCCACGGTTGGGGTATAGCGGACGACAGACCATCTCTAGCTCGAAATGTTGAAAGTGTATTCATAATTTCTAGGGTGTCTAGATGTGCATAAAGGTTTCAGATTTTTGATTTGGTCCCATGTGACACCCGTAGCACCACTTTTGTCATTAGAGAATCGGTTTCCGGCAGAAGGCTCCTAGGGGTTTTAATTCGAAATGCTAAAAGCGTGTTCATATGTTCGGCTAGGGTCTATAGATATGCATAGAGGTTTCAGATTTTTGATTTGGTCCCATGAGGTGCCTGCATCCACTTTCGTCATTATTGAATCGGTTTCCGGCAAAAGGCTCCTAAGGGTTTTAAATCGAAAAATTGAATGTATGTTCATATGTTCTGGTAGGGTCTCTAGATGTGCATAAAGGTTTCAGATTTTTTATTCGGCCCCCTGTGGCACCCGTAGTGCCACATTTGTCGTCAGAGAATCAGTTTCCAGTGAAAGGCTCCTAGGAGTTTTAATTCGAAACGTTGAAAGTGTGTTCATATGTTCAAGTAGTGTCTCTATATGTGCATTAACATTTTGAATTTTTGATCCGGCCCCATGTGGTGCCAGTAGTGCCACTTTTGTCATTAGAAATTGTGAATTGCTTTGTGACCATCTTGATGGCATAACTAAAATGCTGGTAGACACCTTAGTGTGCTTTGCACACAAATGATACCGTTGTAGTTTGGTTTGTAACTATAAAACTGAATGCAGGCTTCAAAACACTAAAATATGATTGAGCGTGTCCAATCCAAACATTACTTCAACGTCACAATGAATTAGTTGGTGTTATTACTTTCCAAAGTGTGATTTACTGGGATTTCTGGGTTTGATTATAAACAATAACTTCACAAGTGAATTATGCAATCAACACTTGGGTCATGTATCCGTGCACGCAAATGAAGATGCTTTACCATGGGTGTAATTGAGACTTCATTGTTTTTTGTTTTTTTAACCCTTTTCCTAACATGAAAAGCAGACGACACTTGCAAAAAAAATTCTTGAATAACTATTATTTTCATTTTTTATCTCAAGAACATAGGTTATGACCCCTCATTGGAACGAGCTTGTTCCAATGAGGGGTCATAACCTATGTTTTAGAGACAAAAAATGAAAAAATAATGAAAATTAATTGTCGATTTTTGAGAATAGCGCTGGCCGGTTTTGGCTGTTACGTTAGGTAAAGGGTTAAATAATATAATTATCGTTAATAATGAAAAGTAATAAACAGAGTAATCGCTTGACTGGACTGGTTACATGAAATAATTCATTCAAGGTGAGGGAATATATTGTAAAACACTCGTGCACATTCGTGCACTCGTGTTTGTACAACGTCCCCCCACCTCTCATGAATTATTTCACGTAACCAGTCCAGTCAAGCGATTACTCTCTATTTAAATGTGATGTAATAGTGGGCCAAAACATTTGTTTCTGTATTTTATACCTTGGCTGACAAAAATAAAATTAACATAACCCGATGTGTCCATCCACATGTTCCAGTCTTCACACTGTTGAATGCCAGTTTAGCCAATTGCACTAAAAACTTTGATTTGGCATTTAAAGCATGATAATTTGGCTAAACATTTGGTTCCCCCAAAAATAATTTTCTTGCATGCAAAAAAGTCAGTGCTGCAGTATTGAGAACTGTGAATAAAAAACAAACAAAAGATCTCTTAGTATTTTCTATAAAATGAAATCTTCAGCTTGAAATCAACACCAGGAAGTGAAGCTCTGTTTTACTGGTAAAATAAGAGCCAGTCACCAATGCATGGGGTGGAGTGGAAGGCCTCTAAAATGGATAAAATGGTACAAACAATTGATTAACCTTGACTTTATCTCCATGTTGTTCGGACTCCCGCATTGTGTCCTTGGGCAAGGCACTTAACCCCGATTGTCCACATGGGGGCACGATGATGCCGTGTCCTAAGTCGTACTGCATGTAGATGGTGCACATGTCTTCAACCAATCTAACCCTGCCTGTGCTGCAGTGCTGAGTTATGATGTTGGGGAATGGCAGCTGCTCGTCGTTGCTCGGTGGTTCTCTCAGGTACTCCGGCTTCCTCCACCCGTAAAACTGTAACGGTCATGATTCGCCATTGTACATAAGTATGTGACCTTAAACACCAATAAACAAATAAATCTATCTCCATGTTGTTGTCATGATTAGAAATATTGTGCAGAAATATGCAACGTAAAATGCCAATAAATAAATCAAAGCGAAGATTATCACAGATTTTCATGAAATATACCAAAGTCCTTTGATTGTCTCAATAATTTTTGGCTGGTTGGTCCACATGATTAACAGATAGAGACTGAGGCGACAGATCAGTATCGGGGCTTAAAATTTGTCCTGATTCAAAAGAATCAGTTTGGATCCTCGCTGCATACTTCTGCTGAGAGAATCAATTTATTTTCAGTTCTTAAATAATTTAGAAGTATTGAAGTACTGCTAAAACCCTTATGATTGTAACCAGCACATATTCCATATTAAAAAAACAACAACTCTTATTTACATATTTACTAGAGTTCCACACTCTTTGACCAATAGTTAAAACTAAAAGTCCTGTCATAAAATGCGCACGTTGATCTGCGCATTAATCTACGTGTTATGGCCATAGCAAGCCTATCAAATTCTGTACATATGGCTCGTGCACAAGCAATGTTTCAGCCAATGGACCTCCGGGTACATACTGTTAAAACTAGAAGTCCTGTCATGAAATGCACACAAATAGCACGTCGATCTGCATGTTATAACCATAGTAAGGCTACCAAATTATGTACATATGGCCTGTGCACAAGCAGTGTTTCAGCCAATGGACCTCCGGGTAACCTGGAGGTCCATTGGCAGAAACATTACCTGTATTTGCTATGATTAACCAGGAGAACCTGCCGTGCTTTGGATGCCATTCGCAATTCCAACACGGAATTAAGCCTAGATAAGCGCACAGTTCGTGACATGACTTCTAGTTTTTACTGTATTCTAACAACATCGTTCCAAAGAGGAGTCATAACCTATGTTTTTGAGACCAAAAATGCAAAAAATAATGAAAATTAATTGGTGATTTTTGGGGAATAGCGCTGGCCAGTTTTGACCATTAAGTTGGGTAAAGGGTTAAAATCCAATAGACATGAAAAGGTAATGGGTATTAAACTTTGTCCTAATTCATGAGAATTAGATTTCATTCATGCAAACTCCTGCTGCGTGAATCAATTTTTTCTATGAAACAAGCCACATCCATCCATGTAATAAACAAATTGAGCAGTTCAAAACATATTATTTTTCCAAAAATGTCAACAAAGCTATATCATGTAACCTCTCCTTGGAACAAGCTCGTTGAGCTCGTTCCAATGAGGGGGTCACATGATATGGTTCTGTTGAAATTTTTAAAAATATAAAATATAATAAATTTTGATATTGTCTGACTCCCCCAAAATGCACTACTGTTTGCCCTCACCTCACAAGTGGATAACAGTACAAATTTAGGTGTAGTGTTATACCCTTGTGAGAGTAAGCAGTATATATTCCATAATAAAATATAAATCTCATATTTATATTCTTACATGTAAAAGAGTTTAAACACAAAGGGCTGTATTCCAGTTTGGGTGAATTTCTGGTCTTACATGTATATGTGGAACATATATTCCAACATGCGGCATTAAATGACCTTGGTGATGGATGCTTTTGTACCTAGGCTGTAGTTTCTAGTGTAGGTTTCCTATACAGTGGAACCTGTCTTGAGAGACCGCCCTTTAGGCCACACAAAAGTGGTCTCTCAAGACAGGTGGTCTCTCATAAGAGGTTTCAGGTTTTCTCAAGTCAGTGAATAACCAACCACAAAATTCAGAAATAGAGAAGAATGGATTTTTGTAATTACTTTGTAGTTGTTCTTTTTTATGAAGTTTTTGTAACAAATTGAAATGGACTGTTATAAAAATTATAAAAATAAATTGAAGATTTTCAACACTAATTTATTTTTATAATTTTTATAACAGTCCATTTCAATTTGTTACAAAAAGATTTTCAACACAAATTTATTTTTATTCCTATCTGTCACATTTGTGTCGCTCACTTGGTTGGTGGAGCTTACTTTGATGGATGCGTTAAGTCTGCTTTCTTTTTAGCTCAGCTGACTGAAAGTCAGGGTGAGCTTTTCTTATCACTCGTCATCCGTCCGTCCATCTGTCGTCCGTCGTCCTGCATGAAGGTGGTGTTTGAGCCTCTTTCTCCTAAACCACTGGCCACATTTTAATTAAATTTCATGTAAGTAGTGGTTATATAGGGGCATTTGGGTTTTTCTTCAAATTGAATTTCCGCTCATATTGTGGAGTGGGGTGGGGCCAAAATGCACAAAATTTTAAAAAATCTTTTTCTCATGAACCAGCCATAGCAGAGACTTGATATTTGGTATGCAGCTTCCATTTGAGGTGTAGACTCATGTTTGTTCAAGAGAAGTTCGACAGGCAATATTTACCTTTGTTCTGAGAGGGGCAAGAATTTTTGCCCTGCCCAAAATTTCTATTTTCTGAACCCAGAGGCCGATTTGAACCAAATTTAATATGAGGTATTAGTGGGTTATAAGTACTTGATTTATGCCAAAAAATTTGTTCCTGCAGCCCCGTGGGAACCGCAGGAGCTAAAAATAGAAAAAAATTAAAACGCCCATATCTCCAAAACTGCACGGCTCCCAGAATTTTTATTTGGTGTGAAGTTTCCTTAGGACCAACAGAAAGGATTGGTAAAAAAAAATGCCATCGGTTTTATCAATGGGTACAGTTTCGGGACTTTGAAAAAGTGCTGAGTCAGCACTTTTTAAAACTAGGCAATGGGAAGAACATTAAAAAATCTTCTTCTCCAGATCCAGCAGGCAGAATCTTTTGATATTTGGTATGCAACACTGTAGGGTGGATCTGATTCAAGTTTATTCAAATTGGCCCCCTGGGTTCATATTTGGGCTCCGTATAGGAGCCCGATTTCGAACTTAGTGCATTTCAGGCAAATTTCGTAAAAAATCTTCTTCTCCAGATCCAGCAGGCAGAATCTTTTGATATTTGGTATGCAACATTGTGGGGTGGATCTGATTCAAGTTTGTTCAAATCGGCCCCCTGGATTCATATTTGGGCTCAGTATAGGAGCCCAAATTTGAACTTAGTACATTTCAGGCAAATTTCTTTGAAAATCTTCTTCTCAAGATCCAGCAGGCAGAATCTTTTGATATTGGGTATGCACCATGCTTAGGGAGGGGGTGGGGGGGGGGGGAGATTCAATTTTGTCCAAGCCAAGTCCCTGGGTTCATATTTGAGCTCACTGTGGGAGCCCGAATTATAACTTAGTTCAAAATGAGGAATTTTCTTTAAAAATCTTCTTCAGATCCAGCAGTCGGAATGTTTTGATATTTGGTATGCAGCCTCCTTAGGGGGGTGAGATTCAAGTTTGTTCAAGCCATGTCCCTAGGTCCATATTTGGGCTCACTGTGGGAGCCCGAATGATAACTTAGTTCAAAATGAGGAATTTTCTTTAAAAATCTTCTTCAGATCCAGCATTCGGAATGTTTTGATATTTGGTATGCAGCATTCTTAGGGGGGTGAGAGTCAAATTTGTTCAAACCATGTCCCTAGGTCCATATTTGGGCTCGCTGTGGGAGCTTGAATTATAACTTAGTCAATATGAGGAATTTTTCTTTAAAAATCTTCCTTCTTCAGATTCAGCAGTCGGAATGTTTTGATATTTGGCATGCAGCAACCTTAGGGGCTGAGATTCAAGTTTGTTCAAGCCAAGTACCTTGGTTCATATTTGGGCTCACTATGGGAGCCTGAATGACAACTTAGTTCAAAATGAGGAATTTTCTTTAAAAATCTTCTTCAGATCCAGTAGATGAATGCTTTTGATATTTTGTATGCAGCATCCTTAGGGGGGTAAGATTCAGGTTTGTTCAAGCCATGTCCCTAGTTCCATATTTAGGCTCATTGTGGGAGCTCAAATTGTAACTTAGTTCAAAATGAGGAATTTTCTTTAAAAATCTTCTTCAGATCAAAATGTTTTGATATTTGGTGTGCAGCATCCTTAGGAGGGTGAGATTCAAGTTTGTTAAAGCCAAGTCCTTTGGTTCATATATGGGCTCCCTGTGGTAGCCCGAATTATAACTTAGTTCAATATGAGGAATATTCTTTAAAAATCATTTTTTTTAGATTCACTGATCAGAATCTTTGGATATTTGGTATAAGCTTTTCTTTGGAGGAGCAGATGCAGCTTGTTGAAATCAATTCTCTGGGTTGATATTTAGGCTACCATGTCAGGTGAGCACCCTCGGGCCCCCTGGGGCCTCTTGTTTCAATTCTCTGTTGAAAATTCTGATATTGATAATTTGATATTTTGAGTTTCTCCCATCGATGCTTCTTTCATTATCGCTGATAAAGTATTAGTGTTGTTTACAATATAGTTATTATGACTAGGTGTCACTTCATCCGGACATTTCCCGGGATAGTGTCATTGGTTGGTGTCAATGTTGTTTCCTTTTTTGATCACATAGCTGTGCCGTTTCACAAAACATGCGTTATGTAAATTACAGTCAGCTCTGGATATGATTCCAATAGACCAGCAATTTGTTAACTTGATGATAAATCTATTGAAACAATGGGTATTAAATCTATTGGATATGTCAGTTGATAGTACAATAGTACTCTGCTGATTTCTTGCTATCAGCAGGCACTTTTGCGAAATTGCCTTCTGTTATTTGTGACTTGTGTTTGAAAAAAAAGACAATCTATGAGAATCGATATTTTTCTGGTAGTGCCAATTCGATTCTGGTACCCTGTAATCAGCCAATTATGTCAGACGATACAGTTAACTGTTTGATCACCAGGGACCGATCAGGACTATTTAAAATACGCTCTAGCCTCGGAGCCTATTTTTTCAATTCATACGCCAGATTTCAATTTAAGGAGTCACACTGCTGTTTGTAACACACACTGCAAGTATGTAATAGCTCTCATCGTTTTCATTTAGTACACTATAGCAAACATTAATCTTCACTGTGGTTTCTGATCAAGTCTTGGCTGCCTATTTAGGCAGCCAAGACTTGATCATAAACCACAGTGAAGATTAATGCTTGGTAATTAAGACTTGAAGTATTAACTTAAGCACTCTACAACAATGATAATCATATATATAATACATGTAAGTGTGTCTCTCTCGATTATCCATCGAAAGCATATCAAAATATGACCTGAGAAGTTATGCGCCAACTGAGAAGCCTATTTCTGAGATTTAAGAGCCAGGTCCTGATGTTTCAGAACCAAATACGCACTGGCGCATGCCCAGGTCGGTCCCTGGATCACTATATATGTGTTTTGTTTTACAGAGTACACAACACTGCCCATGCATTTCGAAGTATTGTTAAAGAGGCTGGAATAACTGGATTATGGAAGGGATGGGTGCCTAATGTCCAGAGAGCTGCTCTTGTCAATATGGGAGGTATATATATATTTTTTTTAAATACATGGCTGGAAGCTGATAATATTGATTCTTACAATTCTCTGTTATGTGGTAGTGAGAACAAAAGTGGTATTTGGATAATCATGGACTTTTCCATGGTCTGAGGCTTGAAAAATTGCACTTTTCTTTCCGGTTTTGTCCCCAAAATGTTATTAAAGTTAGGAAAAATTTGAAATCATGGAAAAGTCATGAAGCTTCATCTTAACCCTTCATAAAAAGCAGACTACACTTGCAAAAAAAAATTCTTTAATAACTAATTTTTTATCTCAAAAACATAGGTTATGACTCCTCATTGGAATGAGCTCGATGAGCTTGTTCCAATGAAGGGTCATGACCTATGTTTTTGAGACAAATAATGAAAAATAATGAAAATTGGAGATTTTTAACTTAACTTGACATAGTCAAGATAAGCTATTGCCATCACGCGTGCGGAAGTCTGTTAGTCTGTGAGTCTGTTCACATTTTTCTTTAGCATGGGCTACACCCCGCAGTTCTTGTCTGATCATCACGAAAATTTCATATGCAAGTTTGGGGTCATGTCTAGATGAGAACGTCCCCTTTTGGTCGCGATCGGGCAACCGGTATGGCTGTCCAAGCCCAAAACCCGAAAACCATTAGCACAGTCTACAGGTTGTATTTATGAAGGGATTTTATTGTAACTTTGTATAATGCCTAGATGAGAACTTCCCCTTTTTGGGGATGATCTATCAACCGTGATGGCTGCCCAAGCCCGAAACCTAAAAACTTTTAGCACAGTCTGCAGGTCATGTTTAATATGGAGGGATTTCATTGTAACTTGGTAGGATGATTCCTTATGATGTCTAGATGAGAATTTCCCCATTTAGGCGTAATCTGCCAACCGTGACGACTTCATATAATGTCTAGATGAGAAAGTCCCCTTTTGGACGTGATTGGGCAACTGTGACGGCTACAGGGACCCGAAGCCCAAAAACCTTTAGCACAGTCTAGAGGTCATATTTATGAAGGGATTTCATTGTAACTTGGTAGGATGACTCCAAATAATGTCTAGATGAGAACGTCCCATTCTGATCGCGATCATTCAGCCTTGATGGATGCCCGAGCTTTAAAACCTTTAGCATAGGCAAAAAGTCAAATTTATAGAAGGCTTTCATTGTAACTTGTTATGTTGACTCCATATAATGCCTAGATGATGACATCCCCTTTTGGTTGTGATTGGTCAGCTGTGATGGCCACAAGTGCCCAAATCCCGAAAACCTTGAGCACAGTCTACAGGTCATATTTATGAAGGGATTTCATTGTAACTTCGTAGGATCACTCCAGTTGATGCCCAGATGAGATTGTCCCCTTTGGTTGCGATCATTCAACCATGATGGCTGCCCGAGCCTGAAGCCCGAAAACCTTCAGCACAGTCTACAGGTCATATTTATGAAGGGATTTCATTGTAACTTGGTAGGTTGACTTCATATAATGTCTAGATGAGAACATCCCCTATGGAACACGATTGGGCAACTGTGATGGCTATAGGGGCCTAAAGCCCAAAAACCTTTAGAACAGTCTACAGGTCATAATTATGAAGTGATTTCATTGTAGCTTGGTAGGATGATGCCAAATAATGTCTAGATGAGAACATCTCCTTTTGGTCGTGATCATTCAGCCTTTATGGCTGCCTGAGCCCAAAGACCTTTAGCATAGTCTATAGGTCGTATTTTTGGAAGGATTTCAGTGCAACTTGTTAGGTTGACTTCATATAATGTCTAGATGAGAATGTCCCCTTTTGAACACGATTGGGCAACTGTGACAGCTACAGGGCCCGAAGCCCGAAAACCTTTAGAACAGTCTACAGGTCATAATTATGAAGGGATTTCATTGTAGCTTGGTAGGATGACTCCAAATAATGTCTAGATGAGAACGTCCCCTTTGGTCGCGATCATTCAGCCTTGATGGCTGCCCGAGCCCAAAAATTTAGCATGTCTGTTGGTTGTATTTATGGAAGGATTTCATTGTAACTTGCTAGGTTGACTCCGTTTAATGCCTAGATGATGACATCCCCTTTTGGTCGTGGTTGGTCAACTGTGATGGCTACAGGTGCCCCAAAACCTTGAACACAGTCTACAGGTCATATTTATGAAGGGATTTCATTGTAACTTCGTAGGATCACTCCAGATGAGGTCCAGATGAGAATGTCCCCTTTTGGTTGTGATCATTCAGCCATGATGGCTGCCCGAGCCTAAAGCCTGAAAACCTTTAGCACAGTCTTCAGGTCATATTTATGAAGGGATTTCAATGTAACTTGGTAGGTTGACTTCATACAATGTCTAGATGAGAACGTCCCCTTTGGACGCAATTGGGAAACTGACGGCTACAGGGGCCCGAAGCCCGAAAACCTTTAGCGCAGTCTACAGGCCATATTTATGAAGGGATTTCAGTGTAACTTGATAGGATGACTCGTTTTGGAATAATTTCACTGTAACTTGGTAACTTTCGTTGATATACGTTAACTGTGAGGGCCACATACATTAACTGTGAGGTCATATTAACCCACCCCTCAGCTCTTTATAATTAGTACAGTGTACACCTCATATTATTTTTATCAAAAACATAGCATACAGGGAACAGAAATGATCATATTCCCAATTATCACAATTTTTGTCTTATTTCATAATCCTTTCATAAACATTGAGCATTATCCTTTTTGTCAAACTCAACACACAAGTTAAGCTACAGTGTCATTGACACTTTCATAGAGAATAGCTCTGGCCTGTTTTGGCCATTACGTTGGGTAAAAGGTTAAAAAGATGTACAAATCGTGGAAATAAAATTGTTAATACAAGGAACTGACCTTGTACTATTACATGACTTCTCAACCAAAGGATGTGCATTTGATCTACTGCATGGACTGATCTAGTAAGTAGCCAGTATGAATTTGACTCCTAAAATTCTGATTTGGCTCCTGAATCTTAAATATAGACTTCTAAATTGGCTCAAACAGTTAAAACTAGAAGTCCTTTGACAGTATTGTGCACTATTTTGAAGTAATAGTACACTGAGTAAGTGTCCCTGTCAAACTGCACCATTAGCGTAACTCAATTCCTGTAGAAAAAACAGTGTGCCCAACTCTGTACAATTCTATACTAGTAAATAGATATCATTAACATCATTCCTAATCTCTACTGGGATACATGGTAGGGTCCTGCGAATATTCGAGATTCGATTCGATATCGATACCATACATATGCTTCGAGATCGATCCCGAATCAGTCTCAGGATTCGATTTTTTCGAATCTCTCGTACTAACTTCAATTTGTTACATTTCCAACAAAAATAGGATAAA
Organism: Pictodentalium vernedei; assembly: GCA_031216915.1. Classification (NCBI taxonomy): domain Eukaryota; kingdom Metazoa; phylum Mollusca; class Scaphopoda; order Dentaliida; family Dentaliidae; genus Pictodentalium; species Pictodentalium vernedei. The sequence goes on from CM062297.1 coordinate 852,773,481, forward strand.
ACTGTCATTAGAAAATTCATTCATGTTGGCTCAATTCCTATTTATTTGAGTAATTGACAATGTTTAATTGTTAGGTAAGGTGTGAATTTGGCCCAGAACATTATCCATAGTTTTGGTTTTTGAAGGCTTAACTTGTTACTATTCACGTTCTTAAGAACGTGAATAGTAACAAGTTAGGCCTTCAAAAACTAAAACTATGGACAATAGGCCTAGCTGTTTCAGCGATGGTGCTACAGAGAATATTTAGTTATTGGTGTTTAAGGTGTTCACTCCATCGCGTAAGGGTCATCACAATGTTCCGTAACTTCCATTTGATGCAATATGAAATAACTTGTCTTTTAAGATTCGATTCGGGATTCGATTCGATGTCGATATCAGAGACACGATTCGATTCAAGATTCGATTCGAAAAGAAATTTGTGATTTGCAGATCCCTAATACATGGACATGTAATGACATAAATAGATATTAAAATCTGACTCCATACAGAGAATATGTGATCAACTTAGCCAAAATAGAACCCCTTTCGGTAATCTCTAACATTTTCCTTGAATTGAAAATTTCATTCCCTTATCTCTATATTTTTATACTGTACCAATGACCCAGACATAGCTGGTGCTAACTTTTAAAAATATAGGGCCAAACACAAATTTTGCCCCCCAATCCCCAAAATTTGCATCTAAAACCAAAGAAAACATGTCCTGAATGGCCCTCCACACTTCACCTCTACTGCACATGCGCAGTGTCAAGAACGTTCCGAAATTGGCGCCATTAATCATTCTTTGTTTGGCCCTTCATCAGTTAACATCTGACAGATCTTTGTGCTTGTAAATCTCAGTTTAAATGATGCCAGACACATAAATATTAGAGACATGGTGATTCTAAGGAGGATATAGAAGGAGGAGAGGAAAAATGAGTGACAGAAAATTATCAGGGCTGTAACTTAAAATTTTTTAATGAAATTATGTTAAGTCACCTATTTTCGAGGCAACAGCCTGTTGTGGTCATTCTTGTTATCAAGTTACACTGCTTGTTCAGTGTTTTCCTCTCTCCCTTTCCTTTAAGTCCCCTCTTGCTATTCTCCCATGCTTTTGGCATATTTTCTGTAATTTTATTACTAAAATTTCTTGGGAGTTTTAGCTGGATAACAGAATGAATTCTGTTCTTTTCCCCATGTTTACGTCTTCACCTATGGGTGGTTAGGCGTAGTGTTCTGCATCTACCATCTGATGTTCTGCAGTTTCTTCCCTGGAAGTTTCTGTTTTGCATCAGATAGTGTATTATTGGTAACTGATTTCAGGCCAGGCTGCCTGGAGTCTTGTTCTAGTGTTTTTACACTTATTGTTTACATTTACAACAGCCCTCTGTGTGAGGGGGGATTTCTTGAAAATAATATCTGGATGTTAATTTAATCATAACTAGATACATTATTATTGTTCGTAAGTGTTGCATAAATTGTTTAAAATATTTTTAGAATTTTTGTCCACACTTAGGCTTGGGATCCATTGGGGTTCAATGTTACTTTTCAGAAAGTTGGGCTGTTCTGAAAAAATATTTTTTCAAAATTTTTTGATTTCAATTATCTTTTCTATGTTAATGGATCATATTATTATGTATTTTGATTGTCAGGGGTTGGTGCGAGTACTAGGACTTTGTTTTCTTTTCACAATGAAAGGATATTGTTCAATTGTAATAAGAGGAAATCTTCCTCTGACTTTCATAATCATTGTATATGTAGTCAGTGTACTCGCACCAACTCCTGTTCTGTATGTGTTAATTTCGATGACAACATGGGAAGCGCATGTCACGGTATGTTAGTGGGGAATTGGCCATTCCGGTCCTTTCCCCGCAGGGTCACTCTACTTTATCAATCTCTATTTCAGACGATCAAGAATAGGGTGATGTATCCATGATGTCTTCCAAAAGTGTGCCTCCGTCGTCACAATTAATGAAGAGCTAGCGGAAAAGTGCTCATGTAAATACGTCAATTGCCTAAGAGGACCCTAGTAGGTTCGACGGCATTTGACGTCCGCTAGCTCGCCCGGTGTAGCGTCCATTCATCGAATGGTTCGGCAGCCGGGTTCGTCCATTTTGCGGTCTAGGAGTTTTGGGGTGATGCGAGCACTATAAATCAACCAAATGCACACCCAGTGATGGCGGATTAGAGGATAGAACGGAGGAAGCCTTTTAGTCCGGTTCCTAGCTCGTCCAGGTCCATCCGGACTGCGAGCGAGAGAGGCCCCTCTCTCGTACAACAACATCTGGCCCCAGATGTTGTGGTACAAAATGTTTCGCATTTGGAGCATACGTCTGCCGCTCGGGAAACTCCGATATATAGTCAGTCCGGAGAGACTGTCAATAAGGCTTCCTCATTCTCATGGTAGCGCACACGACCGCTCTTGGCTACGTGACCTCGGATATCCAGTCAGCTTCGCCAATCAGAGAATCATCGGCGACCAGGTCACACCATCCGGTAGCCAGGGACATGAGGCCTGCAGACTCTGGACGTTCGCATAAGAAAGTGTGCGGGAGTCAACGTACACGGAGCTTCCGGCGGCAATGCATCGTAAGACCGCTACTGCACAGGCCTCGGTGACGGGCATGCTATCCCAAATAGCACAGCTTATCGCAGCATCCCAGCAACGACAGAATCTGTCGAATCATGTATTATCCGACGACGCTGGGTCGGGACGCTCCGCGGAAGCAGGTACGGACGTCCGAAAATTTCATCCGGTCCGACGGGATGCCGAAAGGGATTCGGAGGATTTCGAGCTTTCCCTTTCGGAACAACATAAGCTGTTGTGTATGTCATCTGACTTTATCTTCTAGAGGTTCTTTCGTCAGACCAAAATGCTGCGATGCCGGATAAGAAACTGATAGCGTCGGTGGACACAGAATTTTTTGGTTCGGTTCAGGGACATCGTCCCTCAGTTCCGACATAGTCCAATAATGTCACACAAACTTTCGAATTATTGAACAACGCTATATATATTATTATATGCTTGCTATTAACAAGCATGTCTGGTTTCTTGTTCGCAAAGTTACTGAGATGTCTTTCAAAAGTGTGCCTCTGTCGTCATAGTTAATGAAGAGCTAGCGGCAATAAGTGCTCATGGAATATGTCAATTGCCTAAGAGGTCCCTAGTAGGATCGACGGAGTTGACATTCGCTACCTCACCCGGTGTAGCGTCCATTCATCGAATGGTTCGGCAGCCGGGTTCGTCCGTTGCGGTCTAGGAAGGAGATTTGGGTGATGCGAGCACTATAATAAACTTTAGTACACACCCAGTGATGACGGAGTAGAGGACAGATCGGAGGAAGCCTGTTAGTCCGGTTCCTAGCTCGTCCAGGTCTGTCCGGGCTGCGAGCGAGAGAGGTCCCTCTCTCGTACAACAACATATGGGACCAGATGTTGTGGTTCAGATATTTTACATTCGGAGCATATGTCTGTCGGTCGGGACGCTCCGTTATATTGACAGTCCGAGAGACTGTCGATAATGCTTCCTCATCCTCACAGCAGCGCACACGACCGCACATTGGCTACGTGACCTCGAGTATCCGGCCAGCTTCGTCATTCAGTGATTCCACGGCGAACAGGTCACGTCATCCGGTAGCCAAGGGACACGAGGCCTATACACTCCGTTCGCTCGCATAATAGAAGTATGCACGGGGTAACGAACACGGAGCTTCCAGCGGCAATGCATCGTAAGACCGCTTCTCCACAGGCCTCAGTGACGGACGTGCTATCCAAGTTAGCACAATTTATCGCAGCATCCCAACAATCGACAGATTCTCGGTCGGATCAGGAATTATCCGACGGCACTGGGTCGGTGCGCTCCGCTGTTGCATCAGGTTCGGACGACCGAATACTTTATAGGGTTCGACAGGATGGCGAAAGGGATTCGGACGATTTCGAGCTTTCCCTTTCGGAACAACGGAAGCTGCCATACATTTCTTCCGGCATTATCTTCCAGAGGTTGTTCCGTCGGACTACATTGCTGCGATGCTGGATAAGAGACTAATAGCGTCATTGGACTCGGAGTTTTGGATCGGTTCAGGGACATTGTCCCTGACTTACCGACACAGTCCAATAATGTCATTAGAACATTCGAATTATTTAACGACGCTATATATAAGCTTGTTACCAAGCATGATAGTCTAGTTTCTTGTCCGCAATGCTCTATTCTGCCTTTTATCAATTCTAGGAAATAATTTATTTTGGCAGAACAGGGCATACCGAGAGTTCATATGCGTCTAGACGGCAGGGTTGAAGACTGGGAATTATCTTTTTCGCCGTCTATGTCAATTCCAACCACGATGTTGGAAACGACAATGATGTCTAATAGACTTAACTTAGGCGCTTTATCATACGTAGACCACCTTACTGAGGCGTTATCATTACGTCTTCAAGAGAAAGAATTCCAGGATATGATCCTCAATGTGATTTCTTTCAAGGGCAGTAGTTTTTCCACGTATAACTCTGCCCTTCAGTGGCAACCTGGAGTTGGTTAGACGTGACGCAGCCCTAGCTACATCCACGCGCGTGGATAGTAAGGTGAAGAACTCTCTCAGAGTCGCTTCGGTCTCGGAGAAGCTTCTCTTCGCATGCAACTTTTCAGCAATCTATGAATTGCTCGATATACACGTTCTCTTGTCTATCAAGTGTATCAAGAGATTCAGACTGGGGCAACATTCGGTTGTTGACTCAGAGAGTGCCACTGCAGTTGCCGGATCCGAGTTTTATGATTATGACGGATGCCAGTCAAACAGGTTGGGGTACAATATTGATCCCAACGGATTCGAAGTGCCAGGGTCTTTGGGTTCCGCAGTCTCTAGGCAAGCACTTATCTTCCAGGGAATAATGTTATTTAGGCTTGCACTATGTCATTGGATGAACATTATTCAGAAACTCATGTCCAAATCCTGTCCGATAATACGACAGTAGTTGCGTATCTCCGGAACCAGGGAGGCACTCATTCGATTCCGTTATTCAATTTAACGGAAAGAATCCTTCTGTTTGTTATAGTACACCAAGTTCTGCTTCGGTCTGTCATATTCCGGGTCGTCTGATTGTATTAGCAGACTCCCTTTCACGTAAGGGTCGCTTGTTGCCGTCAGAATGGACTCTCAACAAACAAGTATTCAATCAGTTTTGCTATCAATGGGAACGTCCAATGATAATTTATTTGCGACACAACTCACTATTCATTTGCAGACGTATGTGTTTCCATGTCCGGATCCCTGAGCTTATGTTGTTAACGCTCTATTGATCTAATAGGACGGAATGATAGGATATGTGTATCCTCCAGCGCTGTTGATTCAGCAAGTATTGCTAAGATAAACATCCATAATACAATTATGTTGATAGCATCTCTGTCTTCACAGAGATCGTGGGTAAATTTACTCAGGTGTCTACTGTGGGACTTACCGTGAAAACTTCCTCCATGAGAGGATCTTCTTTCCCTGGGGAAATCGTGTCAACTTCATCACAACCCGCAAGGTCTCAACCTTCACGTATTCCGTTGTGTGGTCCTTCTTGCATGGCAAGCATTGTACAGGACGAGCTTGGGACGCGATTTCTTACTGTAGGAGAACCTCTTCTTCGCTATACTATGCGGCTAAAGTGGAGGCTCTTCCGTCGTTGGTGTAGGGATCATTATGTTGATATTTTTGATCCCTCCATACTAGACATTGCAACTTTCTAGTATACTTGTTTGACAAGATCTACTGCAGCCTGTTACTATTAAGGTTATAGGTCTATGTTATCTCATACCTATGCACTCTATGATAGTTTACAATTGAGTCTTATGTCTCTTTATCTAACTCAGTTAGAAACTTTTCGATAAATAGACCTAGAATCATTAGATTAAATTCCTATATGGAATTTAGCTTCGGTTCTTATTTAGCTAAGTAATCATTTGAGCCTCTGGAAACAGTAGTTTTCAAATTCTGACCTTTTAAGACAGTAATTCTGTTAGTCTTCTCTTTTACTGAGGGGTCAGTGAGCTTCATGCACTATCGGTGGACGATTCTCACTTTTGTAGTGACGGAAACACTACTTCCTTTACTACTTAGGTTGGATTTTTGGTTAAGAGTCAGGCTCCTAATAATATCCGGAACCTATTGTTATTAAGGTCCTTCCGTCTTCGTACGGGCATAGGCCTTTACTCTGTCCGGTTAGAGTTTACGTATTTATAAACAGATATCAGTTTATTAGTACGGACGTAAGCTTCTTCTGTCTTTGATGCCTAATAGAAGGACATTACGCTCCATTCTATTGCTAATGGATTCAATTAACTATCGGTACTGCTTATGGTATATCATTGACTCAGCAGTTTGTGCTTGAGATTTCGGCTCATGAAGTAAGAGCTCTTTCTACATCTTGGGCTTACATTAATAGTGCCGCTATTATAGATTTTATGAAGGCTGCACATTGGGCTCAGCCATCCACATTCATGAATTTTTATCTCAGAAATATTGAGTCCATTTCTGGAGGCCTCCATTGTTAGGTCTATTATCTACTGCTCAGAATGTCATTCACTTAACAGTTTCTACTATAGCTAGGTAGGCTTTCTGTTCCGGCAGTGACTTTGTCCTGCTGCCCTCTTCACTCTGGGCTATTTGACCCAGGGCAAGGAGAAGGGGGGGGGGAGGGAGGGTGTTCCCTTGGGTCACCTGTTTTATTATGAAAACAAGGGGATACCTCCTCCGGAGTTAGTAATTCTGAGCTGTTACCGGGATGGCTTTTAAGTGAGAAGTTTATGTTTTAAAAATTCATTCAGGTCATAGTTTTTAAAGTATAGCTTTTGAATATATCACGTGTCAAACGGGCGTTATTATACAATCCTCAGACACTTTTAAGGAGTATAAAGAGTCTCTATTCTCTAGACTAACTTTATTTATTGGCTTACTTTAAAAATTATTAGTATAAGGATTATACTGGATATTAATAGAGTACATGGATGTTATGATGCTCAGTTTTGGAAGGTGTTGTGTCTTTGTAATTTATCATAAATAAGAAAGATACATGTAAGGCCTAATACTCTTTTTCCCCTAGAGGGGATGACTCTATTTTATATAATTGAGCGTATTTCAACTTGCTCTATGTCCTAGGCCCTCCAGCCTTTTTACTATTCAGCTATGTCTGGGTCATTGGTACAGTATAAAAATGTTAAACAATTTATAGTAATTTATATATTTTTTATACTTACCAATGACCCAGACGGGGATGGCCCTCCCAGGAGTTGGGAACTCATACCTCCCCGCTGAGTACATAGCACTTACCAGGCACTGGTTATAGGAATGATTAATGGCGCCAATTTCGGTACGTCCTTGACACTGCGAATGCGCAGTAGAGGTGAAGTGTGGAGGGCCATTCAGGACATGTTTTCTTTGGTTTTAGATGCAAATTTTGGGGATTGGGGGGCAAAATTTGTGTTTGACCCTATATTTTTAAGAGTTAGCACCAGCTATGTCTGGGTCATTGGTAAGTATAAAAAATATATAAATTACTATAAATTTTTTAACTTTTTTTTTTTTTTTTAATATTTTTTCCAACAATTTTTCCGTATACTTAGTATTTATCCATAGGCAAACATAAACGTTAGTTTCTGAGGGTGGGAGAGTTTTGAGAACATCATTAATATGCTATTGTGAGTCCACATGCATCTACATTTGTTATTTTTTTGTTTTATCATTATTGCAACACACTGTAGAAGAAGACTTAGCAGAAGTGACGTTGAATTTTTACCGAAATTGTTATAGAACCTGGGTCATGAGCATTACCTTTAACTTTCCTGGAAGGATTCATCTTCCATATAGTATCCTACGATATAGAAAATGCCAAAGTGGTCTGAAACATCCATAATAACTATTCCGGATAAGGTATTGCTTAAGAGACTGTTGGAGAATATATGGTTTATCAGACTGGCAGAGTGACTTGTTACTCTTGTTGGTTTTGTAATGTAGGGTAAGAACCCTTGGCTGAACATGAGATCAATATATTCCCCAGTCTTGGTGTGTGTGGTTTCTTTTAAAAGATCCAAGTTAAGATCGCTCATGATGTAAACCATTTTACTTTCGACATTAAGAACATCAGTTATTTCGTTTAATTTTGATAAAAAGCTCAAATTGCCCAATGAAAAGAATAAACAAAATTATAAAAACTATTGTAGAATCTTGAATAAGGTTAAAAAACAACGCAAAGTGATTTATTACAGAGATATCCTGATTGAAAACAAAAATAATATGTGAAGAACATGGCAAATTTTAAACGAAACAATCAATAAAGACAAACGAGAAGTGAAACTACCTTCATTTTTCATTCAGGATAACATAGAAATAAACGAAGCCCATAACATAGCAAACGAATGCAATAATTTCTTTGTCAACATTGGAAAAACAACATCCGAGCAGATTAAAACACCAAACAAATCCTACTTAGATTATATGAACAGTAATGTTCAAAATACCGTTTACTTAACACCTACTACTCCCCCAGAGGTCGCACAGGTGGTAAACAAAATGAAGCCCAAAACGTCAAACGACTGCGATGATATCTCAACACGTCTTCTTAGACATACGGTAAACGAAGTTGTTGATCCTGTTGCGCATTAATAACTCTTTCATTGAGGGCAAAGTGCCAGACAAAATGAAAGTTGCAAAAGTTGTACCTATTTTAAAAGCAGGCGACCAAAGCAGTTTTACTAACTATAGACCTATCAGTATACTCCTGGTATTTTCAAAAGTAATGGAAAAGCTAATGGAGACCAGATTCACAAGTTTCTTAGATAGATTTGATATTCTTTCTCCTAATCAATATGGATTCAGAAAACAACATGCTACAATACATCCTATTCTTCAGCTCCTGAAAAGCACTGTGATACAAAATAATAGACAAGGGAAAGATAGCACGTCAGCAGTGTTCTTGGATTTATCCAAGGGCTTTGATTCCATAAATCACGAATTATTATTACACAAATTGGAAAAGTATGGAATCAGAGGTCTTGTTCAAAGCTGGTTTAGAAGCTATTTGTCAAATTACGATACAATTAATGGGTCTAACTGCGCGACATTATGGAAGCTTGTCTCCTTTTGACCAAACAACCGGTGCCACAAAAAATAAATTTGATAATAGCCTTATTGAATATTAAATACATCACATGACCAAACAGTGTGATTTGTTTGGTCAGTATGTGCACTACGTAATGCAAGTTGTAAAACTTCTTTCAATAGTAAATATTATGTGACGTTTTGTTTTCTGACCATCTTCTTATTATTACATCAACATTTACCCAAAACAAGAACGTCTTGAAAAAGCATGAACATCTATAGATGTACTACCGCTTTGTAGATATTCTGTTCACACCTCATTTGTGTGTTTTAATTAGTGTAATGGAATCTCGAATCTTTGACCGGTAATTTAATCTATTTTCATGAAAATTAGAGAAGCACGAAAAAGAGAGCTTCTTGTTTCCAATGTTGAAGCGCGAGTGCAATAGCGCACCTCAAATAGAAAGCACTGAATTAATTTTAATAAAATTAAATTAAATTTCTTAAAGGAACACAAAGTGGAAACTTCAAGGCTTTAGAGAATACACTCTGGTAACTAATCGACAAGTGATTCACTAATCGGTTAATAGATTTGTTTAGTACCAATCACGTTGATGTCGACTAGTTGAAAAATCGTTTCAACACTAATTCTGTTTCTTAACTAACTTCTCCCTTACCATTGATGAAATTGCCACATAATTTGGCAAGTGCACCCTTCAAAATGCATAATTCAGTTATGGAAATCTCTTTATCTCCCTTGATTTGCGAAGGACTAAACTTTGTGAAATGCATAATTTGCTTCTAGAAATATCTTTGATTAACTCCCATGATTTACAGTAGACCAAACAGGTGAAAATGCATAATTTGCTTCCAGAACTCACTCTGATTATCTGCCTTGATTTGCAATACACTACTTGTGGTGAAAATGTATAATTCATGTGTAAAAATATCTTTATCTCCCTTTATTTGCAATGAACTGAACTTTGTGAAAGGCATAATTTGCATCTAGAAATATCTTTATCTCCCATCAATAAACAGTGGAGCCGACTTAATTGGATATTTCTTAACTGAATAACCCTGTTAATTGAATATACTTTCCCAACACAAAACGATTTACCATACCTCCAGTACAAATTTGACATGTTAATTGAATATAGGTTATAGAGTAAACTCATGTTAATTGAATAAAAAATCTTGTAACCTGTTGAAAAATTACCCTGACTCGACCCAGTTTTCCTTTGATTATAGACCTATTTGGCCTCATTACATCCAATACAGGCAATTTAATCTGTTACATCTTGTTTGACAGAGCTCATGGAGCTCTGTCAATCAAAATATAATAGAATAAATGCTAAGTTTATCTCTAGAATACAGGAAAGTGACACTATCCCTGTTAATTGAATATTCCTGTTAACTGAATAATTTTCATTGACAAAGTGGCTATTCAATTAACAGGGTTCTACTGTACTACTTGTGAATCTTTTGATGGTTAAGCCAGCTACTGTAATGTAAATACAAGTCACTTTTTCATCACAATGGACACCGTAAATTTTATATAGTGTAAGACGTACCCAGTAATATTAATTTATTTGTGATTATCACTGGTTAAACTGTTTTAATCTTTTCTAAAAAGAGAAACCCTGAGGTGCCACAGTGCTTATTTACTGTGGTAAACAAGCTCTATATCTCTGGTAAAATAGGACCCAGTCACTAATGCATTTGGTTGAAATCCTCAAAAATGGGCAGCAAGGGCATAAACGATTGGCTAGACTTGACTTTATATCCATGTTGCATCACAGTTGGCCATTATGCAGAAATATGTGACCTTAAGGCCACACAAAGTAGATCTTCTGTTTCTGAGGCCATTATTTGTGAAATTGCATGCGGGCGAGTGTTTTTTTATTTTATTTTTTATTTCAGTAATTACTTTTTGTCATCAAAAGTTCATGTTCTTGGTTCAAGTTTTAGGCCTCATAATCTACAGTATAGCATGGGTGGTGGTGTATTTCATCCCTTGAGTGCAAGAAGACTTTGCAATGCTAAAGCATTGCAAAGCCTTCTTGCACTCAAGGGACAAATTCATCAATATTTTTAACTTGGGTAAAATATCAGACATAAACCATTTAATTTTTATTTTTTTTAAGTTTAAATTGGTTATAAAAAGAGAGCATGCGGCAGCCAAAAGGACCATGCGGGAGGGCCTGAGAAACAGATTTTTAATTTTTTTTAGGCCTAAACACCAATAAATAATAGCAATAATAACATGTTAAATCCAAGCATGGATACATACCGGCAGATTTGCTATCTGGAAATTGAAATGTTGGAAGATTCTCTTTACCCAGTCAACCTTTTACTTGCTCCCATTTATATAACTGAGATCAGGTAAATACACAGAACGACACAGGTGTGTGAAGGGGTTAATCAATATGGCACGAGTACCAGCACACAATGATAAAACGAGAGGCTTGTAGCCTCTCCCGTTTTATCCTTCCATGATGGCACAAGTGCCATATCGATTAACCCATCGCATGTGAATGTCGTTCTGTGTTTATTACATGCCTTCACGTCTATAAAAAAAAGCAATTATTAGAAGGACACTCAGCAATTCATTTGACAACTATCAACAAAAGGAACACATTTTATCACCAACTAAATTTGCTAGGTGAACCTGTGTCACTATTCCTGAGTTCCAATGTTCTTTTCTGTGTCTACTGGCACATAGAAACACATTGGCACTCGGGAGACGACAGTTAGCTATCGCTAGCGATTCAAATTGTAATTGTGGTGCACGATTTGTAGAAAATTCAAATGAAATTTTGCTTCTTTATAAAAATAGTCTGTCAATGATTTCTGTTCCGCACAGAACAGATTTTCATTTTCTACATGGTTTAGTGTTGCTGTAGATGAGGATTTCATAGAGCAGGCATGTAATAAATTGTCTTAGGGGACAATACAGAAGATGTAGACGAGGATCAAACTGGCAGCCTTTTCAGTCTGACCTCTGTATTGCTAACCAGTGCTGTCATACTCCCTGTGAGCAGAATGGCAATGAATGTAACATCCATCCATGCCAGGCCTGCCATTCTTAAAAATGCAGGAGGGCTAAAAATTGCAAGCCTCGAGTTGTATCTTTCCACGATGGCACAAGTGCAATATCGATTAATCCATTCACACACGCGTGTAGTTCTGTGTTTATTACACACCTTCACGTCTATAAAAACAATTATTAGAAGGACACCTAGCAATTCATTTGACAACCATCAACAAAAAGAACACATTTTATCGCTAACCAAATTTGGGAGGTGAACCCGTGTTACTGTTTTGTCCCCTGATTTCCGATGTTTTTCTGTGTGCCTTCTGGCACATGGAACAAATTGGAACTCAGGGGACGATTGTTTTGCTATCGCAAGTGATTCAAATTATAATTGCGGTGCACGATTTGTAGAAAATTCGAGTGAAAATTTGCTTCTGTTTAAAAATAGTCCGTAAACGATTTGTGTTTGGCACATGTGTGCAAAACGATTTTTATTTTCTGCATGGTTTAGTGTTGCTGTAGATGGGGATTACATAGAACAGGCATGTAACAAATTGTCTTATCATATGACTCGTCCGTTTTGTTCACTTGAAAACATTTCATATTTTGCTTTCATATTAATCAGTGATAAATAAAGCCTTCCGTCAATTTCATTGATCAATTTCAAAACTAGACAATTTGATTGGCTGAACAAAATACAACTGGACCACATTTGATAATTTGCATTATCAGAGTTTGGAGCTTTCATTGGTCATTTTCAAAACTGGACAATTTGATTGGCTAAACAAAATACAACTGGGTCACATTTGCATAATTTCAGTAGGGAGAATTTACATTATCTGTCCTATTTAGGGTGGGTTATATTGTATTAATCTTTTACCTACAAGAAAAACGCCATTCATTTTTGTTATATTTTCACTTTTTGCTTCCAAGACATAGGTTATGACAAAACATAGGTTATGACCCCTCATTGGAACGAGCTCAACGAGCTCGTTCCAATGAGGTGTCATAACCTTTGTTTTGGAAGCAAAAATGAAAATTTTGAGTTATACGAGGATGTTTTTTTCCAAGTGCTGTCTGCAACTAAAGTTAGGTGATGAGTTAAAAAGTCATACCAAGTGGCTAATTTGTGCGTGTGTGTGTCATATGATAAATAGAATATGAAATGAGTGTTTTTCTCATATAATATTTATGAAACTCGTCCAAATTTTCCGTTTGGGCTCACCAGAAGCTCGCCAAAACGGGAAATTCTTAGACTTGTTTCATAAATATTATAGGAGAAAAACACTCATTCCACATCCTCTATTTAGGGGACAATACAGAAGATGTAGACTAGGATCAAAGTGGGAGCCTTTTCAATCTGACCTCTGTATTGCTAACCAATGTGCTGTCATACTCCCTGTGAGCAGAATGGCAATGAATGTAACATCCATCCATATCCATGTCATACTATGCAGAGAAGACAAACATGATAAAATGAAATAAATACTCAGTTTTAAGATCTTGGCTGCATCTCACCACATAATTTACAAATTTTGCAGTTGAAAAACAAACATTTTGAAAATATTTCCACATAACTGTATGTGACCCTTCACTAGAGCGAGTGGTTTTGTGAACATTTTTGCAATATTTGAAAAAACAATATTATATAATTGAAATAATGAATTTTTGGTATCCTGTGCGTTAGTAAATTATTAATTAAAAGATTTTTGACTGGCAACATAGCTATTCAATTAACAAGGTTTAACTTGTGGATACTCACTACATTCAGATTGCTAAACAGCCATGTAATGTCACTTAATCCGCCAAATAAATTCCAAAACTTTGAATGTTGAGAAGATTCTCTGTAGAGTTGTCGTGACTATCAATTTTTGTAGTCAACTAATCGGCAGAATGAATCAACTGTAAGTCAATTAATAGTCATTTCCCCATACATTCAAAAAACAATCTCTAATATACTTACAAATTTAAAAACTGTTCTATTTCTCTGCAGACGAACTCACCAAATCGCAAATTATTCAAATGGTACAGCATATGAACAATACTTTTTAGTACTGGTTAACAGAATGGTTCTTATACAAAACCAGTACTCTGTTATTCATTATTGAAATTTCAGAGTATGTTGTCCCACTGTCGTGCAGAAAACAAAAGCCACTGGTTATTACAGTTAACTGTGGTTAGAGATTTCGAGAGTTAATAAACTGACTGTTCACAAGCCAGAAAATAAGCAGACTGTCATCTGCAAAATGAGGTCGCCAGAGGGTGAATTTAGTGATGCTACCCTGCACAGCAGGGTAGCATCACTAAATTTACCCTCTGTGAACCTCAATCAGAATCAGGGTCTTTAAAACTAAAAGAGGTACTCAGAGGATAAATTGGCCCACTGAATGGGATAGCATCATCAAATTCACCCTTTGGGGACCTCATTCGGCAAATGTGAGACTGCTTATTTTCAGGCCTGACCGTTCATTCACCTCATTAGGCCTAAAAAGTTAAAAATCTATTTCTCAGGCCCCCCACATGGTCCTTTTGGCTGCTGCTCTCTTTTAATAACCAATGCAAGCTTTAAAAAATAAGAATTCAGTGGGTTATGTCTGATATTTTACTGCATTTTAATGCTTCAGTGTTGCAGATGGCACATTTTTGCACACAAGGGTTGATATATATCTAGCTATTTGGGTTTTTAAGAAAGCAGGTTCTCGAGGCTGAAATTGTTTGTGTTGTTCATATGAAAATTATAATTGTCCTTGAAAATTGTGTTCAGCATCCCTGAAAAGTGCTTAAATATTGCTTGAATTGATTCTCAGATATTGGTGGGAACCCTGATGCAAAATATTCTATATGGTTCCTCGGGTGCTAGAATATTTGGATAAAAGGCAGTTCAGCAGACCCCCCCACCCCACCCCGGGAAATGTGGCAAGCTTATTTAAACAAGCCTTGTTTTACTGGTTAAATAGGGTGCAGCCCCCAATGCTAGGGTGGAAGCCCTCTAAAATGGGCAACAATATGTGACCTTGAACATCAATAAATAAATGAATACATTGCAGTGGAGACTATCACAGATTTTCATGAAAGACCAGTATCAGGGCTTGGGGCATGGTCGCGTTGCGGTAACTGGTTCTCGTCAGATCACTGAAGTTAAGCAACGTTGAGCCCTGTTTGTCCTTGGAAGGGTGACCATCTGAGTGCCCGATTTGGACTCCTGCGTTGTGTCGTTGGGCAAAGCACTTAATGTTGATTATCCCCATTGGGGCAGGATAGACACTATGTACTAAGGCGTACTGCATGTCGATGGTGCACATGTCTTCAACCAATCTAACCCTGTCTGCGCAGCAGTGCGGAGTTACGATGTTGATGAGCTGGCAGCTGGTTCTCTCTGGGTCCTCCGGCTTCCTCCACCCGCAAAACTGTCACTGACTTTGGCTGTGGAAGTGTCGTTAAACCCTAATAAATAAATAAATAAATAGTATCAGGGCTCAAAATTTGTCCTGATTCATGAGAATCGGCTTTGATCCTCGCATATGCCTGCCGGGAGAATCCATTTTTAGTTCTTAAATAATTTGAGGGTACTGTTATACCGCCCCCCGAGTGTAACCAGCACATATTCCATAGTTAAAAACCCTCCTCTGCATATGTTTACTGGAGTTAACACTTGTTGGCCTAGTTCCAATTTTTGTGAGTTTCCTGTCTTGTATGTACACGAATAAATAAATAAATAAATAAATAAATAAATAAATAAATAAATAAATAAATAAATAAATAAAATAGTTCCGGAGGCAAAGAGTCAGAGTTTTTTTTCTATGTGACTGTTATATGATTCAGTCCTGGAAATGAGACGGGTGCGAGTGCAATTGCTCCTGTCAACACCCGTGTTTTCTATTTTACAGGAGCTAAAAAATGCACTTGTTGAAAAATATTGTGGCGCACTAATATACTGTGAGGGAATAAAATGTGTATTGTTTTGAGAAAACTGCACTCTGCAGCCAGTGGCAAGTTACTGTCATAATTTAGCAATTCCTTATACATCCCCTTGAACCCGATCGGCCGCTTTTCTGGCCAGGAACATGATACATCATAATGTCATTAAAAAGGATGGCAGTTCAGTAAATGTGTGAGGAAGAGCAATCAATATTTTCAATGTGCAGCCCTGAGGCTGCACATTGAAAATATTGATTGGTCTACCCCAAATAATGAATATGGACTCTTCTAACTGCTGCCATTGAACTGGCATGGAAGATACCACTAAAGTTCAACGGGAAAAAGGTTTCAGGGGTGTGGTAACAGTATTCCCTCAAAAATTCATATTCTAACATTTTACGGGTGCAATTTTTTCCCGTCTCTGAATTCACGGGAGCTTAAAACTGCACCCGTCAATTTTGTTCATTTCCAGCACTGATGATTACTATTTTTATATGCCCGTTTCAAAAACGGGAAGTATTATGTAAATGGTCACGCCATCCGTCTGTCGGTCCGTCCATGGACACATTTTGTTTCCGGACGATAACTTTAGTTGTAATGGTTTGAGCTGAGTTAAATTCGGCTTATGGATTTCGTACAACAAAATACAGGTTGGGTTCGATTTCTGTCTTTCGCGGCCCATTTTTAGTAGAGTTATGGCCCTTTATTTATGAGAATTTTGCCCAAGTACTTGTTTCCAGATGTTAACTTTAGTTGTAATCATTTGAGATGAGTTAAATTTGGCGTGTGAATTTAGTACAACAAAATACAGTTTGGGTTCGATTTCCGTCTTTAACGGCCCATTTTTAGTAGAGTTATGGCCCTTTATTTATGAGAATTTTGCCCATGTTTTGAAAACCCATTAGCAGTAGAGTTATGGCACTTTGGTGATAAGAATATAGCCCAATTTTTCATTTTCCAATGACGTTACATTTATCGTTTCTGGGAAATAACTTCGGTAATAATGGTTCACATGACAATAAATTTGTTATGTCTGCTTTTTACAACAAAATAAGGGTGAATTTCATTTCAGGTTTTGAAAGCCCATTAGCAGTAGAGTTACGGTGCTTTGGTGAGCCCAATTACTCATTTTCCAACGACGTCTTGTTATTGTTTTGTGCATTTTTAGTTATGACAAGCAGCTCTATAAGTGGCAATGTCGGTCTGTCGGCCTGTCTGTGACCAACGAGTTTCAAAACTCGATAACTTTTGAAATACTTGTTCTGTGAAGGTTTACTGACACCATTAATAGTAATCTTTTAGAAGCAGTACCTTCAAAATATCCCAAATAATACCTGTATCACAACTGGTACTGATAGCAAACTAATATTTAATTAATTTCTTTATTATTTTGCAGATTTAGCAACATATGACATTGCCAAACATCAGATATTGAAACATACAAATCTAGAAGATAATTATTTAGTTCACACATTAGGAAGGTGAGTCGTATACAGTATGATGATAGATGACAGAAAAAGTATCATGTGATATTACAGTGTATCCGCTGGGTGAAAATAAATGAGGCTGTCAGGGACCGATTAGGACTATTTAAAATACGCTCTAGCCTCGGAGCCTATTTTTTCAATTCATGCGCCAGATTTCAATTTACGGAGTCACACTGCTGTTTGTAACACACACTGCAAGTATGTAATAGCTCTCATCATTTTCATTTAGTACACTATAGCAAACATTAATCTAAAAGAGATTTTTTTAGGTTTTTCCCGGTGATATTTGCATAGGTTTTCACATTCCGAGAGCTAGTAATTGCGTAAGAATAAGGACCAATGAGGAGAAATTCAGGTGAAAAATCATTCATTTGCACAATAAATTAGTCAGTGTTGTTGATTTGAGGAGTGCTATCACACTCATGCTTTTTCACACTTCTAAATTGGAAACAAGACGCTCTATATTTTTATACTGTACCAATGACCCAGACATAGCTGGTGCTAACTCTTAAAATATAGGGCCAAACACAAATTTTGCCCCCCAATCCCCAAAATTTGCATCTAAAACCAAAGAAAACATGTCCTGAATGGCCCTCCACACTTCACCTCTACTGCGCATGTGCAGTGTCAAGGGCGTTCCGAAATTGGCGCCATTATTCATTCTTAGTTTGGCCCTTCATCAGTTAACATCTGACTGATCTTTGTGCTTGTAAATCTCAGTTTAAATGATGCCAGACACATAAATATTAGTGAAATGGTGATTCTAAGGAGGATATAGAAGGAGGAGAGGAAAAATGTGTGACAGAATATTATCAGGGCTGTAACTTAAAATTTTTTAATGAAATTATGTTAAGTTACCTATTTTCAAGGCAGCAGCCATTTTGTTGTCATTCTTGTTATGTAGTTACACTGATTTTTCAGTGTTTTCCTCTCTCCCTTTCCTTTAAGTCCCCTCTTGCTATTCTCCCATGCTTTTGGCATAGTTTCTGTAATTTTTATTACTAAAATTTCTTGGGAGTTTTAGCTGAATAACAGAATGAATTCTGTTCTTTTCCCCATGTTTACGTCTTCACCTATGGGTGGTTAGGCGTTGTGTTCTGCATCTACCATCTGATGTTCTGCAGTTTCTTCCCTGGAAGTCTCTGTTTTGCATCAGATAGTGTATTTTTGGTAACTGATTTCGGGCCTGGGTGCCTGGAGTCTTATTTTAGTGTTTTTACACTCATTGTTTACATTTACAACAGCCCTCTGTGTGAGGGGGGGATTTCTTGAAAATAATATCTTGATGTTAATTTAATCATAACTAGATATATTATTATTGTTCGTAAGTGTTGCATAAATTGTTTAAAATATTTTTAAATTTTTTGTCCACACTTAGGCTTGGGATCCATTGGGGCTCAACGTTACTTTTCAGAAACTTGGGCTGTTCTGAAAAAATATGTTTTCAAAATATTTTGATTTCAATTATTTTTTCTATGTTAATGGATCATATTATTATTATGTATTTTGATTGTCAGGGGTTGGTGCGAGTTCCAGGACTTTGTTTTCTTTTCACATTGAAAGGATTTTGATCAATTGTAATAAGAGGAAGTCTTCCTCTGACTTTTATAATCATTCTATATGTAGTCAGTGTACTCGCATTAACTCCTGTTCTGTATCTGATGATTTCGATGACAACATGGGAAGCGTATGTCATGGTATGTTAGTGGGGAATTGGACATTCCAGTCCTTTCCCCGCAGGGTCACTCTACTTTATCAATTTCTATTTCAGACGATCAAGATTAGGGTGATTTATCTGTGATGTCTTCCAACAGTGTGTCTCCGTCGTCACAATTAATGAAGGGCTAGCGGAAAGGTGCTCATGTAAATACGCCAATTGCCTAAGAGGACCCTAGTAGGTTCGACGGCCTTTGACGTCCGCTAGCTCGCCCGGTGTAGCGTCCATTCATCGAATGGTTCGGCAGCCGGGTTTGTCCGTTGCGATCTAGAAGGAGTTTTGGGGTGATGCGAGCACTATAAATCAACCAAATGCACACCCAGTGATGGCGGATTAGAGGGAGAACGGAGGAAGCCTTTTAGTCCGGTTCATAGCTCGTTCTGGTCCATCCGGACGGCGAGCGAGAGAGGCCCCTCTCTCGTACAACAACATCTGGCCCCAGATGTGGTACAAAATGTTTCGCATTCGGAGCATACGTCCGCCGCTCGGGACGCTCCGACATATAGTCAGTCCGGAGAGACTGTCAATAAGGCTTCCTCATTCTCATGGTAGCGCACACGACCGCTCTTGGCTACGTGACCTCGGATATCCAGTTAGCTTTGCCAGTCAGAGAATCATCGGCGACCAGGTCACACCATCCGGTAGCCAGGGACACGAGGCCTGCAGACTCCGGACGTTCGCATAGGAAAGTGTGCGGGAGTCAACGTACACGGAGCTTCCGGCGGCAATGCATCGTAAGACCGCTACTGCACAGGCCTCGGGGACGGATGTGCTATCCTAAATAGCACAGCTTATCGCAACATCCCAGCAACAACTGAATCTGTCGCATAATGTTTTATCCGACGATGCTGGGTCGGGACGCTCCGCGGAAGCGGGTACGGACGTCCGAAAATTTCATCCGGTCCGACGGGATACCGAAAGGGATTCGGAGGATTTCGAGCTTTCCCTTTTGGAACAACATATGCTGTTGTGTATGTCATCTGACTTGATCTTCTACAGGTTCTTTCGTCGGACCAGAATGCTGCGATGCCGGATAAGAAACTGATAGCGTCGGTGGACTTAGAAATTTTTGGTTCGGTTCAGGGACATCGTCCCTCAGTTCCGACATAGTCCAATAATGTCACACAAACTTTCGAATTATTGAACGACGCTATATATATTATTATTATATGCTTGCTATAACCAAGCATTTCTGGTTTCTTGTTCGCAAAGTTACGGAGATGTCTTTCAAAAGTGTGCCTCTGTCGTCATAGTTAATGAAGAGCTAGCGGCAATAAGTGTTCATGGAATATGTCTATCGCCTAAGAGGTCCCTTGTAGGATCGACGGAGTGACATTTGCTAGCTCACCTGGTGTAGCGTACATTCACCGAATGGTTCGGCTGCCGGGTTCGTCCATTGCGGTCTAGGAAGGAGATTTGGGTGATGCGAGCACTATAATTACTTTAGTACTCACCCAGTGACGGCGGATTGAGGACAGATTGGAGGAAGCCTGTTAGTCCGGTTCCTGGCTTGTCCAGGTCCGTCCGGGCTGTGAGCGAGAGAGGTCCCTCTCTCGTCCAACAACATAGGGGACCGCATGTTGTGGTTCAGATATTTTACATTCGGAGCATATGTCCATCGCTCGGGACGCTCCGTTATATTGACAGTCCGAGAGACTGTCGATAATGCTTCCTCATCCTCACAGCAGTGCACACGACCGCACATTGGCTACGTGACCTCGAGTATCCGATCAGTTTCGTCATTCAGTGATTCCACGGCGAACAGGTCACGCCATCCGGTAGCCAAGGGACACGAGGCCTATTCACTCCGTTCACTCGCATATTAGTAGTATGCACGGGGTAACGATCACGGAGCCTCCAGCGGCAATGCATCGTAGGACCGCTTCTCCACAGGCCTCAGTGACGGACGTGCTATCCGAGTTAGCACAGTTTTTTCGCAGCATCCCAGCAATCGACAGTTTCTTGGTCAAATCAGGAATTATCCGACGGCGCTGGGTCGGTGCGGTCCGCGGTTGCATCAGGTACGGACGACCCAACGCTTTATAGGGTCCGACAGGATGGCGAAAGGGATTCGAAAGATTTCGAGTTTTCCCTTTCGTAGCATCGGAAGCTGCCATACATATCTTCCAGCATTATCTTCCAGTGATTGTTATTTCGGACTACATTGCTGCGATGTTGGATAAGAGACTTATAGCGTCATTGGACACGGAATTTTGGATCGGTTCAGGGACATTGTCCCTGACTTACCGACACAGTCCAATAATGTCTTTAGAACATGTGTATTATTTATCGACGCTATATATATATAAGCCTGCTACCAAGCATGATAGTTTAGTTTCTTGTCCGCAATGCTCATTTCTGCCTTTTATCATTTATACGAATAATTTATTTTGGCAGAACAAGGCATCCCGAGAGTTCATATGCGTCTAGACGGCGTGGTTAAAGACTGGAAATAATCTTTTTCGCCGTCTATGTCTTTTCCAACCACAATGTTGGAAACGACAATGATGTCTAATAGACTTTACTTAGACGCTATATCATACGTAATCCATCTTACTGAGGCGTTATCATTACGTCTTCTAGAGAAAGAATTCCGGGATATGATCCTCAATGTGATTTCTTTTGAGGGCAGTAGTTTGTTCACGTATAACTCCGCCCTTCAGTGGCTGCTTGGAGTTGGTTAGACGTGACACAGCCCTAGCTACATCCACGTGCGTGGATAGTAAGGTGAAGAACTCTCTCCGAGTCGCTTCGTTCTCGGAGAAGCTTCTCTTCGACGGCAACTTTTCACCAATCCATGAATTGCTCGATTTACACGTTCTCTTGTCTATCTAGTGTAGCAAGAGATTCAGACTGGGGCAAATATTCGGTGGTTGACTCAGAGAGTGCCACTGCAGTTGCCGGATCCGAGTTTTATAATTATGACGGTTGCCAGTCAAACAGGTTGGGATATAATATTGATCCCAACGGATTCGAAGTGCCAGGGTCTTTGGGTTCCGCAGTCTCTAAGCAAATACTTATCTTCCACGGAATAATGTTTTTTTAGGCTTGCTTTATGTCATTGGATGAACATTATTCAGAATGCATGTCCAAATCCTGTCCGTTAATTCGACAGTAGTGGCGTATCTCCGGAACCAGGGAGGCACTCATTCGTTTCCGTTATTCAATTTAATGGAAAGAATCCTTCTGTTTGGTATAGTACACCAAGTTCTGCTTCGGTCCGTCATATTCCGGGTCTTCTGATTGTATTACCGGACTCCCGTTCACTTATGGGTCGCTTGTTGCCGTCAGATTGGACTCTCAACAAACAAGTATTCACTCAGATTTGCTATCAATGGGAGCGCCCAATGATAATTTATTTACGACACAACTTGCTAATCAATTGCAGACGTATGTGTTTGCTTGTCCGGATCTCTGAGCTTATGTTGTTAACGCTCTATTGATCTACTAGGATGGAATGATAGGATATGCGTATCCTCCTGCGCTGTTGTTTCAGCAAGTATTGCTAAGATAAACAACCACAATACATTTCTGTTGATAGCATCTCTGTCTTCACAGAGACCGTGGGTAAATTTATTCTGATGTCTACTGTGGGACTTAACGCGAAATCTTCCTCCATGAGAAGATCTTTTTTCGCTGGGTAAAATCGTGTCATCTTTATCACAACCCGCAAGGTCTCAACCTTCACATATTCCGTTGTGTGGTCCTTATTGCATTGTAAGCATTGTACTGGACGAGCTTTGGATGCGATTTCTTACTATAGGAGAACCTCTTCTTCGCTATACTATGCGGCTAAAGCGGAGGCTCTTCTGTCGTTGGTGTAGGGGTCACTATGTTGATATTGTTGATTCCTCCATACTAGTCTTTGCAACTTTTTAGTATACTTGTTTGACAAGATCTACTGCAGCCTGTTATTATTAAGGTTATAGGTTTATGTTACCTCATACCTATGCACTCTATGATAGTTTACAATTGAGTCTTATGTCTCTTTATCTAAGTCAGTTAGTAACTTTTCGATAAATAGACTTAGAATCATTAGATTAAATTCCTATACGGAATTTAACTTCGGTTCTTATTTAGCTAAGTAATCATTTGAGCCTCTGGAAACAGTAGTTTTCAAATTCTGACCTTTTAGACAGTAATTCTGTTGGCTTCTCTTTTACTGAAGAGTCAGTGAGTTTCATGCACTATCGGTGGATGATTTTCACTTTCGTAGTTTCGGAATCACTACTTCCTTTACTATTTAGGTT
This sequence comes from Pictodentalium vernedei, assembly GCA_031216915.1. NCBI lineage: Eukaryota > Metazoa > Mollusca > Scaphopoda > Dentaliida > Dentaliidae > Pictodentalium > Pictodentalium vernedei. The sequence goes on from CM062297.1 coordinate 852,796,937, forward strand.
GGATTTTCGCATAAGAGTCAGGCTCCTAATTAATATCCGGAACCTATTGTTATTAAGCTCCTTCCGTCTTCGTACGGGCATAGGCCTTTACTCTGTCCGGTTAGAGTTTATGTATTTATAAACAGATATCTGTTTATTACTACGGGCGTAAGCTTCTTCTGTCTTTGATGCCTAATAGAAGGACGTTACGCTCCATTCTATTGCTAATGGATTCAATTAACTATCGATACTGCTTATGGTATATCATTCACTCAGCAGTTGTGTTTGAGATTTCGGCTCTTGAAGTAAGAGTTCTTCTACATCTTGGGCTTACATTAATAGTGTCGCTATTATAAATTTTTGAAGGCTGCTCATTGCGCTCAGCCATCCACATTCATGAATTTTTATCTCAGAAATATCGAGTCCATTTCTGGAGGCCTCTATTGTTAGGTCTATTATCTACTGCTCAGAATGTCATTCACTTAACAGTTGCTACTATAGCTAGGTAGGCTGTCTGTTTCGGCAGTGACTCCGTTCTGCTGCCCTCTTCGCTCTGGGCTATTTGACCCAGGGCAAGAAAAAGGGGGGGGGGGGGGGGGAGGCTGTTCCCTTGGGTCACCTGTTTTACTATGAAAACAAGGGGATACCTCCTCCGGAGTTAGTAATTCTGAGCTGTTATTGGGATGGTTGTTTAGTGAGAAGTTTATGTTTTAAAAATTCATTCAGGTCTTTGTTTTTAAAGTATAGCTTTTGAATATAGCACGTGTCAACGGACATTATTATACAATCCTCAGACACTTTTAAGGAGTATTAAGAGTCTCTATTCTCTAGACTTACTTTATTTATTGGCTTACTTTAAAAATTATTAGTATAAGGATTATACTAGATATTAATAGAGTACATGGATGTATGATGCTCAATTTTGGAAGGTGTTGTATCTTTCTAATTTATCATAAATAAGAAAGATACATGTAAGGCCTAATACTTCTTTTTCCCTAGAGGGGATGACTCTATTTTATATAATTGAGCGTATTCCATCTTGCTCTATGTCCTTGGCCCTCCAGCCTTTTTACTATTCAGCTATGTCTGGGTCATTGGTACAGTATAAAAATGTTAAAAAATTTATAGTAATTTATATATTTTTTATACTTACCAATGACCCAGACGGGGGTGGCCCTCCCAGGAGTTGGGAACTCTTACCTCCCCGCTGAGTACATAGCGCTTACCAGGCACTGGTTATAAGAATGAATAATGGCGCCAATTTCGGAACGTCCTTGACACTGCGCATGCGCAGTAGAGGTGAAGTGTGGAGGGCCATACAGGACATGTTTTCTTTGGTTTTAGATGCAAATTTTGGGGATTGGGGGGCAAAATTTGTGTTTGGCCCTATATTTTTAAGAGTTAGCACCAGCTATGTCTGGGTCATTGGTAAGTATAAAAAAATATATAAATTACTATAAATTTTTGAACTTTCCATGCTTTTCAACAGCCAAGCAGACTGAACAACCAATCTGCCAGTGAAAATTATTCAATTAACAGAAATATTCAATTAACAGGGATTTGGTCACATTCCCATATTCTAGAGATGAACAAAGCAATGAGCTCTGTCAAACAAAATATACCGTTATCCTTCAAACTATGATTTGAGAACACTATGAAAGTATTCATGTACCTTGTTGAAGGCCAGTGCTGTTATTGATATTTTATTTTCAGTGTTTGCTCAGGTATAGTAGCTGCTACTCTAGGAACCCCAGCAGATGTTTTAAAAACAAGAATAATGAACCAACAAACAGAAAATGGAAGGTAAAGTTTTTCTCTTTTCTTTGTAGAAGTTAAGACAAATAATTTTTCACAAACCTTATGAAATCTGTCCATAATTTAGCTATGAGTACATCAGTATTTTGAAAAAGTACTTGGTAAGGCCTAGAAAAGTTAAAAATCTGTTTCTCAGGCCCTCCCACATGGTCCTTTTGGCTGCTGCATGCTCTCTTTTTATAACCAATGCAAACTTAAAAAAATAAAAATTGAATGGTTTTTGTCAGATATATTACCCAAGTTAATAAAATTGATAAATTTTGTTCCTTTAGTGTAACAAGGCTTTGCTATGCTTTAGCATTGCAAAGCCTTCTTGTACTCAAGAGATGATATACACCATCACACATGCTATTCAGGAGATTATGAGGCCTAAAAGATAAAACAAACCAAGAACATGAACTTTTGATGGCAAATAAATAATTACAAAAAATGCCCGCTTTACAAAAAATGGCTTGAGAAACAAGACCTACTTTGCGGGGTCTAAGGTATATTCATTACAATGATTGTTACTAACTTACTGGGTGGTGTAGGCTGCAAGCCGAGAGGTCCTCGGTTCGAATCCCACCTGCGGCAACCGCGTTGTGTCCTTGGGCAAGACACTTCACCCCCATTGCCCACGTGGGGGCACGGTGGTGCTGCATACTAAGGCATACTGCACGTCGATGGTGCACTTGTTTTCAACCAATGCTAACCCTGCTTGTGTGGAGTTAATATGTTGGGGAGCTGACAGTTGCTCGCCATTGCTTGGTAGTTCTCTCAGGGTACCCCGGCTTCCACCACCCGTAAAACTGTCACAGTCATGATTCGTCATTGTGCAGAAATATGTGACCTTAAACACCCAATAAATAAATAAATAAATAAATAACTTACTGGGTTTGCAGGTCCTTTTGAAAAATGATGGAAAGTTATGTTAGGTCTGCAAAATTTTTTGAAAAGTATGGAAAAAATAGGCATTTAAGCCCTGTGGGTATTAGATAAGTATGGAAATTAATTTTTTTAATAAACTTAGGAGCTGTTGAAATGAAAGAACAAAATCATTAAAAGGCCTCAATAACTAAAAGGCCTTTGCTCAAACAAAACTCGCAAAAAGAAAAACAAATGTCGGAAACTTGTTAAAAATTAAAAATAGAATACACCTGAGGTGTTGTAGAGTTAGATTTCCAAACAACAGGCATCACTCATCACAACTTGCATAATTCTGTATTTCCCACACTGTATTTTACTTTACTGAGTGACAAAAAACTGATGGACACAAAACTGTTTTGGCTTTACTGTTCACATTTTGAACCACTATATTTTTAGCTTAACTTGACAAAGTCAAGATGAGCTATTGTCATCACGCGTACGGAAGTCTGTCAGTCTATGAGTCTGTTCACATATTCCTTTCGCACAAACTACACCCTGTAGTTTTTGTCCGATCGTCACAAAATTTCATATGCAGGTTTGAGGTCATGTCCAGATGAGAACGTCCCCTTTTGGTCGCTATCGGTCAACCGTGATGGCTGCCCGAGCCCAAAACCTGAAAACCATTAGCACAGTCTACAGGTCGTATTTATGAAAGGATTTCATTGTAACTTGGTAGGATGCCTCTGTATAATATCTTGTTGAGAACGTCCCCTCTTGGTCATGATCTGTCAACCATGACGGCTGCCCAAGCCTGAAACCCAAGAACTTTTTGCACAGGGAAGGATTTCATTGTAGCTTGGTAGGTTGACTCTGCCCGAGCCCAAAACCCCAAAACCTTTAGCACAGTCTACAGGTCGTATTTATGGAAGGATTTCATTGTAACTTGGTAGGTTGATTCAATATAATTGTTAGGTAAAGGCAATTGATTTCAATAAACATGTGAAACAATCTTCCAAAGATGTTATATGTGAAATTTGAAAGCTTTTCGAGCAGTGGTTTGGGAGAAAAGTAGTCTTATATGTTTTTCCCATTACCCACAGTGTTAAAAAATGCTGACTCAGCACTTTTTCAAAGTCCCCAATGATAAAACCGATGGCAATTTTTTTTTACCATTCTATTCTGTTGGTCCTAAGGAAGCTTCACAACAAATAAGAATTCTCATTGCCGTGTAGTTTTGGAGATACGGGCGTTTTAATTTGTTTCTATTTTTAGCTCCTGCGGTCCCCATGGGACGACGTGAAAAAAGTTTTTGGGATAAATTAAGTACTTATGACCCAATAAGCCCTCATATCAAATTTGGTCTAAATTTGCCTCTCGGTTTGGAAAATAGAAATTTTGGGAGGGGTAAATATTCCTTCCCCTCCCATTACAACATATAGCCCCACAAGCTTCTCTTGAACAAATCTGAGTCTACACCTCAAAAGGAAGCCGCACACCAAATATCAAGTCTCTGCTACTGCTTGTTCATGAGAAGAAGATTTTTTAAGATTTCAGCACACTTTTTGGGTGTGGCCCTACCCACAGGCGAGGCAACTTGATTTGAACAAAATCAAATTGCGATGTCATAACAAACTATTATCTCAAATATCAATTAAATTGGTTCAGCGGTTTGGGAGGAGAAGACGCAAACACCATGTTCACGGACGACGGACGGTGAGTGATCACTATAGCTCTCCTGACTGAAAGTCAAGTGCGCTAAAAATCTCCCATTAAATTTCATTATTTTTTCATTTTTTGTCTCAAAAATATAGGTTAAGACCCCTCGTTGGAACAAGCTTGCCAAGCTCATTCCAACAAGGGGTCATAACCCATGTTTTTGAGACAAAAAATGAAAAAAAATTAGTTATTCAAGAATTTCTTTTGCAAGTGTTGTCTGCTTTTCGTGTTAGGTAAAGGGTTAAACCCCATTAAATAAATAAATATATTAACTCAATATATTGACACTGAAGGTACAGTTAAAACTAGAAGTCCTGTCAAGAACTGTGCGCTTATCTAGGCTTAAATGCGCGTAGGAATTGCGCGCAATTGCCATATCGAATGGCATCCAAAGCACGGCAGGTTCTCCTGGTTACTCATAACAAACACAGGTAATGTTTCTGCCAATGGACCTCCGGGTTAACCGTAGGTCCATTGGCTGAAACATTGCTTGTGCACAGGCCATATCTACAGAATTTAATAACCACACTATGGTCATAATGCATAGATTAATGCGCAGCTCAACGTGTTATTTGTGCGCATTTCTTGACAGGACTTCTAGTTTTAACTGTATATTAATTTTCACTGTTTGCCATGGTGTTTTTTGGGGTAAAAATCACAGTCTGAATTTAGCTAACTCGCACTTGAGAAAGTTTGTTTTCAGTTCATAGCGATGGAATGCGGGTAGAATTGTACTTGCCCCTGAAAATGTCAGAGAATATAAATCAATAATTTTCTTCACAATCAATGAGATTCTGGATTACTCCCCTTGAATTGCATCACTACTTGTCTGCTTTGGTAAACAAATGCCGACACAAAAATTTAACGGAAACATTAATTGGTTTGCAAACACAACTGATGATGAAATTTTCCAGAAAAACATGGCTGGCATAATAAATGCATTATGGGATATTCAGTTGTCAGATATGGTGTCACATGAGGATCACCGAGAACAGCCTCAACTAATATTGTTCTCCCTTTGCCTATTGTGACACTGTATCTGCTAACTAAACATCCCGTAACTGATATATAAGATCAAGGGTTGGGACAGTTACCAGGAAAAAGTTCCAGAATTTTTACAGACAGTTTCTAGTCCTCGTTGTCTATTTTCCATGCCCACTGTAAAAATCTGACTGGTTCATTTTTTATGAAGAACATCAGTAATACAAGGTTGAACATTTTTCCAGAAAAAGATTTATAAAACTGTCATTTATCTCCACTCATACCAGTTCACTAAAAGCAGTTTCCCTGATATCAGAGATGTCAAATGTGTTATCCATATCACAAAGAAGGCAACAAACTTTCCTGTTCATTTTCACTTCATGGGCAATACACTGTTGTACTTTCTATTTGGTGGCCACTGTTGAGAATATACACAATCCCAAATCCTTTTCTCAATGAAAGTGTCAATGACCAGGAGTCGAAATGTTAAAAAAAATTTACTTGTCACCTGTGACAAGTAAATGTTTTTTTTACTTGTCACCCATTGAAATCAACTTGAACAAATTGACTTTCAATACATTCGGCCCCCTTTATGCATTCCGCAGATTTTTCCAAGTCAATTCAGGGGTTTTTCTTTAAAATTTACCCAGGACGAAACTCTTTGCAGATGATGCTGAACACGTCTTTCAACTGTTGTGAAGTTACCCTGGCATCGCATGATGTGTACGCATTAATTTTCAATCAATACAAATGAAGTATAAATTTAGTTAAAAATGGAAACAAATTTTCCCCAGAAAACACTAGATGATGACGAGTACCAGGGTTTCTGCTTGACCGGCTGCGGGTCCGTCGACCGGACCCATTCCCCCCGCTGATCATACTATGATCAGTCAGAAAAGCTGGTGGTTGAAATGTTGAGTACAATGCTGTATCGTAACGACACTCAGGATCCTTTGTTTCCATGTAATATAGGCATAATTATGTTGTATACTATGCCTACTATTACTGGCAACAACCTGATACTTTATAACCCCCAGACTAGAGGGGGAAACAAAGTGCAAATCCTAAACGTCGCCTATAAAATTTCGGACACAAATTGTCATGTTTGGACCGAAATCACTGCCTTTATTTCGAGCGATAAATGATGTAATTGCACGTGCATGACATCACAAGTCCGCATCATGGTTCTTTTCGAATATTTTGTTCTCTCTGCATTTCCAATTATTTACGTTGGCACGTATCGGGTTGTGTAAAAAAAATTGAGGTCAAGCGTCGCAGTCACTGTGAGGATTTGTGGATTTTGTGTTGTTTTGGGTTTGTATTTTTATGAAACCTCCGACCAGATGTTGTATTGTGTGTCCCTTGGGAATTTAGAGAATTGTAGGAGGAAAAAATACATATATTTTTATACTGTACCAATGACCCAGACATAGCTGGTGCTAACTCTTAAAATATAGGGCCAAACACAAATTTTGCCCCCCAATCCCCAAAATTTGCATCTAAAACCAAAGAAAACATGTCCTGAAAGGCCCTCCACACTTCGCCCCTACTGCGCATGCGCAGTGTCAAGGACGTTCCGAAATTGGCGCCATTAATCATTCTAAGTTTGGCCCTTCATCAGTTAACATCTGACTTATCTTTGTGCTTATAAATCTCAGTTTAAATGATGCCAGACACATAAATATTAGTGAAATGGTGATTCTAAGGAGGATAGAGAAGGAGGAGAGGAAAAAAATGTGTGACAGAATATTATCAGGGCTGTAACTTAAAATTTTTTAATGAAATTATGTTAAGTTACCTATTTTCGAGGCAGCAGCCATTTTGTTGTCATTCTGATTATTTAGTTACACTGTTTTTTAAGTGTTTTCCTCTCTCCCTGTCCTTTAAGTTCCCCCTTGCTATTCTCCCATGCTTTTGGCATAGTTTTTGTAATTATTATTACTAAATTTTCTTGGGAGTTTTAGCTGAATAACAGAATGAATTCTGTTCTTTTCCCCATGTTTACGTCTTCACCTACGGGTGGTTAGGCGTTGTGTTCTGCATCTACCATCTGATGTTCTGCAGTTTCTTCCCTGGAAGTCTCTGTTTTGCATCAGATAGTGTATTTTTGGTAACTGATTTCGGGCCTGGGTGCCTGGAGTCTTATTTTAGTGTTTTTACACTCATTGTTTACATTTACAACAGCCCTCTGTGTGAGGGGGGGATTTCTAAAAAATAATATCTTGATGTTATTTTAATCATAACTAGATACATTATTATTGTTCGTAAGTGTTGAATAAATTGTTTAAAATATTTTTTAAATTTTTGTCCACACTTAGGCTTGGGATCCATTGGGGCTCAACGTTACTTTTCAGAAACTTGGGCTGTTCTGAAAAAATATTTTTTCAAAATATTTTGATTTCAATTATTTTTTCTATATTAATGGATCATATTATTATTATGTATTTTGATTGCCAGGGGTTAGTGCGAGTACCAGGACTTGTTTTCTTTTCACATTGAAAGGATATTGATCAATTGTTTTAAGAGGAAGTCTTCCTCTGACTTTATTATCATTCTATATGTGGTCAGTGTACTCGCATTAACTCCTGTTCTGTATCGTATGATTTCGATGACAATATGGGAAGCGTATGTCACGGTATATTATTGGGGATTTGGACACTCCGGTCCTTTCCCCGCAGGGTCACTCTACTTTATCAATTTCTATTTCAGACGATCAAGATTAGGGTGATGTATCTGTGATGTCTTCCAACAGTGTGCCTCCGTCGTCATAATTAATGAAGGGCTAGCGGAAAAGTGCTCATGTAAATACGCCAATTGCCTAAGAGGACCCTAGTAGGTTCGACGGCCTTTGACGTCCGCTAGCTCGCCCGGTGTAGCATCCATTCACCGAATGGTTCGGCAGCCGGGTTCGTCCGTTGCGGTCTAGAAGGAATTTTGGGGTGATGCGAGCACTATAAATTAACCTAATGCACACCCAGTGACGGCGGATCGGAGGGAGAACGGAGGAAGCCTTTTAGTCCGGTTCATAGCTCGTTCTGGTCCATCCGGACGGCAAGCGAGAGAGGCCCCTCTCTCGTTCAACAACATCTGGCCCCAGATGTTGTGGTACAAAATGTGTCGCAAGCGGAGCATACGTCCGTCGCTCGGGACGCTCCGTTGTATAGGCAGTCCGCGGAGACTGCTAAGGCTTCCTCTTCTCGTCAGCGCACACGACCGCACCTTGGCTGCGTGACCGCTGATATATTACCAGCTTCGCCGATCAAGGATTCTTCGGCGACCAGGTCACACCATCCGGTAGCCAGGGACACGAGGCCTGCAGACTCCGGACCTTCGCATAGGAAGTGTGCGGGAGTCAACGTACATGGAGCTTCCGGCGGCAATGCATCGTAAGACCGCTACTGCACAGGCCTCGGGAACGGACGTGCTTTCCTTAATAGCACAGTTTATTGCAGCATCCCAGCATCAACTGAATCTGTCGCATATATTTTATCCGACGATGCTGGGTCGGGACGCTCCGCGGAAGCGGGTACGGACATCCAAAAGTTTCATCCGGTCCGACGGGATACCGAAAGGGATTCGGAGGATTTCGAGCTTTCCCTTTCGGAACAACATATGCTGTTGTGTATGTCATCTGACTTGGTCTTCTACAGCTTCTTTCGTCGGACCACAATGCTGCGATGCCGGATAAGAAACTGATAGCGTCGGTGGACTTAGAAATTTTTGGTTCGGTTCAGGGACATCGTCCCTCAGTTCCGACATAGTCCAATAATGTCACACAAACTTTCGAATTATTGAACGACGCTATATATATTATTATTTTATGCTTGCTAACCAAGCATTTCTGGTTTCTTGTTCGAAGAGTTATGGAGATGTCTTTCAAAAGTGTGCCTCTGTCATCATAGTTAATGAAGAGCTAGCGGCAATAAGTGCTCATGGAATATGTCTATCGCCTACGGAGTGACATTCGCTAGCTCACCCGGTGTAGCGTACATTCATCGAATGGTTCGGCTGCCGGGTTCGTCCGTTGCGGTCTAGGAAGGAGATTTGGGTGATGCGAGCACTTTAATTACTTTAGTACTCACCCAGTGACGGCAGATTGAGGACAGATCGGAGGAAGCCTGTTAGTCCGGTTCCTGGCTTGTCCAGGTCCGTCCGGGCTGTGAGCGAGAGAGGTCCCTCTCTCGTCCAACAACATAGGGGACCGCATGTTGTGGTTCAGATATTTTACATTCGGAGCATATGTCCGTCGGTCGGGACGCTCCGTTATATTGACAGTCCGAGAGACTGTCCTTAATGCTTCCTCATCCTCACAGCAGGGCACACGACCGCACATTGGCTACGTGACCTCGAGTATCCGATCAGTTTTGGCATTCAGTGATTCCACGGCGAATAGGTCGCGCCATCCGGTAGCCAAGGGACACGAGGCCTATACACTCCGTTCGCTCGCATATTGGTAGTATGCACGGGGTAACGATCACGGAGCTTCCAGCGGCAATGCATCGTAAGACCGCTTCTCCTCAGGCCTCAGTGACGGACGTGCTATCCGAGTTAGCACAGTTGTTTCGCAGCATCCCAGCAATTGACAGTTTCTCGGTCGAATCAGGAATTATCCGACGGCGCTGGGTCGGTGCGGTCCGCGGTTGCATCAGGTACGGACGACCGAACGCTTTATAGGGTCCGACAGGATGGTGAAAGGGATTCGAAAGATTTCGAGTTTTCCCTTTAGTAGTATCGGAAGATGCCTTTCATATCTTCTGGCATTATCTTCCAGTGATTGTTATTTCGGACTTCATTGCTGCGATCTTGGATAAGAGACTTATAGCGTCATTGGACTCGGATTTTTCGATCGGTTCAGGGACATTGTCCCTGACTTACCGACGCAGTCCAATATTGTCATTACAACATGTGTTTTATTTTTCGACGCTATATATATATATATACAAGCCTGCTACTAAGCATGATAGTTTAGTTTCTTGTCCGCGTTGCTCATTTCTGCCATTCTATCATTTATACGAATAGTTTATTTTGGCAGAACAGGGCATACCGAGAGTTCATATGCGTCTAGACGGTGTGATTAAAGACTGCATATATTCTTTTTCGCCGTTTATGTCTTTTCCAATTTCAATGTTGGGAACGACATTATGTATAGTAGACTTAACTTAGATGCTTTATCATACGTAATCCGCCTTACTGAGGCGTTATCATTACGTCTTCAAGAAAAGATTTACGGGATATTATTCTCAATGTAATTTCTTTTGAGGGCAGTAGTTTGTTCACGTATAACTCCGCCCTTCAGTGGCTGATTGGAGTTGGTTAGACGTGACGCAGCCCTAGCTACATCCACACGCGTGGATAGTAAGGTTAAGAACTCTCTCAGAGTCGCTTCGTTCTCGGAGGAGCTTCTCTTCGACGGCAACTTTTCGGCAATCCATGAATTGCTCGATTTACACGTTCTCTTGTCTATCTAGTGTTACAAGAGATTCAGACTGGGGCAAACATTCGGTGGTTGACTCAGAGAGTGCCACCGCAGTTGCCGGACCCGAGTGTGGCTGTTATGACGGTTGCCAGTCAAACAGATTGGGATATAATACTGATCCCTACGGATTCGAAGTGCCAGGGTCTTTGGGTTCCGCAGTCTCTTAGCAATCAGTTTTCTTCCGCGGAATAATGTTTTTTAGGCTTGCTTTATGTCATTGCATGAACATTATTCAGAAACGCATGCCCAAATTCCTGTTCTTTAATTCGACAGTAGTGGCGTATCTCCGGAACCAGGGAGGCACTCTTTCGTTTCCAATATTCAATTTAATGGAAAGAATCCGTCTGTTGGTTATAGTACACCAAGTTCAGTTTTGGTCCGTCATATTCCGGGTTGTCTGATTGTTTTATCGGACTCCCGTTCTCTTACGGGTCGCTTGTTGCTGTCAGAATGGACTCTCAACAAACAAGTATTCAATCAGATTTGCTATCTATGGGAGCGCCCAATGATGATTTATTTATGACACAGCTTGCTAATCAATTGCAGACGTATGTGTTGGCTTGTCCAGATCTCTGAGCTAATGTTGTTAACGCTCTATTGATCTATAGGACGGAATGATAGGATACGCGTATCCTCCGGCGCTGTTGTTTCAGCAGGTATTGCTAAGATAAACAACCACAATACATTTCTGTTGATAGCATCTCTATCTTCACAGAGATCATGGGTAATTTACTCTCTTGTCTACTGTGGGTCTTAACGTGAAATCTTCCTCTATGTGAGGATCTTTTTTCACTGGGTAAATCGTGTCATCTTTATCACAACCAGCAAGGTCGCAACCTTCATGTATTCCGTTGTGTGGTCCGTATTGCATTGTAAGCACTGTACTGGACGAGCTTTGGACGTGATTTCTTACTATAGGAGATCCTCTTCTTCGATATTCTATGCGGCTAAAGTGGAGGCTCTTCCGTCGTGGTGTAGGGATCATTATGTTCATATTGTTGATCCCTCCATACTACTCATTGCTATTTTTTAGTATACTTGTTTCACAAGATCTACTGCAGCCTGTTATTATTTAGGTTATAGGTTTATGTTACCTCATACCTATGCACTCTACGATAGTTTACAATTGAGTCTTTTGTCTCTTTATCTAAGTCAGTTAGTAACTTTTTGATAAATAGACTTAGAATCTTTAGATTAAATTCCTATATGGATTTTAACTTTGGTTCTTATTTAGCTAAGTAATCATTTGAGCCTCTGGAAACAGTAGTTTTCAAATTCTGACCTTTTAGACAGTAATTCTGTTGGTTTCTCTTTTACTGTAGAGTCAGTGAGTTTCATGCACTATCGATGGATGATTTTCACTTTCGTAGTTTCGGAATCACTACTTCCGTTACTATTTAGGTTGGATTGTTGCATAAGAGTTAGGCTCCTATTATCCGGAACCTATTATTTTAAGGTCCTTCCGTCTTCGTATGGGCATAGGCCTTTACTCTTTCCGGGTACAGTTTATGTATTTATAAACAGATATCTGTTTATTACTATGGGCGTAAGCTTCTTCTGTCTTTGATGTCTAGTAGAAGGACGTTACGCTCCATTTTATTGTTAATGGATTCTATTAACTATCGGTACTGCTTATGGTATATCATTGACTTAGCAGTTGTGCTTAAGATTTCGGCTCATGAAGTAAGAGTTCTTCTACTTCTTGGGCTTGCATTAATAGTGTCGCTATTATAGATTTTTGAAGGCCGCTCATTGCGCTCAGCCATCCACATTCATGAATTTTATCTCAGAAATATCGAGTCCATTTCTGGAGGCCTCTATTGTTAGGTCTATTATCTACTGCTCAGAATGTCATTCACTTAACAGTTGCTACTATAGCTAGGTAGGCTGTCTGTTTCGGCAGTGTCTCCGTTCGGCTGCCCTCTTCGCTCTGGGCTATTTGACCCAGGGCAAGAAAAAGGGGGGGGGGGGGGGGGAGGGTGTTCCCTTGGGTCACCTGTTTTACTATGAAAACAAGGGGATACCTCCTCCGGAGTTAGTAATTCTGAGCTGTTATTGGGATGGTTGTTTAGTGAGAAGTTTAGGTTTTTAAAATTCATTCAAGTCTTAGTTTTTAAAGTATAGCTTTTGAATATTGCATATGTCAACGGACATGATTATGCAATCCTCAGACACTTTTAGGAGTATAAGAGTCTCTATTCTCTAGACTTACTTTATTTATTGGCTTACTTTAAAAATTATTAGTATAAGGATTATATTGGATATTAATAGAGTACACGGATGTATGAAGCTCAATTTTGGAAGGTGTTGTATCTTTCTAATTTATCATAAATAAGAAAGATACATGTAAGGCCTATTACTTCTTTTTCCCTACAGGGGATGACTCTATTTTATTTTATTGAGCGTATTCCATTTTGCTCTATGTCCTTGGCCCTCCAGCCTTTTTACTATTCAGCTATGTCTGGGTCATTGGTACAGTATAAAAATGTTAAAAAATTTATAGTAATTTATATATTTTTTATACTTACCAATGACCCAGACGGGGATGGCCCTCCCACGAGTTGGGAACTCTTGCCTCCCCGCTGAGTACATAGCGCTTACCAGGCACTGGTTATTAGAATGATTAATGGCGCCAATTTCGGAACGTCCTTGACACTGCGCATGCGCAGTAAGGGCGAAATGTGGAGGGCCTTTCAGGACATGTTTTCTTAGGTTTTAGATGCAAATTTTGGGGATTGGGGGGCAAAATTTGTGTTTGGCCCTATATTTTAAGAGTTAGCACCAGCTATGTCTGGGTCATTGGTAAGTGTAAAAAATATATAAATTACTATAAATTTTTTAACTTTCCACTTCAATTATTCAGCATCTTAGCGACCAGAAAGCCCCCATAGGCCACCAGAGAGCACCTTAAAAATCAAAATTTCCAGACCCACCCTCTATACGCACGTGCGGAAGACGCATTCGGTGTCTGAGTTTCACTTTCTTTAAACTACCGGACCCACAAATTTTCCCCTAGCAGAAACCCTGCGAGTACACATAGAATCTCCCTCAATATGTATGACGTGTTTGGTTCAAAATAGAAATGAGTTTCCCACACAAACAAAATGGAAGTGGAATGTAATTATTGTTAACTGTGCCGATTGTTTCAGATTTTTTTCTGAAATCGGAATTGGTATGTTTGGGAATGATTTCAACAACATAAAAAGTCATGGCAAAAATACACTTGTTACCCAGGACAAGTGAATTTATTTTTTGGTTGTCGCTGGTAGAAATTACTTGTCGGCGACAAGTAGACAAGCGTTATTTCGACCCCTGAATGACACTGTAGCTTAATTTGTCTGTGTGTTATGTTTGATGAAAAGGATAATGTTCAACGTTTATGAAAAGATTATGGAATAAGACAAGAATTGTGATAATTGGGAATATGTTAATTTCTGTTCCCTGTATGCTATGTTTTCAATAAAAATAAAATGAGGCGTAGACTACTAAAGAATTGAGGGGTGGGTTAATGTGGCCCTCATAGTTAATGTATGTGGCCCTCACAGTTAATGTATATCAATGAAAATTACCAATTTACTGTGAAATTATTTCAAAACCAGTCATTCTATCAAATTACAATGAAATCCTTTCATAAATATGGCCTGTAGACTGTGCTAAAGGTTTTTGAGCTTAAGGCCTGTGTAGCCATCATGTTTGACCAATCGCAACCAAAAGGGGACGTCCTCATCTAGACATCATACTGAGTCATCCTACCAAGTTACAATGAAATCCCTTCATAAATATGACCTGTAGTCTGTACTAAAGTTTTTCGGGTTTTGAGTTCAGGCAGCCATCATGGTTGAATGATCTCGACCAGAAGGGGACGTTCTCATCTAGGCATTATCTGGAGTCATCCCACCAAGCCACAATGAAATCCCTTCATAAATATGACCTGTAGATTGTGCTCAAGGTTTTTGGCCTTCCGGCCCCTGTAACTGTCACAGTTGACCAATCACGACCAAAAGGGGAGGCTATCACCTAGACATTATAAAAAAATTATTTTTTTTTACTCTGAAAATTTGGGGTCTGGGTGGGACTTACAAAATTTTGGACCAAAATCCGAAAACATTTTTTTGTTTTTTATGCGTTTCGGTCAATTTTAAGAGAAAAAAAACATTTTTTTTTTACACTGAAAATTTGGAGTCTTAGAAAATTTTGGAGCAAAATCCTGAATTTTTTTTTTGTTTTTTATGCGTTTCGGGTCAGTTTTAAGAGAAAATTTTTTTTTTTTTTACACTGAAAATTTGGGGTCCGGGTGGGATTTACAAAATTTTGGACCAAAATCCGAAGACATTTTTTTGTTTTTTATGTGTTTCGGTCAATTTTAAGAGAAAAAAATTTTTTTTTTTTACACTGAAAATTTGGGGTCAGGGTGGGACCAAAATCCAGAAATTAGTTTTTCATGCGTTCAAAGAAGAAAAAAAAAATTAGGCTGAAAATATTTTGTTTGGGGAAAAAATTCTGTTTTTTATGCGTTTATCTCAATTTTGTGACGTAAAAGTGCAGGAACTGAAAATAGAAGGAAAATCCTGTGTATTGTGTGGGCACAATCGCTTCATCTAGTTGGTATATGCTTTTCTTAGGTGGGGCGAATGCAGCTTATTCAAGTCCCTGGTTTTATATTTAGACTACCATGTCAGGTGAGTGCCCGCAGGCCCCCTGGGGCCTCTTGTTTAGAATAGCGCTGGCTGGTTTGGACCGTTACATTGGGCAAAGGGTTAATGATAATTTCGACAACCAGGATCACCTTGTGTCAGACCGTTTTACAGGTGAAGGAAACCAGAATACCAGAGAGAATCACCGAGCAACCGTCTATCTTCTCTACATACTAACTCAACACAAGCAGGGTTAGCATTGTTCGAAGACAAGTGAACCATCGGCATGCAGTACGCCTTAGTACATAGCACCACCGTGCCCCAAATGGGCAGTCGGGATTAAGAGCCTTGCCCAAAGACACAGTGCAGTTACCCCTAGGCCTGGTGGGGATCGAACCATGGACCTTTCGGTTTGAAGTCCAATGCTGTAACCACTAGGCCACTATTGGGTTAATACAGGGCCACTGTAGACCATTATTGTTGGTGTATTCCTAGTCTTCGATTGGTTAACTGATAGAGTGCTGAATTATTTTTATTTGGCAAAACTTGATCAAGTTTCTTTGCCTTGTTACGCTCCGACTTGAAAAGTCTTCTTTTGCTTGAGTTATGTCCCTTTTCATCTTAGAATAATGGCAGCCGGGGGTATGGACAGGCCCATCTGGGACAGTCACACCTCTAGTTAATTCCATATTGTGCTTGAGCTTTTTGACACTGTATACACCTTAAGTTAGTAACAAACAGCTTAACTAATATTTATTTATTCATTGGGGCTTAACGACATATTCAGCAATCAGGGTCACCTTGTGTCAAACAGTTTTATGGGTGGAGGAAGCCGGAGTACCCGGATAGAACCCCAAGCAATGCAAGCAACTACCAGACTTCCCACCATACCAACTCCACATAAGTGTTCGCATTGGTTGAAGACAAGTGCACCATCAAGAGCAGTATGCCTTAGTACACTCCGTCAACGTGCTCCCATGTGAGCAATCATTATTAAGTGCCTTGCCCTGGCGGGGAATGAACCATGAACCTTTCGGTTTGAAGTTGAATGCCATAACCACTGAGCTATCACACTCCCTAGTTTAACGAATAATACGCAGTACATAGAGAGTGGATTATCGCTACAGAGTAGACTTTCCATTCAGCAATAACTTTAATTCTGTTTAAAAAGTGTAAAGAACCACAAGTAAAGGGTTCAGACTGTATCTGTATAGTGGAACTCACTTGACTGTTTATTTCTTAATTAAAATAACAGTGTTAATTGAACATGATTTGCAAGCACCAAACCATTTACCATATAGCTCTTGTCAAGCAAAATGTAATAAATCGAATGCCCATTTGGACGTACTGAGGCCATATTGCTCAATAAACATAGGGAATTAAGCTGTCGTCAGAGTAAATCTTTGTTAGATCACAAGATTTTTTTTGTTCAATTATCAGGCGATTACTCTGTAACTTATATTCAATTAACAGTTCAAATTTGTACAGAAGGTATGGTAAATGGTTTGGTATTTGCAAGCTTCTATTACAGTTGAAACTGGAAGTGCTGTCACAATTAGCACAGAAAATGGTCGTTAGTTAACTCTTTATCCAACAAATCGCCCGCATCCGCCTGCGTAATATGCAAATTCAGCAGCTGAAAAATATTTTTTCGAAAAATTTCAACAAAACCATAGCATGTGACCCCTCTTTGGAACGAGCTCGTTCCAGAGAGAGGTCACATTATATGGTTTTGTTGAAATTTTTGGAAAAAATTTAAAAAATTATATTTAAAATAATAAATTTTGATATCGTCTGCATTGGGTAAAGGGTTAATGTGCTCCTTACTACAGAGGAATGAAGTAGTCTGAAATTCACAAGAGCGTTTGCACTGTGGAATGCAAAATGTAATGTGCTATTAGCGAGGTCAGTAGTGAAATCACGAACTGAACCAATCAAACAGAAAGAAAATATTGAGACTACAGTATGTGGATAGAGGATTAGTAGTAAATCGCTGTGGGATAGATTTTTCACTTTGTAATTATTTACAATTTCTGAGGACAAAACACAAGAAACACTTGCAAGCTTTCATCACATTGACTAGTAATGACCTCTGGGTTGCACTCGGTGGTCCATGTGATAAAAGTTTGTAAGTGTTTATTTTGCTGTTATGAACAATTATAAATACTTTTCGAGTGGAGAATATATGGCGCTGCGATTAAGTAGTAATCCACTCTCTTCATTCTGTATATGTAGTCAAATTTTAATATGTACAGTATGTGGAGAGTGTATTATCACTAAATCACCCACAGAGTGGAGACCCCACCCAAGTAATAATTGCAATTTTTTGCAAATCAGAACAAGCACAAGCAAAGTTTCAGCCAATGGACCTCCGGGTTAAACCCGGAGGTCCATTGGCGGAAACATTGCTTGTGTTTTTAGTCTATATTTACAAAATTTAAAAGTTATAGTTTGGGTGATAACTCCACTCCATGGGTGATTTAGTTACAATCCACTCTCCACATACTGTATTTACATCATTATAATACATGTATCCCAGTAGAGGTTAGGAATGATGTTAATGATCTCTATTTACTAGTTTAGAATTGTGGGGCACGCTGTCTACAGGAATTGAGTTTTGTTAATAGGAAAGTTTGAGTTTGATAGGGAAAAAAAGTGCACTTACTCAGTGCGCTATTACTTCAAAATAGTGCACAATCCAGTGACAGGACTTCTTTCTAGACTCCACTGTGGGCAGAAGAAAATGGACATTGGTTTCTGTTAATCCATTTATTTGTTATTAACTTTGTTCAGTTATTGAAAGTTTTGGAGAAGGAAATGATACATGGAACTTTAACCCTTTGCCTAACAAATCGGCCATGTCCGCCCACTTAATTTACTAATTGAACAGTGGGAAAAAAATTATATTTTTATACTGTACCAATGACCCAGACATAGCTGGTGCTAACTCTTAAAAATCTAGGGCCAAACACAAATTTTGCCCCCCAATCCCCAAAATTTGCATCTAAAACCAAAAGAAATCATGTCCTAAAGGACCTCCATACTTTGCCCTTACTGCGCATGCGCAGTGTCAAGGACGTTCTGAAATTGGCGCCAATTATCATTCTCTGTTTGGCCCTTCATCAGTCAACATCTCACTGATCTTTGTGCTTGTAAATCTCAGTTTAAAGGATGCCAGACACGTAATTATTGGAGAAATGGTGATTCTAAGGAGGATATAGAAGGAGGAGAGGAAAAAGGAGGGACAAAAAATAATCAGGGCTGTACTTAAAATTTTTTATGAAATTATGTTAAGTTGCCTATTTTTGAGGCATGGGCCTGTTGTCATTCTTGCTATAAAGTTGCACTGCTTATTCAGTGTTTCCTCTCCCCTGGTCTTCTAAGTCCCCCCTTGCTATTCCCCCATGCTTTTGGCATATTTTTGAGAAAGATCATTTCTAAATTCTCTTGGGAGAGTTAGCTTGGTTGCAGAATGAATTCTGTTATTTTCCCCATAGTTACGTTTTCACCCATGGGTGTATAAACGTTGTGTTCTGCATCTACCATCTGATGTTCTGCAGATTCTCCCCTGGGAGTCTCTGTCTTGCATCAGATAGAGTGTAATTTTGATGACTGATTTCGGGCCAGTATTGTCAGTGCCTGGAGTCATGTTTTCTGGTGTTTTTACACTGTTTGTTTACATTGGCAACAGTCTCTTTTGAGGGGGGCTGTTTGCCTTTGGAGTAGTTTATCTCACTATAAGATGCATTATTATTATCCGTAAGTGTTGCATTAATTATTTAATATAATTTTAAAATTTTTGACCACACTTAGCCTTGGGATCCATTGGGGCTCAACGTTACTTTTCAGAAACTTGGGCTTCGCTGAAAAAATATATTTTTATACTGTACCAATGACCCAGACATAGCTGGTGCTAACTCTTAAAATATAGGGCCAAACACAAATTTTGCCCCCCAATCCCCAAAATTTGCATCTAAAACCAAAGAAAACATGTCCTGAAAGGCCCTCCACACTTCGCCCCTACTGCGCATGCGCAGTGTCAAGGATGTTCCGAAATTGGCGCCATTAATCATTCTAAGTTTGGCCCTTCATCAGTTAACATCTGACTGATCTTTGTGCTTATAAATCTCAGTTTAAATGATGCCAGACACATAAATATTAGTGAAATGGTGATTCTAAGGAGGATAGAGAAGGAGGAGAGGAAAAAAATGTGTGACAGAATATTATCAGGGCTGTAACTTAAAATTTTTTAATGAAATTATGTTAAGTTACCTATTTTCGAGGCAGCAGCCATTTTGTTGTCATTCTGATTATTTAGTTACACTGTTTTTTAAGTGTTTTCCTCTCTCCCTGTCCTTTAAGTCCCCCCTTGCTATTCTCCCATGCTTTTGGCATAGTTTTTAGCTCAACTTGACAAAGTCAAGCTGAGCTATTGCCATCACTTCTCGTCCGTCGGCGTACGTACGTACGTACGTATGTACGTACGTACGTACGTTAGTACGTTAGTACGTACGTCCACAATTTCCTTTGGCACACCTCACAGGTCACATTTATGATCAGATTACTTTGAAACTTGGTATGCTTGTTTGGGGTGACCTCTAGGTGGGAGCTATCGATTTTCTTCAATTTCCGTCAAAAAATGTTGCCGCGGCCAACGTTCTTAGAACTTAGTTTAGTCAAACCACAATATTTCCCTTTGGCACACCCTGCAGGGCACATTTATGATTTGATTGCTTTGAAACCTGGTGTGCTTATTTAGGGTGACCTCTAGATGGGAGCTATCGATTTTCTTCAATTTCCGGCAAAAAATGTTGCCACGGCCAATGTTCGTAGAACTTAGTTTAGTCAGACCTCAATATTTCCCTTTGGCACACCCTACAGGGCACATTTATGATCAGATTGCTTTGAAACCTTGTATGCTTGTTTGGGTAGACCTCTAGATGGGAGCTATCGATTTTCTTCAATTTCTGTCAAAAAATGTTGCCGCGGCCAACGTTCTTAGAACTTAGTTTAGTCAGAAGACTCAATATTTCCCTTTGGCACACCCTACAGGGTACATTTATGATCGGATTGTTTTGAAACCTGGCATGCTTGTTTGGGGTGACCTCTAGATGGGAGCTATCGATTTTCTTCAATTTCCGTCAAAAAATGTTGCCGCGGCCAACGTTCTTAGAACTTAGTTTAGTCAAACCACAATATTTCCCTTTGGCACACCCTACAGGGCACATTTATGATTTGATTGCTTTGAAATGTGGTATGCTTATTTAGGGTGACCTCTAGATGGGAGCTATCGATTTCCTTCAATTTCCGGCAATAAATGTTGCCACGGCCAACGTTCGTAGAACTTAGTTTAGTCAGACCTCAATATTTCCCTTTGGCACACCCTACAGGGCCCATTTATGATCAGATTGCTTTGAAACCTGGTATGCTTGTTTGGGGATACCTCTAGATGGGAGCTATCGATTTTCTTCAATTTCTGTCAAAAAATGTTGCCGCGGCCAACATTCTTAGAACTTAGTTTAGTCAGAAGACTCAATATTTCCCATTGGCACACCCTACAGGGTACATTTATGATCGGATTGCTTTGAAACCTGGCATGCTTGTTTGGGGTGACCTCCAGATGGGAGCTATCGATTTTCTTCAATTTCTGTCAAAAAATGTTGCCGCGGCCAACGTTTTTAGAACTCAGTTTAGTCAGACCACAATATTTCCCTTTGGCACACCCTACAGGGCACATTTATGATTTGATTGCTTTGAAACCTGGTATGCTTGTTTGGGGAGACCTCTAGATGGAAGCTATCGATTTTCTTCAATTTCCGTCAAAAAATGTTGCCACGGCCAACATTCTTAGAATTTAGTCGAGTCAGACCACAATATTTCCCTTTTGTACACCCTACAGGGCACATTTATGATCGGATTGCTTTGAAACCTGGCATGCTTGTTTGGGAAGGCCTCTAGATGGGAGCTATCGATTTTCTTCGGTTTCTGTCAAAAAATGTTGCCACTGGCAAAAAAAAATGACACTGGTACCAATGATCTTCAATTTTGCCATTTCATTTATAACTTACCAAGTTCAAGTTTGTCAAGTTGAGCTACAGTGTCATTGACACTTTCATTGTAATTATTATTACTAAATTTTCTTGGGAGTTTTAGCTGAATAACAGAATGAATTCTGTTCTTTTCCCCATGTTTACGTCTTCACCTACGGGTGGTTAGGCGTTGTGTTCTGCATCTACCATCTGATGTTCTGCAGTTTCTTCCCTGGAAGTCTCTGTTTTGCATCAGATAGTGTATTTTTGGTAACTGATTTCGGGCCTGGGTGCCTGGAGTCTTATTTTAGTGTTTTTACACTCATTGTTTACATTTACAACAGCCCTCTGTGTGAGGGGGGGATTTCTGGAAAATAATATCTTGATGTTATTTTAATCATAACTAGATACATTATTATTGTTCTTAAGTGTTGAATAAATTGTTTAAAATATTTTTAAAATTTTTGTCCACACTTAGGCTTGGGATCCATTGGGGCTCAACGTTACTTTTCAGAAACTTGGGCTGTTCTGAAAAAATATTTTTTCAAAATATTTTGATTTCAATTATTTTTTCTATATTAATGGATCATATTATTATTATGTATTTTGATTGCCAGGGGTTAGTGCGAGTACCAGGACTTGTTTTCTTTTCACATTGATCAATTGTATTAAGAGGAAGTCTTCCTCTGACTTTATAATCATTCTATATGTGGTCAGTGTACTCGCATTAACTCCTGTTCTGTATCGTATGATTTCGATGACAATATGGGAAGCGTATGTCACGGTATGTTATTGGGGATTTGGACACTCTGGTCCTTTCCCCGCAGGGTCACTCTACTTTATCAATTTCTATTTCAGACGATCAAGATTAGGGTGATGTATCTGTGATGTCTTCCAACAGTGTGCCTCCGTCGTCACAATTAATTGAAGGGCTAGCGGAAAAGTGCTCATGTAAATACGCCAATTGCCTAAGAGGACCCTAGTAGGTTCGACGGCCTTTGACGTCCGCTAGCTCGCCCGGTGTAGCATCCATTCACCGAATGGTTCGGCAGCCGGGTTCGTCCGTTGCGGTCTAGAAGGAATTTTGGGGTGATGCGAGCACTATAAATTAACCTAATGCACACCCAGTGACGGCGGATCGGAGGGAGAACGGAGGAAGCCTTTTAGTCCGGTTCATAGCTCGTTCCGGTCCATCTGGACGGCAAGCGAGAGAGGCCTCTCTCTCGTTCAACAACATCTGGCCCCAGATGTTGTGGTACAAAATGTGTCGCAAGCGGAGCATACGTCCGTCGCTCGGGACGCTCCGTTGTATAGGCAGTCCGCGGAGACTGCTAAGGCTTCCTCTTCTCGTCAGCGCACACGACCGCACCTTGGCTGCGTGACCGCCGATATATTACCAGCTTCGCCGATCAAGGATTCTTCGGCGACCAGGTCACACCATCCGGTAGCCAGGGACACGAGGCCTGCAGACTCCGGACATTCGCATAGGAAGTGTGCGGGAGTCAACGTTCACGGAGCTTCCGGCGGCAATGCATCGTAAGACCGCTACTGCACAGGCCTCGGGAACGGACGTGCTTTCCTTAATAGCACAGTTTATCGCAGCATCCCAGCATCAACTGAATCTGTCGCATATATTTTATCCGACGATGCTGGGGCGGGACGCTCCGCGGAAGCGGGTACGGACGTCCGAAAGTTTCATCCGGTCCGACGGGATACCGAAAGGGATTTGGAGGATTTCGAGCTTTCCCTTTCGGAACAACATATGCTGTTGTGTATGTCATCTGACTTGGTCTTCTACAGCTTCTTTCGTCGGACCAGAATGCTGCGATGCCGGATAAGAAACTGATAGCGTCGGTGGACTTAGAAATTTTTGGTTCGGTTCAGGGACATCGTCCCTCAGTTCCGACATAGTCCAATAATGTCACACAAACTTTCGAATTATTGCACGACGTTATATATATTATTATTTTATGCTTGCTATAACCAAGCATTTCTGGTTTCTTGTTCGAAGAGTTATGGAGATGTCTTTCATAAGTGTGCCTCTGTCGTCATAGTTAATGAAGAGCTAGCGGCAATAAGTGCTCATGGAATATGTCTATCGCCTACGGAGTGACATTCGCTAGCTCACCCGGTGTAGCGTACATTCATCGAATGGTTCGGCTGCCGGGTTCGTCCGTTGCGGTCTAGGAAGGAGATTTGGGTGATGCGAGCACTTTAATTACTTTAGTACTCACCCAGTGACGGCAGATTGAGGACAGATCGGAGGAAGCCTGTTAGTCCGGTTCCTGGCTTGTCCAGGTCCGTCCAGGCTGTGAGCGAGAGAGGTCCCTCTCTCGTCCAACAACATAGGGGACCGCATGTTGTGGTTCAAATATTTTACATTCGGAGCATATGTCCGTCGGTCGGGACGCTCCGTTATATTGACAGTCCGAGAGACTGTCCTTAATGCTTCCTCATCCTCACAGCAGGGCACATGACCGCACATTGGCTACGTGACCTCCAGTATCCGATCAGTTTCGTCATTCAGTGATTCCACGGCGAATAGGTCGCGCCATCCGGTAGCCAAGGGACACGAGGCCTATACACTCCGTTCGCTCGCATATTGGTAGTATGCACGGGGTAACGATCACGGAGCTTCCAGCGGCAATGCATCGTAAGACCGCTTCTCCTCAGGCCTCAGTGACGGACGTGCTATCCGAGTTAGCACAGTTGTTTCGCAGCATCTCAGCAATTGACAGTTTCTCGGTCGAATCAGGAATTATCCGACGGCGCTGGGTCGGTGCGGTCCGCGGTTGCATCAGCTACGGACGACCGAACGCTTTATAGGGTCCGACAGGATGGCGAAAGGGATTCGAAAGATTTCAAGTTTTCCCTTTAGTAGTATCGGAAGCTGCCTTTCATATCTTCTGGCATTATCTTCCAGTGATTGTTATTTCGGACTTCATTGCTGCGATCTTGGATAAGAGACTTATAGCGTCATTGGACTCGGATTTTTCGATCGGTTCAGGGACATTGTCCCTGACTTACCGACGCAGTCCAATATTGTCATTACAACATGTGTTTTATTTTTCGACGCTATATATATATATATATACAAGCCTGCTACCAAGCATAATAGTTTAGTTTCTTGTCCGCGTTGCTCATTTCTGCCATTTTATCTTTTATACGAATAGTTTATTTTGGCAGAGCAGGGCATACCGAGAGTTCTTATGCGTCTAGACGGTGTGGTTAAAGACTGCATATATTCTTTTTCGCCGTTTATGTCTTTTCCAATTTCAATGTTGGAAACGACATGATGTATAATAGACTTAACTTAGACGCTTTATCATACGTAATCCGCCTTACTGAGGCGTTATCATTACGTCTTCAAGAAAAGATTTACGGGATATTATTCTCAATGTAATTTCTTTTGAGGGCAGTAGTTTGTTCACGTATAACTCCTCCCTTCAGTGGCTGATTGGAGTTGGTTAGACGTGACGCAGCCCTAGCTACATCCACACGCGTGGATAGTAAGGTTAAGAACTCTCTCTAGTGTTACAAGAGATTCAGACTGGGGCAAACATTCGGTGGTTGACTCAGAGAGTGCCACCGCAGTTGCCGGACCCGAGTGTGGCTGTTATGACGGTTGCCAGTCAAACAGATGGGGATATAATACTGATCCCTACGGATTCGAAGTGCCAGGGTCTTTGGGTTCCGCAGTCTCTTAGCAATCAGTTTTCTTCCGCGGAATAATGTTTTTTAGGCTTGCTTTATGTCATTGCATGAACATTATTCAGAAACGCATGCCCAAATCCTGTCCTTTAATTCGACAGTAGTGGCGTATCTCCGGAACCAGGGAGGCACTCTTTCGTTTCCGTTATTCAATTTAATGGAAAGAATCCGTCTGTTGGTTATAGTACACCAAGTTCTGTTTTGGTCCGTCATATTCCGGGTAGTCTGATTGTTTTACCGGACTCCCGTTCTCTTACGGGTCGCTTGTTGCTCTCAGAATGGACTCTCAACAAACAAGTATTCAATCAGATTTGCTATCCATGGGAGCGCCCAATGATGATTTATTTACGACACAGTTTGCTAATCAATTGCAGACGTATGTGTTGGCTTGTCCAGATCTCTGAGCTAATGTTGTTAACGCTCTATTGATCTATAGGACGGAATGATAGGATACGCGTATCCTCCGGCGCTGTTGTTTCAGCAGGTATTGCTAAGATAAACAACCACAATACATTTCTGTTGATAGCATCTCTATCTTCACAGAGATCATGGGTAATTTACTCTCTTGTCTACTGTGGGTCTTAACGTGAAATCTTCCTCTATGTGAGGATCTTTTTTCACTGGGTAAATCGTGTCATCTTTATCACAACCCGCAAGGTCGCAACCTTCATGTATTCCGTTGTGTGGTCCGTATTGCATTGTATGCACTGTACTGGACGAGCTTTGGACGCGATTTCTTACTATAGGAGATCCTCTTCTTCGCTATTCTATGCGGCTAAAGTGGAGGCTCTTCCGTTTTGGTGTAGGGATCATTATGTTCATATTGTTGATCCCTCCATACTACTCATTGCAATTTTTTAGTATACTTGTTTCACAAGATCTACTGCAGCCTGTTATTATTTAGGTTATAGGTTTATGTTACCTCATACCTATGCACTCTACGATAGTTTACAATTGAGTCTGAAACAGACCTAATCTAGGGCATCACGTGGAAATGGGCAATGTCCACAGGGCTGTACCACAACTAACTCAGCTCTTGAATTTTTAACAATTTAATAACAGCTGAAGGAACTCTGAAATTACAATAATAATACACATTTATACAACTTGTCAATTATTCATTTTTCCTGTAACAAATCCATAAGCATTATCATACTATTTTATGATACCTGTACACATCTAAAATTCTACTATGGAATTCTGAAGTACAACAGTATGTTTACTTCCCAAACAAAACAATCCGCCGAGTGATCAGTAAGAACACCCCCCAAAAATAATGCAATAGTGTTATTGATACTGCCAAAGTGAACTGGTTTCAAGCTTCACTTGTGTCTGGTGTTGTAGCCAGACACAAGCAAGGCTTGAATCGAGTTAGCAATAACAAATGTATAGATTAACACTTTATCCAACACTGTTTACTCTGAATCCCTAATGTTTTGTTAAAATGTCCTTCTTACTTAAAAAAAAACATAAATTAACTATAAACATCAATACTGTAGCCCTCTACTGACACACACCTATTTATAAACAACTTACTGGTATGTACACAAAATCTTACCAGATTGTGGATCTGAGTTCCGCCGTCACACCACTACACCACTATCCAACACTCTCCATTCTCTCTGTGCTGTGTATGTTAGCTGTAAAAAACAATACCCATAACCATTCATGCGATCTGTTTAGTGTAAACAATTCAGTCAAGTCAATTCGTCAGTCGGTAGTATGAAGCAAAAATACGACCGTAAACAACGATGACAAAACAAAGAAAAAATCCACTGATCGAATCTGAATATGAAATAAATAAACGAAGTACAATCGAAAATAAATACCTAAGGTGGAATATATACTAACCAAACGTACGATCAAGATGTAGATTATTTTAAACAGGTGAATAATATTGTATGAATTCGAACAAACTTTCTGACATTGAAGAAAAACAATAACAATTGAGCCTTCCTGTCACGTGACCTCCAAAAACCCGCCAAAACCTATAGAAGCCTGTTACGACAATCCATACACATTTCATATAAACCACAATCGACTTTTAGATAATGAAAGAGGGGCTCAGTAGATGAAAACTAAAATAAAATATTTAATTAATTTAAAAACAGTAATAAAATCTCATCTGCTACATGCTCCCACTGTCTGGAAAATGATGTCTCATCATTTCATAACCTTAAATTGAACTGAAAAGAAACATTAAATTGAACTGAAAAGATGAAGTACAAATTGTATTAAACATATCAGTTAGCTATGGTAAATAACTATCACACATTTCACTGACCAAACAGTAATGCATTCTTTGTAATTATCAGTGATACTGGTACTCTTCCTGGAACTAAAAATTAAAAAAAAACAATATCCAACATAAGGCCTTCAGATAACCAGTGTAACTGTTTTCCTGAAAATGAATC
This sequence comes from Pictodentalium vernedei, assembly GCA_031216915.1. Taxonomy (NCBI): domain Eukaryota; kingdom Metazoa; phylum Mollusca; class Scaphopoda; order Dentaliida; family Dentaliidae; genus Pictodentalium; species Pictodentalium vernedei. The sequence goes on from CM062297.1 coordinate 852,824,538, forward strand.
AGAGACATTGATGTTAATCAAACGGGGCAACACAAAAACATTCCCCATTTTCCTATACAGAAGAAAAAAACTCCAGTCTCTAAATGAACCTGAAATCATATCCATTAACTCGGAAAAACTGAAAAAAATAGTTCAAAGGTAAAGCTATATTAATTTTTCTGTACTTCTGCATACATCAAAAAAAAAAAAAAAAAAAAAAAAAATCCTGCAAGCTAAATATATATATATATGGCTGATCCAGTAATATGTAAGCAGATGATTAAAAAAAACTTAGGTTGAACAATTTCCATTAAAAAAATATGTACACAACAATTTTTTTAAAGTGGAACAATACTCTTTTGCTCCCCTCTTTCAAATTGTGTACTACACAATTATATCTATATTAGATTATTTATTTACATAGTTCTTTTCAATGTCGTGATCTGTATTATGATCAAGCAGATATATAGGGTTTTTTTTTTTTTAATTCAGTACCAACTAAATAATAAATATATACATTAAAACTTCAGAATCATTTCATTACAGCTTCCCAAATCCTGTTGGCCATATCAGTAGTCACTCGGTTCAATACACCAGAGGATAATAATTTACCCAAAGCATCTGTTTTCTGGTCTACTGGTGTAGAACTCACTTCACTACAATGATATGCCTCCAGGTATTTGGGGCATCTTCTTGTCCGTTCTGATTTTCTTGTAGCTGTACTGGGTTGTGTTGCTTGTTCATATGTCAATTCACCTTGACCTGTGTCCTGCTCCTCAACAGTGTTCCTAATACTTTCATCTGTTCTTGTCCTTTCATCCTGAGTTGAAACCACTCTCTCATCACCAGTATCACTACCACCTCTTATTTCAGTTATCTGTGTAACTGGTTCTATAATTTCTAATGCTGCTTCTTCTTCGTCAGATTTGTGGGCGTCCCCACCAATATATGTCAGTGTGACATATTCTTCATCTGAGTCAGAATCCTCTGCGACGTCGCTATTTTGCATACATTCTTCTTTCTCATAATAATCTGCAACTACTTCAGGTTGCTTACTCAATGTAGTCCTTGGCTTAGGAATAGGCTTATCATCTCGTTGCCTTAACTTGGGAACCGGTTTGGTTTCCAATAAGTCATCTGGTCTCCCAGGACCAAGTAAAAGAAGGTGGTTACGGTGTAGAGTCCTCTCCCTACCATCTGGTGATTTGATCTTGAACACAGGTATATCTGGATTGGGTTGTTCAGTAACTTGTGATTCCTGTTCCTCGTACTTATCTGCTATTTTGTGTTTTCCTTCATGTGTCAGAATCTTGACTAAAACTCTGTCACCTACATTTATCCTTGATGCCTTTGCCCTTTTATCATAATATGTTTTTTGTTTATCTCCAGCCCTAATAATGTGTGCTTCGACTGTATCTCTAGCAAACTTCATTCTCTTTCTAAGATGTTGAATGTAATCATCTGTGCTCATATTCACTCTATCGTCTATACCAGTATCAAATGTTCTGTCCACTGGTAATTTGGGCTTGCGACCAAACATTAACTCAAATGGGGAATACTTTGTAGTTTCATGTTTAGTGCTGTTATAAGCATACACAAGTGGAGCTATATATTTTTTCCAGTCAGGCTTTTTATCTGGTTCCAGGGTTCCAAGTAAATTCAGAAGAGTCCGATTAAATCTCTCTGGTGTTCCGTTACCACTTGGATGGAATGGAGTAGTTCTAGATTTATCAATACCAAATAATTCACACAGTTCTTTGATGACACAAGATTCGAAGTTTCTCCCCTGATCGGAATGGATTCGTGCTGGTATACCGTAATGTAAAATAAAATTTTCATAAAGTGCCTCAGCTGTTGTTTTTGCTGTTTGATTTCTTGTTGGTATTGCTAATGCCAGTTTGGTAAAATGATCTGTAATGACCAAAACATTTCCGACACCTCTACTTGGTTCTAAAGTCAAGTAATCCATACAGACCAACTCCATTGGATATGTGGTTTCAACATTAACCAGTGGAGCACGGATGTTTACATCTGATTTTCTTCTTAAACAGCGGTCACATTTCTTTATCCAGTGCTCACAATCTGCTGTCATACCAGGCCAGAAAAAACGTTCTCTTAATAAAGAAAGAGTCCTATCTCTTCCTGGGTGTCCGATGTCGTTATGTAAACCCATTAGAGCTGTCTTTCTATATATGGATGGCAGTACTAACTGCAAAATACTTTCATCCTTATCCTTGAGTTCTCTATATAAAGTTCCCCTAAGAATTTTAAATTGTTTGAAGTTATTCTTCATAATATTATCTTCTTTATCGTAATATCCCTTGGGTAGCCGCATATCGATCTTTGCTCTTAGCCATTTTCCGATGATGTTATCTTCCCTTTGAGCCCTCCTTATCTCTCGAAGTTCTACTTGAGCTAATTCTGTTGATGTTTCAGTAGCTTCAACAATATTAATAGATGCAGATGGCAATACATCTATGTACTGAGGAACATTAGTCTCACTACATATAGCTTTCACTGTGCTGTTTTCAATCTTGATCAATTCTGTGTCTTCACCTTTTATTCTATGATATGGGTATCTTGACATACCATCAGCATCGGCATTTTTAAAACCAGCTCTGTATAAAATGGCAAAATTGTATCCTGCTAAAGCTGATACCCATCTTTGTCCAGTTGCTTCTAGTTTGGCAGTAGTCAGCACATGTGTTAGAGGGTTATTATCTGTGTACACAACAAAATGATTTCCAATTAAGTAGTCAGTAAACTTATCCGTCACGGCCCATTTCAAACAAAGAAACTCAAGTTTGAAAGCAGGATAATTCTGCTCCGATTTGGATAAGCTTCTGCTTGCATAAGCAATTACCCTTTTCTTAGAATCATGTTGTTGGTATAACACAGCACCCAGTCCTACCATACTGGCATCTATATGTAACTCAAAAGGCTTTGTAAAATCCGGATAAGCTAAAATAGGAGGACTCGTAAGTATTTGTTTGAGACGATTAAATGTTTCTTGTTCAATTTCGGTCCATTTCCATTGTTTTGCTGGGCTTTTCCGATTCTTCTTTTGAGTAGTTGGTGGGAGCAGATCATTTAATGATCTCACAATTTTAGAGAAATCTTTCACAAAGCGTCTATAATATCCAGCAAATGCTAAAAATGATCGAAGTTCATTAGCATTAGAAGGAACTGGCCAATCTTTTACTTTCTGAATCTTCTCTGGATCCGTCTCGATGCCATTTTCGCTTACTACATGTCCCAAGAATTTCACTCGTTTCTTAAGGAAGAAACACTTTTCTGCTGCCAGTTTCAAATTACACTCTCTTAATCTTGTTAAAACAAGATCCAACCGTTCTAAATGCTGTTCCAAGGTGTCCGAAAAAATAATAAGATCATCGAGATAGATGACGCATATCTTCATATTCATGTCGCCAAGACATTCTTCCATCAATCGTTGGTACGTTGCTGGACTATTGGATAAACCATAGGGCATTTTAATAAATTCGAAAAAACCAAGTGGGCCTACTGTGAATGCTGTTCTCTCTCTATGTTTTTCTTCTACCTCAACTTGCAGGTACCCACTCTTCATGTCTATAGCACTAAAATATTTGCTATTTGCCAAACAATCAAAAACTTCTTCTACTCTCGGAAGTGCATAGGCATCCTTAACTGTGCGATTATTCAGCATTCTGTAATCCACACACATTCTCAGTTTTCCATTCTTTTTCCGAACAAGTACTATGTTCGATGCCCATGGAGATTTACTTTTCTGTATAATGCCTGCGGCGAGTAACTGCTCAAGGTGTTCTCTCACCTCATCGACCATTGAAGGCGGTATACGCCGGTACCTCTGCTTGAATGGAGTATCGTTGACTAGATCAATCCTATGTTTGATCAAGTCACATCTCCCAATGTCGCCGTCATCTTTGGAAAAAATCAAGTCATGTTTTTTTAACAGAGTTTCCAACTTCAATTTTTGATCACCACTGAGATCTGATTCAATGTGAACCTGGTTCATAATTCTGTCATCTTTCTCTTCATTGATTTTGTTGAAGACTGATTCATCAATCGAAACAGGCTGCAGTTCACAAAGGATGGTTTTTGGTGCAATGGTTACAGTCTGTGTTGTAACGTTGGATACATTCACAAGAATTTCTCCATTCCTCTTGTAATTATAATGAATTACAGTTGGCATAATCTCAATAAAATCCGGAAGTCCTGACTCCTTAGTCTCTTGTAAAATAGCATTGGTCTGTTTATATCCCAGTTCCTTGCCACAGTAACCTTTAAGGTTAACTGACTGATTTGGTCTGATAATAATTCTTTCAGGTTCAGCCGACCTCACAATAGCTATCCGATTCTTGTTTCGGTTAAGTTCTTTCCGACGTAGGGAAATGCACCTAAAGGCAAGATACCATGGAGTATGCAAATTAGCTCTCTGCAGATAATTTTCACCGTGAACTGATTTACAATCACTTAGCAGTGAATCAAGTATATTAGTTCCTAAAAGAACTGGTATTTGTGAGCTGTAATTTGTCTCAGGAGTAATTAAAAAGAGGCATTCTTTTTCTGAACATTCAGGTATTCCAGTAGCCGATAAACTGGCAGTTATATATCCTGAATAAGGCAGTTGACTTCCATCCGCACATTCTATATTAAGTATGTCTTTTAGTGGCAGGAGTGGTGCAGCAGACAAATACTGTTCATAAAATGGTCGAGCTATCATGCTTACACAGCTTCCGCTATCAATTAATGCCATGGTTTTGAGACCATTTATACTTACCTCAGCTTCAGTGGAACTGCCTACTAAATTTGGGTTTTGTTCTGTTCTTTTATGTACAGTGCCTCGGTTCAAACCCCCAACAGAGGCACACACTAGTTTGGGCAGTCCTTTATCTTATGCTCCTCACTGTTACATTTATAACATCTCGGTCGAAATGTTCGACCAGCGACAGGTCTTGTGGGTGTATAATTGCCACGACCTCTGTCTCTATATTGGCCTCGTCCTCGGCTTCTATTCTGTTGTCCATAAAAACCCCTGGTATAACCTTGGTTATATCCTTTGTAATAATAGGGATCACTACTGACCTCACTTTGCTTTGTTTCCTCCTTTTCTTTCTCCAGCCTATCTATCCTGTTACTTAGTTTTAGAAGTAAGTCTTTTACTTCACTAAGTTCACTTTTCTCTTGTGGCTTGTTTGCAGCTTGACACTTGGTCTTAACTTCCTTTGTAGCATCTTCATCTAACTGATTTTCTATTTTCCTAAGTTCAACCTTGAACTTGTCATAGTCTAAGACCGTGTCAAATTTATATGCTGCGATCTGTCGGATATGAGGCTTTAAACCTTGATATAATACATTTCGTAAAATGTCTTCATGGGTTGACGTCAAAACTTTTAACTCAACAGCCTGAGAAAATAATTCTTCAACCCTTGCAGCATAGGTTGAGATATTCTCATTTGTGTCCTGGCTGCAGGCATAAAACTTCCTGAGTATGGATTCTCCTGTCTCCAGCATAGTATAAGTTGTGCTGAACTTTTTCATCACATCAGCCAAGGTTACATTTATGCCCATTCTTCTCAATATATCTGCTGCTTTGCCTTTGCAAGAGCGTCTAATTGCTATCAGTAGCTGATCATCAGTGTAATTACCTGTAACAGATAAACAATCTACCTCATATTTCCAGGTAAGGTAGTTGACTTCCCCTTTACCAGGCTCTCCATAAAATAAAGAAATCTTGGGAAGTCGCTCCACGAAATACTTGGGCTTATCACCATCATCTGCTTTGGCTTTGTGCATCTCATGCACATAATGCTTCATGTAAGTTTCAAACTGCTCTGGGTTTTCAACTTTCGGAGGAGGGATTTTTAACCCTTTCATCATTTCAAGTAATTTCAGATCATCGTCTGAAATATTTTCTCTAGTGACTGACATTTTTCTTTTTGATATATGTATATTGCATATAGCAAAATTCCTTTTCTGGTCTAGGTATGTATATAAACAACAAGTACCATTCTTATTTTGATATGTTGTTAGTCATACATATTTAACAACCAAAAATTTTGTTTTGGTCATCTGACACACATATATATAGTAATCAAAATTCCTGGTTTGATTGTCAATAGAATTCAAGTGTTTATAATATACAAGGGTGAATACTATACTCTCATACAATGTGAGTACATGCTTGTTGAACCATAAGGGATAATGTATTGTATGGTAGATTGGAGAAAAATATATATATATTTTTTTTTTCTGAAATACAAAATCAAAATATCAACATATGAACAACATCCATTATTGTCTAGTCATAAAGAAAGACAACCAAACATGTATATCTTTGACAGCATCAACATCGGTTCATCGGCCATCACCACACCATTCCATTGTTCTACGGTTTCAATACTAAAAAAATATATATAACTTTACAAGAAATACATGTACAAATCCATCATCACCTGTGAAAAAAAATAATTGCAGCAAAATATTTATGATACCTCAGCACCAGGTGTCCAGCCACACAGCAGTATAATTCACCTCTAACAGTGCAAACGTCCTCGGAAAAAAAGATAAGTTTTGGAATTGACACTTGTAGAGAAAACAACACAATCAAAATATTCTCTAGTGATGCATTCTGTCCTGTAAAGCTGCTGTTAAACTACCATGAAACATGCTATAAAAATGAAAGAAGAGAAAACAAAAATTTAAAAATCAGTCTCAGGTGGTTCAATGTTACTTTCAGCAAGTAAGGCTATGCTTTGGCAGAAAAAAAAATCAACAGAAAGGAAAAAAAAATATTCAAGTCTGTTTCAACATTATTAGTAAAAGCTTCAATTTCAATATCCGACGAAGAATATATTCCCTGAAATGTCAACAATACATTAATAGATTTCAGAAAAAAGAATTGTTGCACTGGTCATTTTGAAGTAAATTCAATGTCAAGTCTAAACATCTCCTAAAAAGTGAACAAGTCAGTTCAAAGAAATTGACCTACATTTTTATGGAGGTGAAATAGCAACAAATGTAAACAAAGTTACATTATTCCTAAGTTCCTAAGAAAAAAACAAATAATAAACTACTTGTTCCTACAATAAATATCAATTTAGTGTGTTGGTAAATCAATTAAATTGAAATTAAACTGACCCAAACAAATTGCTTAAATTCATCATCAAGAACAGCTATGCAACTGAAGGAAACTACACAGACTTTTCCAACTCAAAGTAACAGCCATGCAAATGAGGAGAAAGGTCACGAAACGTCACAACAGAAAAAGTGGAGTAGCCAATGAAAAATGTAAACAATCAAAACATCATGTGACGTCACATACTACAAGCCAATGAAAAGTTACAACTACTGTATCAATGGAATGTCATAGTAAACAATGAGTAATTCTTGTTACCCTTGGCTAAGCAGTTTCTAAACGTAAACAAAGGCTAAAACAGAGCAATGTAAACTAGGCAAAGTCAAGTTACATGTCAAAAACGTCTTTTGTCCAAAAAAAAAAGGAAAAAAACAAATCAGTGCTTTTACAAGCAAAAGTTATCCCTTCACCAAATTAAAATTATATGCAGAACGAAGTGAATTTCATTCATTACCATGTTATGACTTGGACCACAACACTGAGATAATCATTTGTATCAGGTACAGTTGGGAACAAAAATATTTATATCTTATTATGTTCAATCCGTGTCACCAACTCAAAACAATGCAGTAAAACTGGTTTACCACATATTGTGTTTCGGAGACACTGATTGGGAGGAAAAAATCCAAACTCTGAAGAAATTACATATATAGTGTGGTCAAAGCTATAAAATATATCAGACTCACCCTAGGCTATCGTACCTCACCGTGAAAAATTAAAGCATATTCCTACACATATCTCCAAATCCAATGAAAATAATATAATGCACAGTCACAAAACAAAGTTCACTGCAGTGTAGAATGTCTAGCTGCTATTCTGTCGACGAAGGTGTGAAGAATCCATCCATCTCTGTAGGTGTCAAACCAACTGTTGGGCGCCAGTGAAACAGACCTAATCTAGGGCATCACGTGGAAATGGGCAATGTCCACAGGGCTGTACCACAACTAACTCAGCTCTTGAATTTTTAACAATTTAATAACAGCTGAAGGAACTCTGAAATTACAATAATAATACACATTTATACAACTTGTCAATTATTCATTTTTCCTGTAACAAATCCATAAGCATTATCATACTATTTTATGATACCTGTACACATCTAAAATTCTACTATGGAATTCTGAAGTACAACAGTATGTTTACTTCCCAAACAAAACAATCCGCCGAGTGATCAGTAAGAACACCCCCCAAAAATAATGCAATAGTGTTATTGATACTGCCAAAGTGAACTGGTTTCAAGCTTCACTTGTGTCTGGTGTTGTAGCCAGACACAAGCAAGGCTTGAATCGAGTTAGCAATAACAAATGTATAGATTAACACTTTATCCAACACTGTTTACTCTGAATCCCTAATGTTTTGTTAAAATGTCCTTCTTACTTAAAAAAAAACATAAATTAACTATAAACATCAATACTGTAGCCCTCTACTGACACACACCTATTTATAAACAACTTACTGGTATGTACACAAAATCTTACCAGATTGTGGATCTGAGTTCCGCCGTCACACCACTACACCACTATCCAACACTCTCCATTCTCTCTGTGCTGTGTATGTTAGCTGTAAAAAACAATACCCATAACCATTCATGCGATCTGTTTAGTGTAAACAATTCAGTCAAGTCAATTCGTCAGTCGGTAGTATGAAGCAAAAATACGACCGTAAACAACGATGACAAAACAAAGAAAAAATCCACTGATCGAATCTGAATATGAAATAAATAAACGAAGTACAATCGAAAATAAATACCTAAGGTGGAATATATACTAACCAAACGTACGATCAAGATGTAGATTATTTTAAACAGGTGAATAATATTGTATGAATTCGAACAAACTTTCTGACATTGAAGAAAAACAATAACAATTGAGCCTTCCTGTCACGTGACCTCCAAAACCTATAGAAGCCTGTTACGACAATCCATACACATTTCATATAAACCACAATCGACTTTTAGATAATGAAAGAGGGGCTCAGTAGATGAAAACTAAAATAAAATATTTAATTAATTTAAAAACAGTAATAAAATCTCATCTGCTACAAGTCTTTTGTCTCTTTATCTAAGTCAGTAACTTTTTGATAAATAGACTTAGAATCTTTAGATTAAATTCCTATATGGATTTTAACTTCGGTTCTTATTTAGCTAAGTAATCATTTGAGCCTCTGGAAACAGTAGTTTTCAAATTCTGACCTTTTAGACAGTAATTCTGTTGGTTTCTCTTTTACTGTAGTGTCAGTGAGTTTCATGCACTATCGATGGATGATTTTCACTTTCGTAGTTTCGGAATCACTACTTCCGTTACTATTTAGGTTGGATTTTTGCATAAGAGTTAGGCTCCTATTATCCGGAACCTATTATTTTAAGGTCCTTCCGTCTTCATATGGGCATAGGCCTTTACTCTTTCCGGGTACAGTTTATGTATTTATAAACAGATATCTGTTTATTACTATGGGCGTAAACTTCTTCTGTCTTTGATGCCTAGTAGAAGGACGTTACGCTCCATTTTATTGTTAATGGATTCTATTTACTATCGGTACTGCTTATGGTATATCATTGACTTAGCAGTTGTGCTTAAGATTTCGGCTCATGAAGTAAGAGCTCTTCTACTTCTTGGGCTTACATTAATAGTGTCGCTATTATAGATTTTTGAAGGCCGCTCATTGCGCTCAGCCATCCACATTCATGAATTTTATCTCAGAAATATCGAGTCCATTTCTGGAGGCCTCTATTGTTAGGTCTATTATCTACTGCTCAGAATGTCATTCACTTAACAGTTGCTACTATAGCTAGGTAGGCTGTCTGTTTCGGCAGTGTCTCCGTTCTGCTGCCCTCTTCTCTCTGGGCTATTTGACCCAGGGCAAGAAAAAGGGGGGGGGGGAGGGTGTTCCCTTGGGTCACCTGTTTTACTATGAAAACAAGGGGATACCTCCTCCGGAGTTAGTTATTCTGAGCTGTTATTGGGATGGTTGTTTAGTGAGAAGTTTAGGTTTTTAAAATTCATTCAAGTCTTAGTTTTTAAAGTATAGCTTTTGAATATTGCATATGTCAACGGACATGATTATGCAATCCTCAGACACTTTTAGGAGTATAAGAGTCTCTATTCTATAGACTTACTTTATTTATTGGCTTACTTTAAAAATTATTAGTATAAGGATTATATTGGATATTAATAGAGTACATGGATGTATGAAGCTCAATTTTGGAAGGTGTTGTATCTTTCTAATTTATCATAAATAAGAAAGATACATGAAAGGCCTATTACTTCTTTTTCCCTACAGGGGATGACTCTATTTTATTTTATTGAGCGTATTCCATTTTGCTCTATGTCCTTGGCCCTCCAGCCTTTTTACTATTCAGCTATGTCTGGGTCATTGGTACAGTATAAAAATGTTAAAAAATTTATAGTAATTTATATATTTTTTATACTTACCAATGACCCAGACGGGGATGGCCCTCCCAGGAGTTGGGAACTCTTGCCTCCCCGCTGAGTACATAGCGCTTACCAGGCACTGGTTATTAGAATGATTAATGGCGCCAATTTCGGAACGTCCTTGACACTGCGCATTCGCAGTAGGGGCGAAGTGTGGAGGGCCTTTCAGGACATGTTGTCTTTGGTTTTAGATGCAAATTTTGGGGATTGGGGGGGCAAAATTTGTGTTTGGCCCTATATTTTAAGAGTTAGCACCAGCTATGTCTGGGTCATTGGTAAGTATAAAAAATATATAAATTACTATAAATTTTTTAACTTTTCAAAAATTATTTTGATTTTCAATTGTTTTTTCAATATTAATGGATCATGTTATTATGTATCTTTGTGTTTAGGGGTTTGTGCGAGTACTAGGACTTGTTGTTGACTTTTCACAATGAAAGGATATTGTTCAAATTGTAATAGGAAGAAATCTTCCTCTGACTTTCATGATCATTGTATTAATTGTAGTCAGTGTACTTGCACTAATCCCTGTTCTATATGTCAATATTGGGATGACAAACATTGGAAACGTGTGTCACGATATGTTGTTAGTGGAGAAAGGGCTATGCCGGCTCTTTCTCCGCAGGGTCACTCTACTCTATCAGTTTCTATTTCAGAGGAACAAGAACAGTGATGTTTCCATGTTATCTTCCGCAAGTGCGCTTCCGTCGTCACAAATGAATACAGAGCTAGCGGCAAAAGTGCTCATGGAGATAAGACAAATGTCGTCCGCTAGCTCGCCCGGTGTAGCGTCCATTCACCGAATGGTTCGGCAGCCGGGTTCGTCCGATGCGGTCCAGGAGGAAATGTTGGGTGATGCGAGCACTATAAACATTCAACGTGCACACCCAGTGACGGCAGATAGTAGGAGAGATCGGAGGAAGCCTTCGAGTCCGGTTCCTAGCTCGTCCAGGTCCAGCCGGGCCGCGAGCGAGAGAGGCCCCTCTCTCGTACAACAACATCTGGGACCAGATGTTGTGGTACAAAATGTGTCGCAAGCGGAGCACACGTCCGTCGCTCGGGACGCTCCGTTGTATAGGCAGTCCACTGAGACTGCTCAGGCTTCTTCCTCTCACCAGCGCACATGACCGCACCTTGGCTACATAACCGCCGATATTTTACCAGTTCTGCCGATCAGGGATTCTTCGGCGACCAGGTCACGCCATCCGGTAGCCAGGGACACGAGGCCGGTGGACTCCGGACGTTCGCATAGGAAGAGTATTTGGGAGTCACCAGATGCGGAGCTGCCCTCGGCGAAGCAGCGAAAGACTGCGCCTCCGCAGGCCTTGATGTCGGACGTGCTTGTTCAAATAGCACAACTTATCACAGCATCCCAGCAACCGACAGAAACGGTGTCGGATCGGGAATTATCCGACGGCGCTGGGTCGGTACGCTCCGCCGAAGCATCGGGTGCGGACGACCGGGAGCATCATGAGGTCCGACCGGATGGTGAAAGGGATATGGATGACTTGGAGCTATCCCTTTCGGAACAACATAAAGCTGCCGTGGATTTCATCCGGCACTTTCTTCCTCAAGTTGTTCCGTCGGGCCAGACTGCTGCGGTTCCGGACAAGAGAATTATAGCGTCATTGGACTCTGATTTCTTTGAGCGGTTCAGGGACATCGCTCCCGAGTTTCCGTCTCAGTCCAATAATGTCGCAAGAACATTTGAATTATTGAACGACGCTATATTCAAACTTGCTTCCAAAACAGGAAAAGCGGGTTTCTTGTCCGCCAATACTCTCAACCTGCCTTTCATTAATGCAAGGAATAAATTCGATACGGCAGGACAGGGTATCCCGAGAGTTCCTCTGCGTATGGACGACGAGGCGGAAGACTTAGAATTATCATTACCGTCGTCTGCGTCTATTCCAACCGCGGTGTTGGAGACGACTATTTCGTCTAACAGAGCCAGTTTAGATGCTTTATCTTACGCAGACCACCTTACTAAGGCGTTATCACTGCATCTTCAAGGAAAAGAATTCCAGGATATACAATCCTCTTTAAGACTTCTTTCAAGGTCAGTAGCTTATTCCATGTGTAACTCCGCCATTTCAGTGGCAAATCTGGAGTTGGTTAGACGTGACGCAGCCCTAGCTACATCCACACTCGTGGATAGTAAGGTGAAGAACTCTCTCAGAGTTGCTTCGGTCTCCGGAGAACTTCTCTTTGACGGCAAGCTTTCTGCAATTTACGATAAAATTACTAAGAAAGCTTCGGATTCTCTGCTGTTCAAATCTGCTTCTAAGAAGTCGGACACGGCAGATAAGAGTAAGACAGGCACTTCTGGGTCTAATGCGCCCAAGAGAGGTTCCTATAGAGGTTCCGGTGCGTCCTCTTGGTCTTATTCAAGAGACCGTCAAGGCAGCGACTCACGTGCGGGACGTCCTTCGGGCCGGGACAACCGGTCGGACGCCCCGAGGTCGACGGGACGAGGTGCGGGTCGCAGAGGACGTGGTTTCTCCTACCGCAGGTCCAGGAGGTGATGGCTTCAACCTCTATCGCGTGCCGGTTGGTGGAAGGTTGTCGAGTTTTTCACAAGAGTGGGCGTCGATTACGGACGACCCTTGGGTAAGATGGGTGATTTCGGAAGGTCTAAAGATATCCTTCAAACGAAAGCCTCCATTAACTCGAAGTCCAAAATGGACTCAACTTCCTTCAAATCCGCAGAAAAGAGACGCTCTGTTATCAGAGGTGCAGTCTCTTTTAATGAAGAACGCGGTAGAGGTCGTAGAAAACCAGGAGACACCGGGATTCTACAGCCATCTGTTTCTGGTTCTGAAACCAGACGGCTCATTCCGTCCAGTCATAGATTTGAGCTGGATAAACAAGCTGATCGTCGCTCCGAAGTTTTATATGGAGACGATTCGATCGGTCAGAGCGAGTATTCGGGTGAACGATTATGCAACAAGCATAGATCTCAAAGATGCGTACTTTCACGTCATGGTACATCCGACATTCAGAAAGTATCTACGCTTCGCAGTCCTAGGGGTGGTGTATCAATTCCGGGCGATGTGCTTCGGATTGAATCTAGCACCCTGGGCTTTCACTAGGGTAATGAACTCGGTAATGATGTATTTCCAAGCTCATTCGTCTGCGGTAAAGTCGGCCTACCTGGACGACATTCTTCAGAGGTACGGCAACGAGTTAACGCTTCAGAACGATGTGCAGAATCTGCTTCTATTGCTCCGACGTCTCGGTTTTATAATAAACGAGAAGTCGGATCTGGTGCCGTCCAAGTCATTCACACATCTGGGAATGAGCTTCGAGACGCACAACAATCTCGTTCGTCTGCCGTTAACCAGAGCGAAATTAGTCAGTTGTTATGCTCGCTATTGTCTGCACGCAGACAAAGTCACAGCGAGGGAGTTCATGAGACTGATAGGTCTGTGTGGAGCCGCTGCGGATCTCATTCCGATGGGGCGGTTACGTACGCGTCCTCTCCAAATTTTCTTGACTCAGAATTGGAGTGTGAAAATTCATTCGCTCGACATAGACCTTCTCTTGTCAGATCAAGTGAAACGAGGGATTCAGACTTGGGCAAACATTCAGTGGTTAACTTAGGGAGTTCCGCTGCAGTTGCCGGATCTGAGTTTTACCATTATGACGGATGCCAGTCAAACAGGTTGGGGTGCATCATTGATCCCAACGGATTCGAGATGCCAGGGTCTTTGGGATCCGCAATTCCTGGGCAAGCACATAAACATCAAGGAAATGATGTCAGTTTGGCTTGCGTTACGTCATTGGATGGACATTATTCACAATGCTCATGTCCAAATCCTATCCGACAATACAACAGTAGTGGCGTATATACGGAATCAGGGAGGCACTCATTCAATTCCGTTGTTCAATCTAACGGAAAGAATCCTTCTGTTTGCTCTAGAACATAAAGTTCTTCTTTCGGTCCGTCATATACCAGGTCGTCTGAATGTACTAGCAGACTCCCTTTCACGAAAGGGTCGCTTGTTGCCGTCGGAGTGGACTCTCAACAAACAAGTATTCAATCAGATTTGCTACCAATGGGAACGGCCAATGATAGACTTATTTGCGACACATCTCAACAATCAGTTGCAGAAGTATATGTCTCCGTGTCCGGATCCAAGAGCATTTGCAGTAGACGCTCTGTCGATCCCTTGGGACGGAATGATAGGATATGCGTATCCTCCAGCGCCGTTAATTCAGCAAGTATTGCTAAAGATAAAACAATCTCAATGCAAGATTCTGTTGGTAGCATCTATGTCTCCACAGAGACCGTGGATAAATCTACTCAGGTGTCTGTTGTGGGACCTACCGCGAAAGCTTCCTCCACGGGAGGATCTTCTTTCGCAGGGGAAATCGCGTCAACTCCATCACAACCCGCAAGGTCTCAACCTTCACGTTTTTCCATTGTGCGGTCCTTCTTGCATGGCAAGCACTTTACAGGATGAGCAGTGGACGCGATTTCTAACTGTAGGAGGACCTCCTCTTCGCTAAACTATGCGGCTAAGTGGAAGGTTTTTCGTCGTTGGTGTAGGGATCATTCTGTTGATATTTTTGATCCCTCCATACCAGACATTGCAAACTTTCTAGTATACTTGTTTGACGAAATCAAACTGCAGCCTGTTACTATTAAGGGTTATAGGTCTATGTTATCTGATACCTATGCATATCATGATAGTTTACAAATTGGATCTAATGTCTCTTTATCTAAGTTAGTTAGAAACTTCTCGATAAATAGACTCAGAACTCTTAGGTTAATTCCTAAGTGGAATTTAGCTTGGGTTCTTCTTAAACTGAAGGAAAAGCCATTTGAACCTCTTGGGACAGTAGATTTCAAATTCTTGTCTTATAAGACAGCTTTTCTCTTAGCTTTCTCTTCTGCTAGAAGAGTCAGTGAGCTTCATGCACTATCGGTGGATGATTCTCACTATCGTAGTGTCGGGAACACTATCACCTTCACTACTAATGTGGGATTTTTAGCTAAGAATCAGGCTCCTAATAAATATCCGGAACCTATTATTATTAAGGCTCTTCCGTCTTCAGACGGGCGTAGGCCTTTACTCTGTCCTGTTAGAGCGTTACGTATCTATAAACAGAGATCTCAGTTTATCAGAAAGGGACGAAAACGTTTCTTTCTGTCTCTGATGCCTAATAGAAAGGACATTTCGGTCCATTCTATTGCTAGATGGATTCAATTAACTATCCGTACTGCTTATGAAAATTTTTCTTCTTCTCAGCAGTCTGTGCTTAAGATTTCGGCTCATGAAGTAAGAGCTCTTTCTACTTCTTGGGCTTACGCTAATAGTATTGCTATTACAGATTTAATGAAGGCTGCTTATTGGTCTCAGCCATCCACATTCACGAATTTTTATCTCAGAAATATTGAGTCCATTTCTGGAGACCTGCATTGTTTAGGTCCGTTATCTGTTGCTCAGAATGTTGTCCACTAAACAGTTGCAACTATAGTTATGCAGGCTTTCTGTTCCGGCAGTGACTCCGTCCGGCTGCCCTCTTCGCTCTGGGCTATTTGACCCAGGGGAAGGGGGGGGGGAGGGTGTTCCCTTAGGTCACCTGCTTTATAGTGAAAAGCAAGGGAATGCCACCTCCGAAGTCAGTATTTCTGAGTCGTTTCCGGGATGGTTTTAAAGTGTAATATTAATGTTAAAAATTCATTCATGTCATATTTTTAAAGTGTAGCTCGGTGTGAAGCATTTGTATATGTCAAGTGTCAAACGGGCATTAATATACAATCCTCGGACACTTTTAAAGAATATAAAGAGTCTCAATTCTCTGGACTAATTTTATTTATTGGCTTACTTTAAAAATAATTAGTATAAAGGGTTATACTGGATGTTAATAGAGAACATGAATGTTATTGTGCTCAATTATGAAGGGTATTGTATCTTTCTAATTTAACATAAAATAAGAAAGATACATGTAAAGCCTAATACTCCTTTTCTCCTTGAGGGGTTGACTCAATATTATATAGTTGAGCTTATTGGATTTTCCTCTATGTCCTAGGCCCTCCAGCCTTTTTACTATTCAGCTATGTCTGGGTCATTGGTACAGTATAAAAATGTTAAAAAATTTAGAGTAATTTATATATTTTTTATACTTACCAATGACCCAGACGGGGATGGCCCTCCCAGGAGTTGGGAACTCATACCTCCCCGCTGAGTACATAGCGCTGACCAGGCACTGCTTGTAAGAATGATAATTGGCGCCAGTTTCGGAACGTCCTTGACACTGCGCATGCGCAGTAAGGGCAAAGTATGGAGGTCCTTTAGGACATGATTTCTTTTGGTTTTAGATGCAAATTTTGGGGATTGGGGGGCAAAATTTGTGTTTGGCCCTAGATTTTTAAGAGTTAGCACCAGCTATGTCTGGGTCATTGGTAAGTATAAAAAATATATAAATTACTATAAATTTTTTAACTTTTCAAAAAATGTCAACAATACCATATCATGTGACCTCCTCATTGAAACAAGCTTGTTACAATGAGGGGGCACATGATAGTTTTTTTTGGACATTTTGTGAAATATTTGCAAAAGATGTAATTAAAATAATTTTTTATTTATATCTTGTACATCGGGTACAGGGTTGACACTTAAAAAGGCCACATCTGGCCACGTAATTTTCAAATTGAGCAGTTGAAAAAAAATAGTTTTTTCAATAAATTTTGACAAAACCATATCATGCACCACCTGGTTGGAATGAGCCCATCGAGATCATTCCAGTGAGGGGTCACATGATCTTGCTTTGTTGAAATGTTTTGAAAAAATTTAAAAAAAAAACAGAATAATTGAAATAAATTTTGATATTGTGTGAGTTAAGGTAAGGTAAAGGGTTAAAGATTGTGTTTTAATCTATTGCAGAGGTTTATTGTACAAATCATCATGGGATTGTCTCGTGAAAACTGTCAGAGAAGAAGGATTCTTTGCCTTATACAAGGGTTTTATACCAATATGGGCAAGGATGGTAAGTGTACCTTTCTGAAGTTGTCATCAGCAATAGAAAAGCATTGCGGATGGCACCTTATGACACTCAGGGGATGATATGTGTGGGATTTGAAATGTCTCTTAAGTTTCTCTAGCATATTGTTTCTGACAAAGGTTGCATGTAGTTTGGTAGATTCAGTCTCTTGTCATACAGTTTGTTCAGATTAGTCCTTTGTACTGTTTGGAAGTGAAAGTGTGCTTGCATCAGATATTTAGAATGGAGTTTATTGCATGTCGGGAAGTTTACACACAGGGTGCAGGAATTGGCTTCAATACTGCCTCTGATGCAGGCTGGATAATTTTGCTCAGATTAATATATACCCTTGATTGAGGTGTTACGTCTATGGGCAAGACAATAGTCAAATTACTGTGGCAGTGGTTATCTAGTCAAGTCTTGGCTGCCTCTAGAGGCAGCCAAGACTTGGCAAGACATTACTGATAAGCTGCAAGACTCATAATAAATAATAATTAATAATAATTTATAAGCCTAAACTCCACTAGCGTGCTCTTTGGCTTTACATGAACTAAACCTAGCATTTATCAAAAGCTATTTTATAGAGATAAGTTTTTAGACCTATCTTAAATGAGGCGATTGATTGGGGTTTTCTTAGGTGAGCAGGTAATACATTCCAGTACCTAGGGACTGCCACAGAAAAAGCCCTGTCACCTGCAGTGGTTAACTTTGACCTTGGCTGCACCAGGGCTACGAGATTCGTCGAGCGCAGTGACCGTGGTGGTTTGTAGACTGGTAAAAGATCACTCAAGTATTGTGGCATCATGCCATTCAAACATTTGAAGGCGAGTAAAAGGAGTTTGTACTCTATTCGCTGTTTTACAGGAAGCCAATGGAGCTTTTCCAGTACTGGTGTAATATGACAGAATTTACGTGATTTGGTGACAACACGTGCCGCACAGTTCTGGATATGCTGTAGCCTTTCTAGCTGGGATGTTTTACAGCCATGCAGTAGGGAATTGCAATAATCGAGCCGGCTTGTAATGAAGACATGGACAAGTTGTTCAGTTGTTTTATCGTCAGGTGTGGTGTGTAGTAAAAATCTTGAAAAATATCCAGACCATTAGGGGTTAAAAGAGACTGACTTCTGTGCTTTTAAATCTCAGTTTATAATGATGCCAGACACAAATCAATGGTTAATTTGGTGGATCCCAAGACACAACTGGATGAATGAGGGAAGAAACGGTGGTTTGAAACATTCAGGGCTGTAACTTTATAATATTTATAACAATTAGTTCATGTTCCCCAATTTCGGGACATGGGCCTGACGTCATCATTATTGTTAATGATATTTTTATACTGTATACCAATGGCCCAGACTAGCTCAAAAATATCTAGGGCGAAACACAAATTTTGCCCCCCAATCCCCAAAAGTTGCATGCAAAACCGAAAATTAGAAGTCCTATCTGACCCTCCATACATTTACCCTCCGCACATGCGCAGACGACAGGAAGTTGCCGAAACTGGTGCCAACATCATTCTTTGTTTGGACCTTGTCACTATAGTGTATCCCCGCATTTGCATCCTTGACTTTGTATGAATGCTTGATACAAAGATGAAATGTATTATATGACACACTAAAATCATATTGAGTGGCACAGGTGACACAGCTTCGTGAGCACCTACAGACTCCACTGCAACATTTGAGCATGGTTTTAGTGTTACGAATTACATACATGTACACTGGGAGCCTTTCGCCAGAAACGGTCTAAGAAAACAAGAAAGTGGCAACGGTGGCACAGCCACGTGGCACCCCAAAAATCTGAAACCTTCGTGCACATCTACAGACCCTACTGCAACATTTGAGCATAGTTTTAGCATTTCAAATTACATTCTCTGGAAGCTTTTTGCCGGAAATGATCTAAGAAAACATGAAAGAAAAACGGTGGCACTGCCACGTGGCATCTGAAAAATCTGAAACCTTTGTACGCATCTACAGACCTTACTGCAACATTTGAGCATGCGTTTAGCATTTCCAATTACATACCCTAGAAGCCTTTCGCCGGAAACGGTCTAAGAAAACACAAAAGTGGCAACAGTGACACAGCCACGTAGCACCCAAACAACCCAAAACCTTCCTGTGCATTTACAGACTCTACTGCAACATCTCAGCATGGTTTTAGCATTTCGAATTACATACTCTAGGAGCCTTTCGCCGGAAACGGTCTAAGAAAACACGAAAGTGGCAATGGTGGCACAGCCACGTGGCACCTGAAAAATCCGAAATCTTTGTGCACATCTACAGACCCTACTGCAACATTTGAGCATGGTTTTACCATTTCGAATTACATACCCTAGGAGCCTTTCGCCAGAAACGGTCTAAGAAAACGTGAAAGTGGCAACAGCACAGCCACTAGGCAGCTGAAAAATCAGAAACCTTCGTGCGCATCTACAGACCCCACTGAAACATTTGAGCATGGTTTTAGCGTTTCGAATTACATACCCTAGGAGCCTTTCACTGGAAAGGGTCTCAGAAAACACGAAAGTGGCAACGGTTGCACTGCTGAAAAATCTTAAACCTTTGTGTGCATCTACAGACCCCACTGCAACATTTGAGCATGGTTTTAGCATTTCGAATGACATACACCAGGAGCCTTTCGCTGGAAACGGTCTAAGAAAACACGAAAGTGGCAACAGTGGTACAGCCACATGGCACCCAAAAAATCTGAACCTTCCTGCAATCCACAGACCCTACTGCAACATCTGAGCATGCTTTTAGCATTTCGAATTACATACTCTAGGAGCCTTTCGTCAGAAACGGTCTAAGAAAACATGAAAGTGGCAACAGTGGCACAGCCATGTGGCACCTGAAAAATCCGAAACCTTTGTGCGCATCTACAGACCCTACTGCAACATTTGAGCATGGTTTTAGCGTTTCGAATTACATACCCTAGGAGCCTTTCCCTGGAAACGGTCTAAGAAAACACGAAAGTGGCAACGGTGGCACAGCCACGTGGCAGCTGAAAAATCCAAAACCTTCGTGTGCATCTACAGACCCCACTGCAACATTTGAGCATGGTTTTAGCGTTTCGAATTACATACCCTAGGAGCCTTTCAGCGGAAATGGTCTCAGAAAACACAAAAGTGGCAACGGTGGCACAGCCACGTGGCACCTGAAAAATCCGAAACCTTCGTGTGCTTCTACAGACCCCACTGCAACATTTGAGCATGGTTTTAGCGTTTCGAATTACATACCCTAGGAGCCTTTCGCCGGAAACGATCTAAGAAAACATAAAAGTGGCAACGGTGGCACAGCCACGTGGCACCTGAAAAATCCGAAACATTCGTGCGCATCTACAGACCCTACTGCAACATTTGAGCATGGTTTTAGCATTTCGAATTACATACCCTAGGAGCCTTTCGCCACAAACGGTCTAAGAAAACACAAAAGTGGCAACGGTGGCACAGCCACGTGGCACCTGAAAAATCTGAAACCTTCGTGCACATCTACAGACCCTACTGCAACATTTGAGCATGGTTTTAGTGTTTCGAATTACATACCCTAGGAGCCTTTCACCGGAAACGGTCTAAGAAAACACGAAAGTGGCAACGGTGGCACAGCCACGTGGCAGCTGAAAAATCCAAAACCTTCGTGCGCATCTACAGACCCCACTGCAACATTTGAGCATGGTTTTAGTGTTTCGAATTACATACCCTAGGAGCCTTTCAGCGGAAACAGTCTCAGAAAACACAAAAGTGGCAACGGTGGCACAGCCACGTGGCACCTGAAAAATCCGAAACCTTCGTGTGCTTCTACAGACCCCACTGCAACATTTGAGCATGGTTTTAGTGTTTCGAATTACATACCCTAGGAGCCTTTCGCCACAAACGGTCTAAGAAAACACAAAAGTGGCAACGGTGGCACAGCCACGTGGCACCTGAAAAATCTGAAACCTTCTTGCACATCTACAGACCCTACTGCAACATTTTAGCATGGTTTTAGTGTTTCGAGTTACATACCCTAGGAGCCTTTCACCGGAAACGGTCTAAGAAAACACGAAAGTGGCAACGGTGGCACAGCCACGTGGCAGCTGAAAAATCCAAAACCTTCGTGCACATCTACAGACCCCACTGCAACATTTGAGCATGGTTTTAGTGTTTCGAATTACATACCCTAGGAGCCTTTCAGCGGAAACGGTCTCAGAAAACACAAAAGTGGCAATGGTGGCACAGCCACGTGGCACCTGAAAAATCCGAAACCTTTGTGTGCTTCTACAGACCCCACTGCAACATTTGAGCATGGTTTTAGTGTTTCGAATTACATACCCTAGGAGCCTTTCGCCGGAAACGATCTAAGAAAACATAAAAGTGGCAATGGTGGCACAGCCACGTGGCACCTGAAAAATCCGAAACATTCGTGCACATCTACAGTACAGACCCTACTGCAACATCTGAGCATGGTTTTAGCATTTCGAATTACATACCCTAGGAGCCTTTCGCCACAAACGGTCTAAGAAAACACAAAAGTGGCAACGGTGGCACAGCCACGTGGCGCCTGAAAAATCTGAAACCTTCATGCACATCTACAGACCCTACTGCAACATTTGAGCATGGTTTTAGCGTTTCGAATTACATACCCTAGGAGCCTTTTACCAGAAACGGTCTCAGAAAACACAAAAGTGGCTACGGTGGCACAGCCACGTGGCACCCGAAAAATCCGAAACCTTCGTGTGCTTCTACAGACCCCACTGCAACATTTGAGCATGGTTTTAGCATTTCGAATTACATACCCTAGGAGCCTTTTGCCGGAAACGATCTAAGAAAATATAAAAGTGGCAACGGTGGCACAGCCACGTGGCACCTGAAAAATCCGAAACATTCGTGCGCATCTACAGACCCTACTGCAACATTTGAGCATGGTTTTAGCATTTCGAATTACATACCCTTGGAGCCTTTCGCCACAAACGGTCTAAGAAAACACAAAAGTGGCAACGGTGGCACAGCCACGTGGCACCTGAAAAATCTGAAACCTTCGTGCACATCTACAGACCCAACTGCAACATTTGAGCATGGTTTTAGTGTTTCGAATTACATACCCTAGGAGCCTTTCACCGGAAACGGTTCAAGAAAACACAAAAGTGGCTACGGTGGCACAGCCACGTGGCACCCGAAAAATCTGAAACCTTCGTGCGCATCTATAGACCCTACTACAACATCTGAGCATGGATTTAGCATTTCGAATTACATATCCTACGAGCCTTTTGCCGGAAACGGTCTAAGAAAACACAAAAGTGGCTACGGTGGCACAGCCACATGGCACCCGAAAAATCCGAAACCTTCCTACATATCTACAGATCATTTAGCAACACCCTAGTGTAATTTTAGAACTCCGAATTGCATAGGTTGGGACTATTCAGCAAAAAAGTGAAAAAATAACGCATTTTTCAAGTGGCTCCACAGAAGCCACCTGGTGGCACAAAAATTTAAAAGTTGTATTTTTGGATTGCACAGACCCTATCGAACAACTGTAGAAAGTTACAGCGTTTCGAATTACAAAACCGGAAGTACGGACGTACGGACGGAGATCATGACAATATCCCCGCATTTTTTAAAATGCGGGGATAATGAAGGAAGGAAGAAACAGTGGTTTGTAACGTTAACTTCAGGGCTGTAATTTTATAATATTTATATAAATTAGTTCATATGTTCCCCAGTTTTGGGACATGGGCCTGACGTCATCATTCATTGATAATGATCTGTCCACTGTTTGTTTAGTATTCCTTCCCTTCCTTCCCTTGATCCCCCTAGTTAAGCTTCCAAGCTTTTGGGCTTGTTTTATTGGAAATTTTTTTATAAAATTTCTTGGGAGTTTAACGTATTATACAGAAGATATTCTGGGCCATGTTTCTGTTTTTTTGAAGTTGTTCACATTGACATTGCTCTTGGTAGTTTCCTATTATTTTTAAGGAACGACAGCTGTAAGTAACATTAAATATCCTGATAGTGTGGTAGTTAATTTTATGACATATTATTATAATTTTGTCCACACTTAGGCTTTTTTGGGCTCATCGTTCCCTTTGGGAACTTGGGCTCTTATATAAGAAAAAAATTTTCAAATTTTTTTTAATTTTTTTGAAGGAATTTTTTCTTTTGGATGTATTTATTTCATCGATTGTATTTTAATGTTATCTTATATTTATGTAGATTTGGTGGTGGTACAATTGACCTATGTTAGATTTTAGATATAATATTTATCTAATAGTAGGGCAAATAGAGGAAACCTTTCCTCTATTTACATGGTCGTTGTCTTGCATATAGTTTATGCACTACCACTAATCCTTGCTCCATGTGTCAGGTTTTGACAATGTTGATGACGGGTGTCATGGTTTGTGTTAGGCGAGTGAACACTATCGGTCCTATCGTGGCGAGGGGACACTGCTGGTCCTCTCGCCTAAATGTCACTATAGTTTTTAGTTTCTATTTACAGAGGAACAAGAACACGGTGTGGTTTCATGACGCCGCCAGGGAATGTGCTTCCGTCGTCGCATTATACTATTAGAGCTAGCAGAAAAGTACTCAATGATATAAGACGAGGGCTAGGCTATTGAACTACGGTTTACGTCCCTTGTCTCCAGCGAGCTCAACCGGCAGATCAATCACATAGAATATGAGTGGTGTGACGAGGAATAAGGGTGTAGCGAGCACTATAAAAATACAACCGTGCTCACCCTGCGGCGATGGAAAGGAGGAAGCACGGGAAAGAGGAAGCAGACAAGTTCTGAGGTATGCTCGTCCAGGTCTACCATGATCGCGAGCAAGAGAGATGCCCCTCTCTCTTATAACAACATCTGGGGTTAGAGGTTGTTGGTAGGAACTTATGTCAGTTGGAGCTTACGTCCATGCCTTCCTGTCCGGGATGCTCCTTCTTATAGGCTGTCGGGGTCGGCTAGTCTTATAGCTTCCTCTACGTTTGAAAAGCACACACGACCGCACAAAGTCCATTGTCGCCAGCTAGCTCGACTGGTGATGTGGTCACCCAGGCCTCTGAGAACTGTGACGCCAGTGTGTCCGCTCCGGGCTAGGAGATGATATAGGGTGAAGTGAGCACTATAATATACAACCATGCTCACCCAGCAACGATGGAAGGAGGAAGCCGGCAAGTTCTGAGGTATGCTCGTCCAGGTCAGCCAGGACCGCGAGCAAGAGAGAGGCCTCTCTTACAGCATCATCTGGGGACATGTTGTTGGTAGGAAATTGCGTCAGTTGGAGTATACGTCCATGCCTCCTGTCCAGGTCGTCCCGTCTAATAGGCAGCCAGGTCGGCTAGTCTTACGGCTTCCTCTACATAATGGATAAAGTGCTCTTTATATTACATGGGGCTATAAACCGTGATAAGTGGTATCAGTTCCCTGTCGCCGGTGAAGCGGTTAAGATTGAATATGAGGACTGTGACACCGGTTGTGTCGCATGTGCATTGTATTCAGAGCTAGTGGCATAAGTGCTTAATGATATAAGACAAGTTCTAGACCTTAGAATATCAGCCTTGTCTCCAGCTAGCTCAACCGGCGGATCGTTACTCAGAATGTGGGTAGTGTGACGCCAGGTATGTCCGTAGCGGTCGAGAGAGAATAAGGATGTAGCGAGCACTATTTAATCTATTTAATCCAGTCATGCTCACCCTGCATTGACGGAAGGAAGAAGCCAGCAAGTTCTGAGGTACGCTCAGTTAGGTCTTCCCGGACTGCAAGCAAGAGGGAGACCCCTCTCTCTCTTTTAACATCTGGGGCTGGGTGTTGTTGGTAGGAACTTGCGTCAGTCAGAGCTTACGTACATAGCTATTGTCAATTCTTAGCCGGGGATGGCTACAGTTTGGCTTCTTCAGCATCTACCAAGCACTCCCGACCGCACCATGGCTAAGTGACTTATGATATCTAGTCTGCATCGTCAAAAGGTCCATCTTTTGTGAAGAAAGTCGCACCATCTAGTAGCCAAGGAGATGAGGCTTCATTCATCGGGACGTCCGCAGTAAGAGCCATCTCGGACACACTGTCCCAGGAGCAGCCGGCAGACAAGAAATTCATGACCGCTGCTCCTCAGGCCTCCGTAACGGACTTGCTGTCGCAAATTGTGCAGCTAATCGCAGTATTCCTGCTAAGGCAGAAGCACTCAACGTCAGTCTCAAAACTTGAGCTGTTGAATAGTGCTTGATCGGTCCAGTCATCTGCCTGTTCAGATGCCGGTGACCATGATTCTAACTGATTTAGACGAATGATGAAAGGGAAATGGAGGAGGACAACTTTCCCTTTCGGAACAACTCATGGATGATATGAATACTGTACTTTATCGTTTCCTTGAACTTGTTCCACTGAATCTCAATGCTGCGAGTAATTATGAGAAACTGCTAGCGTTGTTAGACGCTGACTTCATCCAGACAAAGCGCAGGATAATAAGATCTCTTTCCGGTAAAGTCTACAAGGGTGTCACAGGTCTTCGATTAAACGACAGGGGAAGATGTGTTGAGAGTTTCTCTGCGTTGAATGAGCAGGCTAAGATCTTAGTTGTAGCCTTACCTTCGTCATTTAGCTGTTCGCTCAGACGCAATTGAGAAGATAATTTCTTATTCAGAACGAATTTAGACTCATGGTCTTATGTACTTCAATTTTAAGTACTGTGACGCAACGTCTATATGGAAAGGAATTTTGTGGTCGTTTGTACCTTTTAAAAATTCTTTCCAGACCTATTATAATATATATCTCTGTTTTAACAAATGTTAAGTGGGAGCTATTCTGATGTGTTGAAGCCTTGCGTTTTAATCTTTAACATTTGACTAGGTGGAAAACTTGCTACAGGTTGCTTTAGTTTTGCAGACACTAGTCTTTGATGGTAAGCTTTCATTAATGTAGGATTAAGCTACAAGAAAGCATCAATACTCGACTCTTCAAGTTGGGGTCTAATTGACCAACATCAGCAAAAAGAGTAGGAGAGGTCGTCCTAGACTCAGATCGTCTATAAGGACTCATAGCGAAGGTATAGGTATCCCTAAGTCTTTGATGGTAAGCTTTCATTATTGTAGGATTAAGCTACAAGAAAGCATCAATACTCGACTCTTTAAGCTTGGGTCTAATCGACCACACCAGCAGAAAGAGTATGAGAGGTTGTCCTAGACTCAGATCGTCTACAAGGACTCATAGCAAAGGTATAGGTATCCCTCCTATATATTTCTTCAGGGATTGTCTATACAGCCACTTGGATAGGGGGTTTACATCTGTTTGAGTTACTGATCAGACACCCCAGAGCTGGTGGCTCGAGGCTCTTATAGAGCTCGGTCCCACCGATTTCGACTGGATCTGGATAATTAGGTTATTTATGATAATCTTTCAGTCGAAAAGCGAGCGTTCGGCGATGCAGCAAGTATAGTTCTTTAGATCACTTGAATTATGAACTAGATAATGTCTCATGGGATGAATGATAGGATACACGAGTCCTACAATTCATTTTCAACAGGCTATTTCGTGTGTTGTTTCACAGAGCGAATTAGCCAGTTGTTTGGCTCATTTTTATCTTTTATCCTATGCATTAACAGCGGAAAATGTATGCGCCGGATGGGGTTATGCGGAGCGGCTATGAATGTTATTTCAATGGGTCGCTTACGCACACGTCCCCTCCAGTTATTATGTCTCCCCTTCCCAGAAGGGAGACATATTGTTTTAGTGCATCTTCTTCTTCTCTTCTTCTTCTTCTTCTTCTTCTTCTTCTCTTTCTTCTTCTCTTTCTTCTTCTTCTTCTTCTCCTTCTTTGTCAAACTTTGTCCGGGCCATAACATTTTTGTCTTTTGACCTACACCTTAGATACTTGGCATGTGGATGTATCACCATGAGCCGGTGTGCAGTGTACCATAGTGACCTTCACATGTCCTTGACCTTTGACCTGAAGGTCAGATTTATGTGTTTTTTTAAGGGAAACATCACACAAAACTTGTCCGGGCCATAACTTTTTTGTCTTTTGACCTACACCTTAGATACTTGGCATGTGGATGTATCACCATGAATCGGTGTGCAGTGTACCATAGTGACCTTCATGTGACCTTGACCTTTGACCTGAAGGACAGATTTATGCGCTTTTTTAAGGGAAACTGTCTGGACCAGAACTTTTTTGTGTTTCGAGTCAGGCTTCAGATATTTGGCATGTGGATGTATCACCATGAGCCGGTGTGTAGCATACCATTGTGACCTTCATGTGACCTTGACCTTGGATCTGAAGATCAGATTTGTGCTTTTTTCAAGGAAACTTTGGACCAAAACTTGTTTGCCTTTTGAGCCAGGCCTTAGATATTTGGCACGTGGATGTATAACCATGAGCCGGTGTGTCGCATACCATTGTGACCTTCATGTGACCTTGACCTCAAGGTCAAATTTATGTACTTCAAAAAGGGAATAATTGTCCAGACCAGAATTTTTTTGTTTTTTGACCTAGGACTTGGTTATTTGACATGTGGATGTGTCACCATGAGACCGCATGTCATCTACCTCGATGACCTTCATGTGACCTTGACCTCTGACCTTAAGGTCAAATTTATGTACTTCAAATAGGGAATAATTATCCAGACCAGAACTTTTTTGTTTTTTGACCTAGGACTTAGATATTTGACACGTGGATGTATCGCAATTAGACCGCATGTCACATGTAATCATGACCTTCATGTGACCTTGACCTCAAGGTCAAATTTATGTACTTTAAATAGGGAGTAATTGTCTAGACCAGAATTTTTTTTTTTTTTTTGACATGTGGATGTGTCACCATGAAACTGCATGTCCGCTACCTTGATGAACTGCATGTGACCTTGACCTCTGACCTCAAGGTCAAATTTATGTACTTCAAATAGGGAATAATTGTCCAGATCAGAACTTTTTTTGTTTTTAGCTCAACTTTGGCAAAGCCAAATTTGAGCTTTTGTCATGGCCTGTCATCCGTCTGGCCATCTGTCCGTCTGTCCGTACGTCAGCAATTGGATACGGCTCGGGCTAGAGGCCGTATTTATGAACCGATCTTTATGAAACTTCTTGGGTACCTTTGTTATGACTGTGGGACGAGAACGAGTGTTTTTGGGTGCGGTCCAAAATTCAAGATGGCTGCCAGCCACCATTTTGTACCGACGATGCAGAAATCTGTTTTTTGTACAGAACTTCCATATGAAAGCTCTATTTGAATAATTTTTTGTATGAATGTTTAGTACCATGGGATACATCACATATAATACAGGTTTTTTTCGTATGCGTAAATTGTGCAAATTAGACTAATTTTGATGGTTTTTTTGGTGTTACTTTCAGCACTGTAAGTGCAAATGCCAATATGGCTCGGGCTAGAGGCCGTATTTATGAACCGATCTTTACGAAACTTCTTGGGTACCTTTGGTATCACCGTGGGACGAGAACGAGTGTTTTGGGGTCCGGTCCGAAATTCAAGATGGCCGATGGCAGCCATTTTGTACAAAATTAGGTGCAATCAGATTTTTGCACAGAACTTCCATATGAAAGCGCTGATTTGAATAATTTTTTGTGTGAATGTTTAGTACCATGGGATACATCACATATAATACAGGTTTTTTTCTCGTGCAGAAATTATGCAAATTAGATTAACTTTGATTTTTTCAGTGCGACTTACACACAGTAAGTACACATGTCAATACAGCTCAGACTAGAGTCTGTATTTATGAACTGATCTTCACGAAATGTCTTGGGTACCTTTGTTATCACCTTGGGATGAGAACGAGTGTTTCTGGGTGCGGTCTAAAATTCAAGATGGCTGCCAGTGGCCATTTTGTACCGAAATTAGGTCTAATCAGTTTTTTGTACACAACTTCTATACAGCTCAGACTAGAGACCATATTTATGAACCAATCTTTACGAAACTTCTTGGGTACCTTTGTTATGATCACCGTGGGATGAGAGCGAGTGTTTTGGGGTGTGGTCTGAAATTCAAGATGGCCACCAGCAGCCATTTTGTACCAAAATTAGTGCAATCAGTCTTTTGTACAGAACTTCTGTATGAAAGTTCTGATTTGAATAAATTTTTGTATGAATGTTTAGTAACATGGAATACATCACATATTGTAAGGGGTTTTTTTTTCGTGCAGAAATTATGCAAATTAGATGAACTTTGATTTATTCAGTGCTACTTACACAATGTAAGCACACATGTCAATACGGCTCAGGGCAGGGGCTGTATTTATGAACCGATCTTCACAAAACTTCTTGGGTACCTTTGTTATCACCTTGGGACGAGAATGAGTGTTTCTGGGTACGGTCCAAAATTCAAGATGGCTGCCAGTGGCCATTTTGTACCAAAATTAGGTCCAATCAGTTTTTTGTCACAAGTTCTATACAGCTTGTATTTATGAACTGATCTTCACAAAACTTCTTGGGTACCTTTGTTTTCACCTTGGGACAGGAACGAGTGTGTTTTGGGGTGCCATTGTTATCACTGTGCTATGAGAACAAATATTTTGGGGTTCAGTCAGACCCACTCTGGGACTAAGATTTCTTTTCTAGTTTAGCATCTGACTGTTACCCACCTTTACAACACTTTACCTATACATTTGTTACAGGCAACGGTCAGTATTTATGTACAGGCCGTTACAGTAC
Source organism: Pictodentalium vernedei (assembly GCA_031216915.1). NCBI lineage: Eukaryota > Metazoa > Mollusca > Scaphopoda > Dentaliida > Dentaliidae > Pictodentalium > Pictodentalium vernedei. Next base: position 852,854,696 of record CM062297.1, read on the forward strand.
TTTATATGTACCTTTGTTATCAGGTCATTGCCTAGATGTTTGTCATTGCTGTGTCACATACTATACATGTACATGTCTTGACAAGTTGAGCTACAGTGTCATTGACACTTTCATTTGACCTAGGACTTAGATGATTGACATGTGGATGTTTCACAATGAGACCACATGTCATCATGACCTTCATGTGAATTTATGTACTTTAAATAGGGAGTAATTGTCCAGACCAGATCATTTGTAGTGCATAAAATAGAAAGGAAGGGGAGACATATGTTTTAGTGTGCTAAAACACTTTCTAGTTCTTAACTGGAGTGGTAGATGTTTTTCGCTCTAGACCTGTTTTGTTTTAGACAATCTTTCAAGAGGTCAAGTTTGGGCATATGTTTAACGGTTTTCTCAATTATGACGGACGTGAGTTCATATATTAGGTTACAATTCTGAGTCTGATGGTCTCTCTATGCAGAGATCTTGGGACCCTCGGTTCATGGAAACCACATATTCAGAAATGATGTCTCATTGTTTACTCTACATCATTGAATTTATATTATTAGCTCAACTTTGACGAAGTCAAATTTGAGCTATTGTCATGGCCCGCCGTCCGTCTGTCCATCCGTCCATCTGTCCGTACGTCAACAATTGGCTAGAGGTCGTATTTATGAACCGATCTTTACGAAACTTCTTGAGTACCTTTGTTATGACCGTGGGACGAGAACGAGTGTTTTTGGGTGCGGTCCGAAATTCAAGATGGCTGCTAGCCAGCCGCCATTTTGTACCGATGATGCAGAAATATGTTTTTTGTACGGAACTTCCATATGAAAGCTCTGATTTGAATAATTTTTTGTATGAATGTTTAGTACCATGGGGTACATCACATATAATACGTTTTTTTTTCTCGTGCGTAAATTGTGCAAATTAGACTAATTTTGATGTTTTTTGGTGTTAATTTCAGCACTGTAAGTGCAAATGCCAATACGGCTCGGGCTAGAGGCCGTATTTAGATAGATAGATAGATATTTTTTATTTAACGGTATAAACATCAAATGTTAATACATCAAGTAAAAGAAAAGATATAAATTAGCTAATAACAGTATGTTTATGCCGTCGGGAGATTACATAGCCAGATTGGCTGTCTACCTGTAATCCCCCATAACATTTCAATCCAACATCGCTATATGATCGAAGACAACCTTCATTAACTCAGTGATATATTTAGAAAACTGCAGATTGCAGACCATAAATTATAAATTACAGACTCAAACAACGGACTCAGTTAAAAGACTTGGTGATCTAAGTATGTTTGTGAATGACGAGATTGCCAGAAGTTATTCATGGGTAATATAGCAGGTTAACTAGGAAAGGAAAGTAAACTATTCTTACTACGTAATTAAAAAAAAAAAATATTGAATTGAAATTCCAGATACTCACAAAAGTCACCGTCACATTGGTTGACTTCTTCATACAACATGAACTCGACAACCTGGATTGCCATGAGGGCACATATAAAATTGATTTTCAGTACTTACTAGTTTTGACAATCAGGGCAGTAGGGGTTATTGCATTGTGTGCTCTCTTGATACGATGATAAAAGGTTAGTTCTTACTTTCCTCCTAAATTCATTTCTGTTAGTAATGTTCCGTGTGGCTTGGTCTAAATTGTTCCAAATTTTAGGGAGCGCAAACAAGGGTAATCTATCTAGGGCCTTAGTTCTGGTTCTATTTTCACGTAAAAGCCCTGATTGCCTGGTGTTCATGTGTTGCGAGTCATTTGATACACTAAAGAACTGTTCAAATGATTGAGGAAGCGCACCATTTTTCCAGTCGAACGCAAAAAGGCAGACTTGCATTTTATACAAGTCCGCAACTTTCAGAATTTTATCCTTGGCAAACAGTGGATCAGTATGAGAGTTAAACTTTCTGTTGTTTATGATTCGAAGGGAGCGTTTTTGTACTTTTGAAAGCCTATTAATCCCTCTAGCGTTTTCCCAAATTTGGATACCATATAGCAGGTGACAATGCACAAGTGCATAGTATAACGTTTTCATGACTGCATGGGGTAAGATTTTTTTGGCTTTACTAAGAGCATAGTTTGCCCAACGAATCGTGGAGCAGATGTTTGATATGTGATGCTCATAAGATAGGTTTTCATCGATATTTATTCCTAAAAATTTCAGGGATTGTTCCTCTTCATGAGTTCCTACTCGTTTAATTGTCTGATTATTTATGGAGATATTTAAATGGGTTCCACAATTTCTATTGCGAGTTGACTTAATGACAATATATTTTGTTTTGCTGGCATTTAGAGCAAGCTGGTTTGCCGAACACCAATCATTTAGTTTATTAAGTTCGTTATTGAAACGTGTGGCTAGGTGAATTTCACTAGGGGCCGAGTCATACACGGATGTGTCATCTGCAAACGAGAGAAGATTTAAGGACGTAGCTCGACTAATGTCATTTATATATAACAAGAATAACACAGGCCCGAGGACAGAACCTTGTGGTACGCCACATGTCATTGTGGCTGTGTCGGATCTGGCTGTGCCATAATTAACGTATTGCGTCCTTCCTGAGAGGTAACTTCGAAACCAATTATTGCTAATTCCCCTGAAGCCATATTTCTCAAGTTTACTTAATAAAATATCATGGTTTATCGTGTCGAAGGCCTTGGAGAGATCCAGAAATGTAGCCATGGTCATATTTTTACTATCCTTATTATTCTCCAGACCAACAGATTTGAGAAGCTGCATCACTGGGTGTATTGTGGAGTGATTTTTTCTAAACCCGTATTGATGATGATATATTATGTCAAACATATCTAAATATTTAATTACTCTGTTGCACATAAGCTTCTCTAATACTTTTGAGAAAGCTGGTAATATACTTATAGGCCTATAGTTGTTAAAGCTGTTTTCATCTCCTGCTTTAAAAATGGGTGTCACTTTTGCTATCTTCATTTTGTCTGGGACTACGCCATGATCAAAGGAATTGTTAATGATATAGGTCAATGATGGAGCTATAATGTTTATAGTTTGCTTAAGGATAGTGGTGGTAATACCGTCGCAATCCTCACTTTTTTTAGGCTTAAATAAATTAGTAACAGTAACTATTTCTTGCTCGGTTGTTGGGCTGATAAAGAAGTTGTGCAAAGAATTATTGTCAAGGTAGTCTAGAAAGTGTTTCTGGGGTTTGTTTATTTTTTCACTAGTACATTTACCTATATTAGCAAAAAATGAATTAAATTCCTGGGCTATTTCAAAAGGGTTGTTAATTTCTTTTTTGTTTTCTAGTAAGAAAAACTTTGGCAGTGTGGCGCAACGTTTAGTTCTATTTATAGATTCATTTAAAACTTTCCAAGTTTTACGCATATCGTTTTTATTTTCTAATAGTATATTATTATAATACATTGCTTTACTTTGCTTTTTAATTTTGTCGAAGATCCTACAGTAGCTTTTGTATTTTTTAATATTTTGTTCAGTTGGGAATCTTAATTTTTTATTATAGAATCTTGATTTATTGTTTGACGAGATTATAAGTCCTTTCGTCATCCAAGGTTTCTTCCTCAGAAACCTTTTCGGTGGCTGACTATTTGTGAGAGGAAAAGCCATTTCGTAGGCAGACATGTAAATGTTGAGAAATGTGTTGTATGCCAAGTTTGGGCAATTGCTTTCAAAAACGGGTGAAAAGTCGCTTTGAGAAAGGTACGTTTTAAAAATGGCAATATTCTCTGGATTAATTTTACGCTTGAGCTGAATCGGTCTGTCATCTTTCATAGAACATCCTAATTCTATTTGGAAAGTACCGAAATGGTCGGAAACATCTGTAATAATTATACCCGATACGGATGAAGACTGGATATTATTTGAAAAAATGTGATCAATTAAAGTGGCCGAGTAAGGAGTTACTCTTGTCGGTTTGGTGATAAATGGCAAGAAACCCTGACTAGTCAATATATCTATATATTCGTCAGTTTTTGCGTGGAGACCAGTTTTCAAAAGATCAATATTAAAGTCGCCCATTATGTATGATTTTTTGTTTTCACAAGTTACTTTATCAGTTATTTCGCTTAATCTAGATAAAAATAAATCAGTATCTGCTTTCGGTTGAGTATTGGGTCTGTAGATTACCCCAAGTAATTTAGTGGACCTCATACTTTTAATTTCAACGAAGAGAGATTCGATAACATGTGGAATAAACACAGATAGATCATTTCGTATTTTATAAACTAAATCTTCTCTAATGTACATTCCAACCCCACCACGTCCATCATCCCCATCGGGCCTCGTATTTTTAATAAGGGGATGATAACCATTCAGAGTGTAAGAACAATTTGGTGGAATTTGGAATATCTCAGTAAGGCCTATAATGTCAAGAAGATTTTTAGTGCCTTGTGTTTCGTACAGTAGCTCAGTTAGTGGTTCCCAGTGAGCCTTTAGACTTTGACAGTTCAAATGGAAAATAGAAAATTGTACTTGTTGGTTTCTAAATTTCAATGGGATTTCTTTGGGTAAGTAGTATTTACAATCATTTTGGATAACATTAAGGGGACAAGCATCTGTAGTGGAGGTTTCGCATGATTTTTCGTTATATTTTTGTTTGAAATCGTAATTTAAATTGTTCTGGATCTCGTCCAGTGATATGTTACCCGCCATTATTCAATATCAGGTCACCAAGTCGAATGGTCAAAAAGTAATGTACTATACCAGAAAGACAGTCTACAGCGAGAATAGGGGAACATACAAATTCACGTTTCATCAACTGGAGTTCACATTGGAACTTACTGGAATGGAAGCTGTCAGCGACAGATTTATTTACAGTTGTCTTAGATATACACATAGCCGAATATGGTGTTGGAAGATGCTGATTTACGGACCAGTAAAAGTACAAAAAGAAAATTAAGTACATATATACATCTTTCGCTAATATCTTCATCATAGCGAATTTGGAAGCGCGTTAATATTTCACCTAAATATATGAGGTGCACAAGAGGCAAGCAGTTGATATTTTCATTAAAAAATTTAAGGGACAAAAAAATAAGAAATTAAATAATAATAATAAAAAATAAAAAAAAAAGAAAAAAAAAAAAAGTTTCGTCATAATCTGGGATGTAAAATCCTGACATTGATTCTGAAAAATGTCGAATTTGAACACTGATAGGCGGGAGGCCTGGAAGCTCGAGTTGAAACCTCCAAAAATCGCCATCGGGGTCCCACATCAGCAGAGCGAATAATATTTGTTTGTTCAGACATATTTGTTTATACAGATATACAAATTAGTTCTATTACAAACTACCGAAGAGCGCATAGCACTGTCCAACAATCTGGAACAAAACAAACTTTGAATAATAGGTTTAGGCGATGGGGTCGGATTCAACTATCCCTGCTAACAGGGAATAACAACAAATGGTGATATCGCTGAACACCCCCGTGCAATGTTTGGATTCAGTCAAAGGCGAAAAACATTCTGTTTATACAGATATACGAGTGATACCTCCGTCTTGCAATGACTTGCATTCAGTCAAATGTGAATAATAATTTTTTTTTTTCTTTTTTTTTTTTTTTTAGGCAAATATAAAAAAGTTGCTCATCCTCTTGCAATGTTTAGATTCAGTCAAAAGCGAAATTTTTTTTTTTTTTTTTTTTTTTATTTATACAGATGTACAAATGTGTTCTATTACAAATTATTAAAGAGTGCATAGGACCCTCCAACAATCTGCAACAAAACAAACTTTGAATAGTAGATTTGGGCGGTGGGTTCGGATTCAACTATCTCTGCAATGAGGGAATATCAAACACGGAGTGATATCAACGAACACCCCCGTGCAATATTTGGATTGAGTCAAAAGCAAAAAATATTTTGTTTATACAGATATACAAATTTGCCCTGTTACAAACCATTGGAGAGGGCATAGCACTCTCCATCAATTTGCAACAAAATAAACTTTGAATGATAGATTTAGGCGGTGGGGTCGGATTCAACTATCTCTGCAAAGAGGAAATAACAAGCAAGGAGTGATATCAACCCCTTTGCAATGTTTTATATTCTGCCAGATGCGAAAAACAATTTTTGTTTATACGGATATACAAATTTGCTCCGTCACAAACCATAGGAGATGGCAATCAGATGCGAATAATATTTTATTTTTACAGATATACAAATCTGCTCTATTATAAATCATTGCTCCGTCATAAACCATAGGAGAAGGCATAACAATCAAATGTGAATAATATTTTTTATTTTTACACATATACAAATCTGCTCTATTACAAATCACTGGTGAGTACACAGTGCTCCCCAACAATTAGCAACAAAGCACACTTAGAATAGCAGATCTAAGTGGTGGGGTCGCATTCAACTATCTTTGAAAAAGAGGGAATTACAAACAAGAACTGACATCGTTTAACGCCCCATTGCAATGTTTGTATTCAGTCAAATGCGAATAACATTTTATTTATACATATATGCAAGTTAGCTTTTAGGTTAGCATGTAGGCACCCTCCAATAATGTGCAACAAAACAAACTTTAAATGGTTGATTTAGGAGGTGGGGTCGGATTCAACTAACTCTGCAAAGTGGGAATAGCAAATAAACAATAACTGATATTATTAAACACCCCCTTGCAAGGACTTGCATTCAGTCCAATGTGAATAACATCTTTTTTTGTTTTTTTGCAAATATAAAAAAATGATCCATTAAAAACCCATTGGGAATAGCAAATAAACAAAAACTGATACCATTGAGCACCCCCTTACAATAACTTACATTCAGTCAAATGTGAATAAGTTTTTTTTGTTTTTTTTGCAAATATAAAAAAATGATCCATTAAAAACCATTGGAGAATGCATGTTTTATACCCCTTAGATGTGAGTAATACTTTGTTTACACAGATATATAAATTTGCTCTATTACAGACTACCGGAGGGCGCACTGCACCCTTCAATGATTTGTAACAAAACAAAATTTGAAAAATAAATTTAGGCGGTGGGGTTGGATTCAACTATCCCTGCTGAGAGGGAATAACAACAAGGAGTGATATCGTTGAACACCCCCTTGCAATGATTGGATTCAGTCAAAAGCGAGAAATATTTTGTTTATACAGATATACGAATTTACCTCATTACAAAGTATTGGAGTGATACCACCCCTTGCAATTACTCGCACTCAGTCACATTTGAATAATATTTTTTTTTTTTTTTGCAAATATAAAAAAATTGACCCATTACAAACCACAGGGAAATGCATGTTTTGTATTCATTCGAATGTGAATAATACTTTCTTTATACCGATATACAAATTTGCTCTATTACAGACTACAGGAAGGTGCATGGCACTCTTCAATGGTTTGTAGCAAAACAAAATTTGAATAATAGATTTAGGCGATGGGGTCGGATTCAACTATCCCTGCTAAGAGTGAATAACAACAAGGGGTAATATCGTTGAGGACCCCGTCTCCGCGAAGAGGCAATAACAAGCGAGGACTGATTTCTTCATTGCAATGTTTTGTACTCTGTCAAATGCGAATAATATTTTATTTATACAAGTATGCAAATTTCTTCATCACAAACCACCAAAGTGTGTATGTAGGCACTCCCCAATAATTTGTAACAAAACCAAGCTTTGAGTAGTAGATTTAGGCGGCTAAGTTGGATTCAACTATCTCTGCAGGGAGGGAATAGCACACAAGGATCGATATCATGAAGCACCCCCTTGAAATGTTTTGTTTTGTATTCAATCAAATACGAAAAATATTTTATTTACGTAGAAAATCAAATTTGGTTTATTACAAATTATTACTGATTAATTTTTACGGTAATCACTCCCCCCCCCCCCCCCCCCCCCAAAAAAAAAGAAAAGAGTAGCATGTATGTATAGGCACTCCCGGCTAAGTTGGATTCAACTATCTCTGCAGGGAGGGAATAGCACACAAGGATCGATATCATGAAGCACCCCCTTGAAATGTTTTGTTTTGTATTCAGTCAAATACGAAAAATATTTTATTTACGTAGAAATTCAATTTGCTTTATTACAAATTATTACTGATTAATTTTAGTAATCACTACCCCCCCCCCCCCCCCCCCCCCCGAAAGAAAAAAAAAGTAGCATGTATGTATAGGCACTCCCCAATAATTTGCAATAAAACAAGCTTGCAATGTTTTGTATTCAGTCAAATACGAAAAATATATTATTTACGCAGATATTGAAATTTACTGTATTACAAATTATTACTGATTAATTTTTATGGCAGTCACTGCAAATAAAAGAAACATGTATGTGCACGGATGCAAAGTCATTTAACACTGCTTCCACACATTTGTTGGTTGTCTCATCCACTGGCCTCACTGACACACATCTATGTACGCCTTCGTAATGGGCGTAAGATCATCCAGTAGACTTGTGCATTGGTATTATCAAAAGGAACTGAATTAAATTCCAGTTCTTGGGACAATAACAACCGGCAAGCCCGTTTCGGATACTATTGTCTTAACCTTTTTATCTAGGATTGTTTGTTATGATAATTACTAGCATATAAACAAGCTTACAGAAATTAAATAGCTTCTCAAGGTGAGATTTAAGTTTTCTGGGACAGTAACTATAATCAAACGTTTCAACCTATTTATAATTTAGCCCGTCAAGGCTCCGAATAAATTTACAATAACTAGTATCGTATAAGCATGTACACAAGATTGAAATGACTGATCAGTGTTTCCACATCATAGTTGACTACCTAACAGGAGCCAACAATGATGCAGAAGCACTGGTAAGATTTCCGACAATGTCCCTATACCTTCCCCCCCCCCCCCCCTCCGCACATACAGTGACGCCAAATCTCAAGATCCTTCCTTCTCTACTGAATAAATGAGTGTTAAAAGGAATGGAATTATTTTTTTGTTTTTGTTTTACTTCTGGTTCCGTCATAAGATGACCCTGGTTGCTGAAAGTGTCGTTAAACCCCATTAAAAATAAATATAAATATGGAGAAATTAAAAGAAAAAGAAGTACTTCTGACATATTTGTACTACGATTTCCTTCAAATTCTTACTTGTTTCAATCATATAAAGGGCTTGGTAGTAAGTTCTCAATAGATTTTCCTAACGCACTGCTTGTTGGGCAAAAAAGTTAATCTAACAGTTAAGTTTCTTTTTTCCATTAAGACACTTTGCTAAACTCAATAAAGTCATGTCAATTCTGTGCAAGAGTAGTATCCATACCTGTTGAATCAGAAGATAAGGATTTGAGTTCCAATTCAGAAAAGTCTGTATCCAAGTCGATAACAACAATTCGGCTGTTTATTAACTTAACAGAGATTTTCCCATTGCTTGACCACGCTTCTTTTACAAAGTGTTGATTTTTAGCCATAGTTAGAAGTTCTTGATTTTTATGGGTCAAGTCTTCCCTTATAACAATTTTAGTTCCCTTTAACAGTTTTCGTTTCCTAATAACTTCAATTTTATCCTTTACTTTAAAGAGTCGCACGATTATGGGTCGATTTTGTTGTTTGTTTCTATTAGCATTTGGTTTTCCCTTTCTGTGTGCCATGTCAATGTCATCTCTGGTCAGCTTCAGTAAAAGTCTTTTATTGAAAACTTCACAAACTTTATCAGCACATTCCTCCCACGATTCACCCTTCATATCGTCATCAACCCCCCAAATTCGAATGGAGGATTTCCTCGAATATTGTTCATTCCTATTAGAGTGGACTAAAGCTTGGAAAATTTCTTTTTCGTGATATTTGTGTACGGTTTTCATTTTTATTTCGTTTTTTTCAGTATTTATTCTAATTTCACACATTTCTTTCCTCAGTTGTTTGAGGTCTTTTTTCAGTTGTTCGTTTTCTTGTTTTACGCTGATGATATGTGATTCTAATTCTTTGCACTTCTGTGACAATTTTTCGTTTAATTTCTCTAGGCTGTTATTTATTTCCTCTTTTGTGACAAGATTATCAATTTTCTGAATTATAGTCTCAATCATGCCTCTTGGAGGCAAAGTCTCAATTTTTTTTTCCAAAGTCTCAAGTCTGGTGAACATCGTCACTTCTATAGAATGTGCCATCTTATTTCCGTTTTTACCAGAATCCGTAGTGATCTGATTATCAAAAATTATGTTTTTCTTGGATTCTACCGCAATTTTTCCTTCTGTTTTTGATTTGGTTTTTGTTTTTTTTTTTTAGTTGCTCTTCAACACTAACGTTATGGTCACTCGAAGACGAACCTGAGTGTCGAGTTCTCTTCTTTTTATGTCTGGAAGGCATATAAGACAAGTTGAATTAAATGCTCAATATTCCAGTTTCCAGTTTGGTGATCAGTATCAACTCGTATCAGCCGTAATTATTTATGATCAGGTATTTTTTCTCAGTATTAACTCCTCATTGGTTGTGTTGAATACCTTTGTTGTGTTGCGAAGGAACGTATTGTGAAGACAATGTTTCAGTTCAGTTATGAGTAAGCTGTGAGTAAACCTATCGATCGATCGACAATAAATTGTTCAACCAGAAGTCATGAGCCCATGTTAAAGATGAATGCATGCACCTTGAATTGTGTTATCTTTGAGTTGACAAAGTTCAGAGTTCACTGTACATCAAAGGTGATAAATGAATACGTAGGTACAGCACTAATCAAATTACAACGCATGACAGCGATAAAAATATTACAAAAATCTCTCACAATGTTTGTACGTGGTTCCAGCACAGTATCAAGGTAGCATACCTGTAGCCCATATTCTCCTTGAATCTTCTCCAGAAGATGGTCAATGACCGATTCATTAAAATTGTTTAAAGACACTTTGTCACTCTGCCTTGTAGTAAGCTTAATCACACATCGAAAACCGGTGATCGAAAACCGGTGAGCAGAAGCTTCAAGACTATTTCAGACACATTCCCAGCGAATTCTGGCTGAGAAAATATACAGCCTTACTCTCGAAATATGCTACACCTCTAATATTTAACATCATCCATTTTTAGAATTTGACTAACCCCATTTTATAACATTTTTCTTTAAAGTTAAACGCTCCTCAAAAAAAAAACGAACTAATGTTTACATCCTGGTCCTTCCATGAACCGATCTTTACGAAACTTCTTGGGTACCTTTGGTATCACCGTGGGACGAGAACGAGTGTTTTGGGGTCCGGTCCGAAATTCAAGATGGCCGATGGCAGCCATTTTGTACAAAATTAGGTGCAATCAGATTTTTGCACAGAACTTCCATATGAAAGCGCTGATTTGAATAATTTTTTGTGTGAATGTTTAGTACCATGGGATACATCACATATAATACGAGTTTTTTTCTCGTGCAGAAATTATGCAAATTAGATGAACTTTGATATTTCAGTGCGACTTACACACATTAAGTACACATGTCAATACGGCTCAGACTTGAGTCTGTATTTATGAACTGATCTTCACGAAATGTCTTGGGTACCTTTGTTATCACCTTGGGTCGAGAATGAGTGTTTCTGGGTGCGGTCTAAAATTCAAGATGGCTGCCAGTGGCCATTTTGTACCGAAATTAGGTCTAATCAGTTTTTTGTACACAACTTCTATACAGCTCAGACTAGAGGCCATATTTATGAACCAATCTTCACGAACCTTGTTGGGTACCTTTGTTATCACCGTGGGATGAGAGCGAGTGTTTTTGGGTGTGGTCCAAAATTCAAGATGGCCACCAGCAGCCATTTTGTACCAAAATTAGTGCAATCAGTCTTTTGTACAGAACTTCTGTATGAAAGTTCTGATTTGAATAAATTTTTGTATGAATGTTTAGTAACATGGAATACATCACATATTCTAAGGGGTTTTTTTTCGTGCAGAAATTTTGCAAATTAGATGAACTTTGACTTATTCAGTGCTACTTGCACAATGTGAGCACACATGTCAATACGGCTCAGGGTAGAGGCTGTATTTATGAACCGATCTTCACAAAACTTCTTGGGTACCTTTGTTATCACCTTGGGACGAGAATGAGTGTTTCTGGGTACGGTCCAAAATTCAAGATGGCTGTCAGTGGCCATTTTGTACCAAAATTAGGTCCAATCAGTTTTTTGTCACAAGTTCTATACAGCTCGTATTTATGAATTGATCTTCACAAAACTTCTTGGGTACCTTTGTTTTCACCTTGGGACAGGAACGAGTGTGTTTTGGGGTGCCTTTGTTATCACTGTGCTATGAGAACAAATATTTTGGGGTTCAGTCAGACCCACTCTGGGACTCAAAGATTTCTTTTCTAGTTTAGCATCTGACTGTCACCCACCTTTACAATACTTTACCTATACATTTGTTACAGGCAACGCTCAGTATTTATGTACAGACCATTACAATACTTTATATGTACCTTTGTTATCAGGTCATTACCTAGATGTTTGTCATTGCTGTGTCACATACTATACATGTGCATGTCTTTGTCTTGACAAGTTGAGCTACAGTGTCATTGACACTTTCATTACCGATCATGTATTTATAGACGCAGATTAGAGTTTATCAGAAGAGAAGAAATGCTTCTTTTGTCATTAATTTCCAATAGAGGGGTCATTTAGGTTCATGCTATTGTTAAATGAAGTCCGTTAGCTATTCGTACTGCTTAGGAAAATTTATCTTCCAATCAGCAGTCAGTGCTTAAGATTTCAGCACATGAAGTAAAGCGCTGGCAGCATCTAGGGCTTATTCTTACTGTATGGCTATTACATGATCTTATATAGGATCACTTCAGGATAGTTAAGTTTACGGTGCACAGGAATAATAGTTTCCATTATTTGTGTCGCCAGTATTAGGCATTTGAGCGCATACATTTGACTCTCGGCCGTTTTTCATGGGAGTGAATGATAGGATATGTGTATCCTTCAGTTCATTTGTTTCTCTTGATTACATTGAGGTTATGGTGTCATTGAACATTCGCCAGAAGCTTCCCTCACGAGAGAGGGTTTTCTTCTTAAGGAAAGTTTTGTAATTCATGTCATTCTTCGCTCTCAGTGGCATTACGGAGTATGTCAGACGTGAGGGAGCTTTGTGGTCACTATATTATTGCTGTCTGGACCAGCAATGATTAATAATGTGGGTGAGGAGGTTTCGACATATATTCAAATTCCCCCCCCCCCCCTCCCACACTCACACACTGTCGCGTATATATATTTTAATACATACATACTTTGCGTTTGGGTCGTGTTGGATGGCGCCCTCATAATCATATATGCAGTTCTATTGCATTAGTTTCCGATGTTTATTTTCTGATTTCTAATATACAAGCACTTATTTTCTCATCATAATGGCTGCTATTTGAGTTCATAGGTGACTGCATAACCATTTAGTGGTTGTTAGATGATTACAGGCTGGATTTTTATGCACTCGCGCAATATGTAATTACGCTATCGCTTTGGTGGACCTTGAAATTATTATATATAATTCGGGTGCGGTCTGTGTGGGAGCTGGTTAATCATACCTACCTCCATTTCTAGATCCTGGTCTCTATTTTGTCGGTTCTCAAATCGCATATTCTTACATGTTTATAGTTGTAGATACCAAATAGTACATGTTGGAGAGTGTTCTCACCGGATTTAATTGTACAGAGGCCTCCTGTGAATGATCTTGAAGCGTGTTTTCTCTGCAGAGATTGTTCATCGTATCACGCTTTTGTATGTGTATGTTATTTTATTATTTCACTAATTTCGTCGTACCTGTATACACCGTCTGCAGTGCATATTTTGTAGCGGATAATGTTTTTTACCAAAATCATCGCTATAGCCTTGGCTTGTGAAGAGGCGTTAAGTACCATTTATTATTCATGAATTAATTTTTGAGTGCCTGATCAATATTTATTTATATCGTTTCCGGGTACTGCTTACTGATTCCAGAGCTCTCCCCTCTTTCTTTTGAAGATATGTTAAAAAAAAGGGGGGGGGGGGTGGTCATTTTGTCTGCTTCTCTGGCTTATTGGGTATGTAACTATGAAGGAAGCTGTTTTGTCCATACTATTTTCGGCGATCAGCTGTAGTATTATTGTTTGGCGTAGGTGTATGGGCAATTTTCTCTCATTCTCAATATGCCATTCTAATTTTTAGGGCTTAGTCCAGACTAGCCTTAAAAATTGTTTATTTGTTACATCCAAATTAACATGATTTCATGCTTGGATTTAGGATTTGCATAATTGGGATCCATATTAGAATATGTCTCTTTTATTATGGTATCAAGAGACATACATGTAAATTCTAATTATTCTAATTTTCTTCATCATGGATTGAAGGATTTGATCTATGTTCTACTATTTGGAACTTTTAGGCCAGACATGTTAACTCTCCTGGAATGCCCGGGATTCTCCCGGAATTAGCTATCCCCTCCCGCCCGGGAGTCAATTTGGACCAAAAATCTCCCGGAAAGTCGACATACCAGACAAAAACTGAATCCTCCAGCTTTTGTTTACAAATACAAAAGCATGTGCTCTACTCTCAATGGCAAGGTCATTAAGTTTGTGTGAAACGTCACCACTTACGTAAGAACTGATGACCAATTCTCGTTTCTGTCAATGGCCGTGTTGTGATTATTGCAACACATTTGACAGGCGGATTAAATGAATTTGAGATGCAGGATAATTGCTGAAATTGATTATATATTAGAGGCACACCTTTGCTTGTATACAGGTAGCAGTCAAATCGAAAAATAAATTCCATACGTATAAAATCTTGTCCAATCGAAAAATGTGCAAAAATACGCACAAATTTATTGTGCATTTTGGATTTCACTTTCAGATAATTATAGCCAATTTTGGAGACAAACGGCTCAAACATATGAGTTGCTGTAATTTTCAATATATTGGGAAAAATTTCCGATTCGCAATTTTATAAAGCAGGCTGTTAAAAAAATTATGTTTTTGGTGAAAAAAATCTCTAAAAAGTTGGTAATTTACGGCACTTGCACGTTTTTTCATTCGTAGTGATAAATGGACAACAAAATATCCCGAGATGTTTCGTCCTGGGCTGGCTGTGGCATAATTTTCACGTTTCACTGAAAAATGATCACCCCATTCCAAATCCCCTTCGTAAATGACCAACTACTTCCAGTGAGTAACCGGTGTGGTTAGGTGGGGCGCTGGGCTTTGGAAGATCGAATTACCACAACAACCGGGCTCGGAGGGGGTGGGGGGGAACATGGAAATTATTGATGTGCTGCCCACGTGCAAAAATCTCACTGACAAGCATCCGAGTCTCACTGGGAGCTCATCAAAATCTCACTGACAGTCACCTCTAGAGGTTAACAGGTCTGGGTCACTCACCACCAGTTAGTAGAACTTTGACGTATGTTCCTTTGATGTATTGTTGTTGGGCTGTTTCCTGTTATGTGTGTGGGGGGGGGAGGGGGTATTTGGTATTAATTTATATTTAAAATTGATCGATCCACACATGGTTTCTACGCGCAAAAAAAAATCTCCCTGAAAATCATGTCATCTCCCTGAAAATTTTCTTCAATCTCCCTGAAAAAAATTTTGGGAGGTTAACATGTCTGTTCTAGGCCCTCCACCTTTTTACGATTCAGCTAGTCTGGCCATTGGTATACAGTATAAAAATATGAAAAAAATTAAAGTAATTTATATATTTTTTATACTTACCAATGGCCGAGATGGGAATGGCCCTCCCATGAGTGGGCACTACTGGGCACTCATACCTCCCCGCTGAATTATTATATTATAATCTTTTTTTTTTACAAAGAATGATGTTGACGTCAGTTTCAGTGACTTCCTGGTGCATGCGCGGAGGGTAAGTTTTGGAGGGCCAGATAGGACTTCTAATTTTCAGTTTTGCATGCAAATTTTGGGGATTGGGGGGCAAAATTTGTGTTTGGCCCTAGATATTTTTGAGTTAGCACCAGCTAGTCTGGGCCATTGGTAAGTATAAAAAATATATAAATTACTTTCATTTTTTTCATTTTTCCACTGTTTGTAAAGTATTCCTTCCCTACCCTCCTATGAACCCCTCCCCCCCCCCCCCCCCCCTCCCCAGCTAAACTCCCAAGCTTGTTGGCTTGTTTTATTGAAATATTTTTATAAAATTTCTTGGGAGTTTAACGTGTTACACAGAATGTTTATTCTGTATATCCCCATGGTTACGTCCTCACCCTTTGGGTGTTTAGGCATTTTGGTCATGCATCATACATCTGATGTATCGTTTTTTCTTCTGATGAAGGTCTTGCCTTACATCGGAAAGTTCAGAAATCTGTTACTGACTTCGGGCCGTGTTGCCTGGGGTCTCTTTTCCGGTTTTCATTCTGACTTTGTTTATATTGACAACGCTCTTTTTTTTATGTAGTTTCCTATTTATTATATGGTAGGACTGTTGTAAGATACATTAAATATTCCGGTAGTGTAGCAGTTAATTTTTTTGGATAGAAAAATAATTCTTCTCCACATTTGGGCATATCGTTCCCTTTGGGAACTTGGGTTCTTGTCAAAAGTTTTCAAAAATCTTTTTTGTGTAAATTATTTTTAGATTTATATTTTGAATGTTATTTGTTATGTATCTTTTTATAATATTTAATGTGGAGTTAGTGGGAGTACGGTCAACTTAGTTTGCTTCATTATAAAAGCATATTGCTCAATAAGCAAGGCGAGGAAGTCTTTCCTCTGATTTACACGTTGGTTGCCTTGCTTGTAGTTGATGTACTCCCACTAATTCTTGCTCAACATGTGTCGCATGGGATGACAAATGTTGGAGATGGGTGTCACAGTACGCTGTTAGCGAGAGGCCACCTCCGGTCCTCTCGCAGTGAGAGGTCACCGCCAGTTCTCTCGCCAAAAAGTCGTTCTAGCTTTTAGCTCACCTGAGCGAAGAAAGGAGAATTACCCTTCCCTTTCGGAACAACACAGGGTGGTGATGGATCTAATGCATCAATACTTCCCGGAGTTCGTTCCTGAGAATCAGAATGCTGCGACGGCTCGAAAGTAGCACTATTCAGTAGCTAAGAGACAAGGCCTCATATATCGGGACGTCCGGAGAAAAGAGCCGTCTCGGACACACTGTCCTGGGAGCAGCCAGCAGTCAGAATAGAAGACTGCTGCTCCTCAAGCCTCCGTAACGGATTTGCTGTCGTGGATTGCGCAGGTCATCGCAGCATCCCAGCAAGTGCAGAAGCAGCCGACGGCAGTCTCAGAACCTGAGCTGTCAAATGGTGCTGGGTCGGTCCAGTCATCTGCACGTTCAGATGCCGCTGACCGTGATTTTCAACTGATTCAGACAAATGATGAAAGGGATAGGGGGGGGGGGGGGGATTACCCTTCCCATTTGGAACAACACATGGTTGCGATGGATTTAATCCATCACTACCCTGAATTTGTTCCAGCGAATCAGAATGCTGCGACTACTTGCAAGAAACCACTAGCGTTGTTGGATGCTGACTTCATCCGGAAAAAGAGGAGGAAATGTCTTTTTCAGTTAAGTATAGACAGGTGTCGCAGGCCTTTGGCCTTTTAGACAATGCCATATTCAACTTTCCAGTGGAAGAAAGTAAGGCGGTTTCTTGTCATCATCTTCTGTAATTTTACCGATTTTCTGGAAACGGGGAAGATGTATTGAGAGTTCCTTTGCATTTGAATGAGCAGGCTAAGGACCTAGTTATGGCCTTACCTTCATCATTCACTATTCGCTCGGTCACAATTGTGACGGCATTTCTTCATTCAGAGCGAATTTAGACTCACTGTCTTACGCAGATCACCTTTAAGAACTGTGACACAACGTCTCTACAGAAAGGAATTTCAGGACGTTCATACCCCAATTAGAGTCCTTTTCAGGGCTATTATATTTATTACATATAACTCTGTCTTAACAGTTGCTAATTTGGAGTTAATCAGATGTGACGGAGCCCTTGCGTCATCATCCTTAATAGATGACAAGGTGACAAACTCTCTTTGGGTCTCTCCGGTTTCCGGACACTAAGTTTTTGACGATAAGCTTTCATTGGTTTATGACCAAGCTACAAAGAAAACATCAATACTCTGCTCCTTAAGTCAGCTTCTAAACAACCTGCAATAGCAGAAACGAGTAAGGGAGGACATCCTAGACAGAAGGTCATCTGAAAAGGACTCCTCGCGAGAGTATAGTTAACCCTCCTATAATTACTCTAGAGATAGTCATACAGCGACTTGGATACGGGGCTTAGGTCTGATCGAGACTACCGGTCAGATGCCCCTAAGCCGTTGGCTAGAGACTCTTCATGAATGAGACGTAGTTTCTCCTTCCGTAGGCCTCGCAAGTACTACAGGTGAGGGTTAGGACCTTTATTGCTTAGCAGTTGACGGAGGTTATCAAGATTCGCATCAAACTGGATAACTATTACGGAAGACCAGTAGGCGAGAAGTGTGGTCTCGGATGGCCTACGGCTATCTTTTCGAGAGAACCACAACTAACTTAATGTCTGATGGACAATGCTTCCATCAAATCCTTGCATAAGAGTCTCTCCAATCGGAGGTAAAGGTTCTCTTGACAATGAAAGTAATAGAGGTTGTCAAGAACCAAGATTCTCTAGGATTCTATAGTCACCTGTTACTCGTATCGAAGCCATAGAACTCGTTCCGACCGTTAATAGACAGGAGCTGGATAACAAGTTTATTAAAGCTCTAAAAGTTTATTTATGGTTATCATTTAGTCGGTAAAAGCGAGCATTTGAGTGATCGACTATGCTGCAAGCATAGATCTAAGGATCCTTTTTTTCATGACTTGGTATAGGTATATCTGGCATTCAGAAAGTACCTACGGTTCATCATCCAAAGGATAGTATTTCCATTCCGAGTGATATGCTTCGGTCTGAAGATAGTGCCCTGGGCTGTCACTCGAATAATAAACTCGGTAATGTCTCACAACAATCTGGTTCATCTGCCATTATCCAGAACAAAATTAGTCAGTTGTTATGCTCGCTTTTGTCTACTATCAGACACATTGACAGCGAGAAGTTTTATGCGACTGATGGGGTTGTGCTGAGCGGCTACGCATTTTGTTTAGATGGGTCGGTTACGCACATGTCCCCTCCAGTTATTCTTACCCAGAACTGGAGTGTGAAAACGCATTCGCTCAGGACCAGTATTGTTTTAACGGATCTAGTAAACAAAAGGTCCATATTGGGGCAGATATTCAGTGGTTAACTCAGAGTTCCACTGCAACTGCCAGATCCGGATTTGACGATTATGATGGGTATAAGTCAATAGTTTTGGGGCACGACCCTGAGTCCGAGGGTCTTGGGGCCCTCAGTTCCTGGAGAAACACATAAACATCAAAGAATGATGTCAGTATTGTTAACACTACATCAATGCAGACACGCTTGTTCAAATATTGTTGGACAACTCGATATTGGTAGCGTACATCAGGAACCAGGATGGCAGAGAAAAATTTTCATGTTCATCTGTCTATCCGGCATATACCGGGTCGTCTGAACGTACTAGCAGACTCTCTCCTCGGAAAGGTTGCCTGTTTCATTTGTATTGAACACTTAACATGCGATTATTTGGACAGTTTTGCTACCAGTGGGATCACCCCATGATAGTTCAGTTTGCGACGCACCAGAACAATTAGTTACTGTCATTTGTGTCACCATGCCCAGATCATGCACGCATGCAGTAGACGCTCTGCAGATTTCATGGGGATGAATAATAGGATATGCGTATCCTCCAATTCATTTGATTCATAGATTACGTTTAAGATTAAACAGTCTTGTTGTGAATCCTTTTAGAAGCACCTCTGTTGTCACAGAAACCTTCGATCAGTATTCTCAAATGTCTGTTATGGGACACTCCCTAGAAGCTTCCTCCATGAGAGGGTCTTCTTTCAGGGAAAGTTTTATTCTTCTAGTCCTTCTCAGCCCATAATGGCATAATGGAGTCGGTTAGTCATGAGGGAACCATCGCTTTTCCTATTTTATTTGTCAACTGACACAAGAATGATTAAATAATGCGGGTGAGGAGATTTCGATATGACTTCAAATTACCAAATCCCCCCAACACACACTCCGACACACTGCCTATGTGTTTAGAGGCAATTACCAGGCAAGACGTATCCTTCCCGCAAGCCTCATATAATTTATACATACATACTATGCATTTGGGTCGTGTTCTGTGGCGACCTCATGGGCACATCTGCTTTTTAGTTGGATTAGTGTCCTGTTATTTTTGTTGATTTGTTATATATAAGCACTTATTTCATCATAATTAAAATATTACTCTTTGGGTACCTCGGAGACTGCATAACCAGTTAACTGGTATTCAGATGATTACATGCTGGATTTTAATGCTCTTGGGCATTATAATTATTAGGCTAACGCTTTATTGTATTTTATGGACCTTGAAATTATTAACTATTTCAGGGGGCGGTCCATGTCGGAGCCTGTTAATCATACCTACTTCCATTTCTTGATCCAGGTTTCTATTATATCAGTACTCAAATCGCATATTCAGTACAGTTGGAGAGTGTAGTTACTGGAATTTATTGTACAGAGGTCACCTGTGGGTTACCTCGGAAGTGTGTTTTCTCTCCAGAGATCGTTCAGTGTGGCTCGATTGGACATGTGTATGTTATATTTGATATCACTGGTTTTCGATGTGTCTGTGTACGCCGTCTGCGGTGGACGTTATATAGCGGGAAATATTAATTACCAGGATCGTCGCTATAGCCTTAATTTCTGATGTGGCATTAAGCACCATTTAGTAATCATGGATTAATACCTGAGTGCCTGTTCGACGAGTATTTATATTGTTTTTTGGTACCGCTGTTACTGATTCCAGAGCTCTCCCCTCTTTCTTTTGAAGATTCCTTCAAAAGAAAGGGGGGGGGGTGGGTGATTTTTACCTCTTCTCTGGCTTGATAGGTATGAAACTATGAAGGAAGCTGTTTTGTCCATAATTATATCCTGCATACAGCTAAAGTGTTATTGTATGGCATATGTTTGTGGGGGATTTTCTCTCATTCTCAGATATGCCATCCCAATTTTTGGGGCTTAGTCTGGACTAGGCTTAAAAATTGGGAACTTGTTACATCCTAATTAGCATAGTCTTCATGCTTAGAATAAGGAATTACTTAAATTGGGTTCCTTATTTAGGATATGTCTCCTCTATTACTGTATAGAGAGACATACATGTAATTCCTAATTATTCTAATTTCCTTACATTCTTGGGTTGCATGATTGGAACAATGTTGATCTACTGTTTCGGAAGCCCTAGGCCCTCCACCTTTTTTACGATTCAGCTAAGTCTGGGCCATTGGGTTATAGTATAAAAATATTATAAATTCATAATAATTTGTATATTTTTTATACTTACCATACTTACCAATGGCCCAGACAGAAATGGCCACTCATACCTCACCGCTGAATTATGTAATACAGTGGAGCCCACTTAATTGGATATCTTTTAATTGTATATCCCTGTTAATTGAATATATACCATACCTTCAGTACAAATTTGATCTGTTAATTGCATATGGGTTGTAGAGTAAACTCCTGTTAATTGTATATAAATTTTTGTAATACGTCGAAAAAATTACTGTGACACGCACCAAATTCCCATTCTTTATCAACCTTTTTGGCCCCACTACATCCAATACAGGCATTTATTCTATTATATCTTGTTTGACAGAGCTCTATGAGCTCTGTCAAACAAGATATAATAGAATAAATGCTCAGTTTACCTCCAGAACACAAGAAACTTACCAAATCCCTGTTAATTGTATACTCCTGTTAATTGAATAATTTTCACTGGCAAAATGGATATTTAATTAAGAGGATTCTACTGTACTCCATTTTACAGAGAATGATGTTGGCTCCAATTCTGGTCTCTTTCTGGTGCATGCGCAGAGAGTAAATGTATGGCGTGCCAGATAGGACTTTTAATTTTCGGTTTTGCATGCAAATTTTGGGGATGGGGGGGGGGGGTGGCAAAATTTGTGTTTGGCCCTAGATATTTTTGAGTTAGCACCAGCTAAGTCTGGGCCATTGGTAAGTATAAAAAATATACAAATTATTATGAATTTATAATTTTCCATTGGAAAAGAATGGATAATTGTGAAAAGTAAATTTGTCAGATGAAGGGATAGCTGTACATGTGAGAGTGGTATACTAATTTTTCAAAGTCAGTTTGTTTACCATGTTTGTTCTGTTACAGATTGTTGGAGTGCCTGTTGGCACCCTCCATGAATTTGTTACGAAACAAGATTAGGTTAACAAGTGTGTTCTAGCTGAACAAGAACCTCATACTGAGTCTACAAAGCTTTTATCAGGACACCTTTAAAATTAATAAAGCCTAAATAAGGGTTTCTGCTGCTTAGAACTGGACGACATACTGGTTTTTTCTTACACTAATGAGTAAATAACTCAAACTTTTCACAAATTTGTCAAAAATACACTTCTCCATTATAATTGTTAACAAAAGTTACCAAAATTATTTTTTTCTGCCAAACTTTTCCCAAAATTCAAAAATAGGCCTCAAAATAGGTAATTTTGGCCTACAATCTCAGGACTGTGAATTAGCAGAACACCAATAATTGACTGAATAGTAGGAAAGCACTGTATTATACTTGTAATCATAAATGCAAAAAAAAAATAGATTTTTTATCTATAATCGGACCAAAATGGGGGCCCAAACATGTAGTCTTTAAAAAAACAGCAGGAGTTTGTATAAATTATCTCAAGATGCCTTTTGGTGCTTTCAAAACTTTCTGTGCTGCTATTGAGATACAGTATGTGGAGAGTGGATTGTAACAACATCACCTGTGGGGAGGAGTTATCACCCAAAGTATCATTTTCAAATTATGTACATATGGTAAAACAACACAAGCAATGTTTCAGCCAATGGACTTCCGGGTTTAACCCGGAGGTCCATTGCAGACATGTTAACTCTCCCGGAATGCCCGGGAAAATCCCGGAATTTCAGTGTAGTTCCCGGCCTCCCGGACGAGAATCAGTTTTGGACCAAAAATCCCGGAAAACAACAGTCAAATATTTCGTTCCTGTTGTAACTTATGAAAAACGTTCGGAGTCAAATCACATGCATTTCAAACTCTGGTAAAAACTCACGAAGCAGTAAAATATGGATTTAAGTTAAATTTATTTAAGAAAAGGCTATTTTACGATATATATTTCAACTGTGTTCATGTTTATTTCTGGGGGTTTTCTTCGGAGATTTGTGATAAATTTGCGTGTCGAAGTGAAAATAGGTGACTTACTTTCAAAAAATTGAAAACTCCACCTTCATTTAAATGCAGTTTTGGGGAATTAAAATATATGAAAAGGAATTAAATAATATACATTTATTTATTCCTTCATAGAATAGCATTAATTCTCATCCCTTTTCCAAAATCAAAACGTAAACATCAACTATTTAGCACAGCTTAAAAGTAGGTTAATGTCGCTTAGGATGCCGAAAAATTATGACAGCATATTTAAACACAATGGACTTTTTTTCTAACACCACATTTATTCTGTTGTGCTGACTACAGAACTGTTATCTGTAGGCCATCTGTAACCAGAAAATTTTGAATGGAATTGAACAAAAATGCTTCAATGATGAAAAGAAAAGTTTTGTTTAGGGCATAAGCGTCCCACATGCATGAAGTTTGATAAAGATACTTTCTGAGTACTAATGTTCTTGAAGTAACTGAACATCAGGACATCTTTTCCTTTTAACATTTCCAGACTTGGGAAATTATTAGCTAAATAGACTTTGATAAGAGCAAACCACAGGTGGATGTGCTCTGTGGGACAGTGTGGGTGGGTGGGGAGGGAGGGGGGGGGCTCATGAAGAAGAGGATATGGGGGGGGGGGGTCAAATCAACAGTTATTTTATGATTTTTTTTAATTTTTCAACATAGCATAAATGCATCAGCATAGTTGACAACTAGTTCTGGATATAACCTCGTGTTAATAGTGGTCTGTGAGCTGAAAATTCACAAGTTTTTTTCTTTTATTTTGCCCCCGCGCGAACTTTTCCCTGAAATCCATCCCATTTCCCTGAAAATCACCCTCAGGTTCCCTGAAAAATTATTCTGGAGGTTAACATGTCTGGTCCATTGGCTGGAACTTTTCTTGTGCTTTTTAAGCTTTGCAACAAAATTACAAAAATTACAATTATTGCTTGGGTGGAGGGGGTCGCGGTGGCTCAGTTGGTAGAGGTGCAGGCTGCAAGCCGAGAGGTCCTCGGTTCGAATCCCACCTGCGGCAGCCGCGTTGTGTCCTTGGGCAAGACACTTCACCCCCATTGCCCACGTGGGGGCATGGTGACGCTGTGTACTAAGGCGTACTGAACATCGATGGTGCACCTGTCTTCAACCAATGCTAAGCCTGCTTGTGTGGAGTTGGTATGTTGGGGAGCTGACAGTAGCTCGCCGTTGCTCGGTGGTTCTCTCCGGGTACTCCGGCTTCCTCCACCCCTAAAACTGTCACGGTCATGGTTAGCCATTGTGCAGAAATATGTGACCTTAAACACCAATAAATAAATAAATAAATAAATAAATAAATAATTGCTTGGGTGGAATCTTCACTCTATGGTTGATTTAGTGATAATACACTCTACACATACTGTACAAGTGGTGGGTCTATTAAGCTTGTCACAAGTCATTAAATCTTTCTCATTCAAAAAATCGCCCATGTGTCCAAAACCATGCAAATATTTTTATTAACCAATAACTCCTTATCCAAAAACACAGTGACTTGAAAATTTTGCTGATTTGTAAAAAACATACTTTTCCATTCCTAAATATTAACGAAAGTTTACCAAAGATTAAAAAACAAGCTGCAAAATCGACTGTGTACCAGTGGAACACCAGTAATGCATGATTTCTTGATGTTTTCAAACTGGATGTTTTGAACGCAGGTGGACATTTTTAACCCTTAAGGGTCAGCCTAATTCAGACTTTGATCACTTTTATCCCCCTGAAAAAATTTCGGGGGGAGATATCCATGGCACTGTCCATCCGTCTGTCTGCCCGTTTGTAGACGAGGTTGGTTTCTGCTCTCTAACTAAACTTCAGCCTGACCAACTGAAACCAAACTTGGCATGATGAGAGGAAGAACCCTAATTAATTTGGGATCATTGTGCCAAAGGTCAATGTCATAGTGACCTTGAACTTGAACATTCACCAGAGGCATCTCTAATTGAAATTTTGCTTGTCCAATCGATACTAAATTTGGGTTATGGGTTGAACATGATGAAAGGAAGAACCCTATTTGTTTTTTAGGTCATTATGCCAAAGGTCAAGGTCAAAGTGACCTTGTAATTAAAATTTTATCAGACAGAGCTGGTATTGACTCTTAATTATTAAAATTATGCATTCCCGATCGAAACCCAACTTGGCATGTGGGTTGAGCCTGATTAGAGGATAAACCCTTCATATTTTTAGGTCATTGTGCCAAAAGTCAAGATCACAGTGACCTTGAACTTAAATTTTATCAGCACCGATCGAAACCAAACTTGACATGTCATCAAATACAGGTAATCTTATCTGAATTATTTGAGTAAATAATACCAACAGAGGCTGTGTTAACTTAATGTAATATATTACCAAGGTTACTGAATCGAATATAGGACAAAACCCCCTCGGACAAAACACCCTCGAACAAAACCCCCTCAGGACAAAACACCCTCGGACAAAACACCCTCACTTTTACTGACAAAATGGACAAAACCCCCTCACTTGAGAAAAAAATGAGGTGATAAATGTTGAAGTGAATAAATAAAAAGAATATTTAAACAAATATAGAGTTTTATTAAATTTGTTTGCAGGTAATTGTAATTAATATTTAATGACATATATATATATAATACTGACAACATGTAACAGCTAGCGATCTTTTTCACACAGAACTATAGAACATACAAATATTATATTAATTAGGATCATCTTGCCTTACAAATTACAACATCTATAAAGTAATTATCCAATGATAATAAATCTAATTGACACTCACAAAAGTTCAATGTGGTTCAAGTCGCGTTTTTGAGTTACCCTGGATCATGTAATAAATAGAATCTACAACGGATCCCTATTTTGTAGCTCTGTTTACAAAACTCATCCAGTAAATTAGGTCTTGGCCTCGCTAAAGCTCGGCCAATACCTAATTTACTGAACTTGTTTTGTAAATAGAGCTATAAAATGGGAACCCGTTGTAGATCCTCTATTTATTACACAAATCTAACCTGTGATATGGATACCATGTAATGTTTTTACCATGTTGACGGACGGACGTATAGGTGAAGCACTATATTTTTAAAACTGTTTCATATATATGAGTGAAGTTTCTAAAACCGAATACAATAACCAACATATTTCAAGAAGTCTGCCACATTGAGTTTACCCTCATGCCTATCCTCACACAGTTTTACAAGTTTCTTCTGAAGTTTAACTGTGTGTTTTCTTTGACGTTTTGATGGAGGTTCACCTCGTTCATGTCTAAGGAGAGTTGTAGAGACCAATACCTGGTCTTTCTTGAGACTGTCTATTACTCTCCAGACTGTTGGATGTGCATGGCCTACAAGTTTCATAAGCCCATTATTCCAACCTTCACAAATGTTATTTGTGCGAGCATTACCACAAACTGTTATGTCATGCACATTCCAAACTGGAGGTGGAAACGTAGGCGGTAAGCGCCTGACTTTAATTGGGGCAAGTGTTCCATCAGGTCGAGATGGTGGTTTGATACTTCTATAAGACCCAGTCACATATGTATTGTTAAAATAGGCCAAGAGAGGTTCTAGTCCATCAGGGGTGAACCTGGAGCCCGCTCTTTCATCTCTGCACGTAGTTTTGTTGCCTCAACGCCGCCGTTTTTAGGATCATGCGAATTTTCGGTGGAACTAAAAACAGAGTTCATTTCAACATTTGTAGTAACAGCTGCCTTACACAAAAATGCTGATCTGTTTGAGCACTCCCATCGGATTTTATTTTGACGTGTGTATTTCTTAGTATACATGTAGCCATCAAGCACAAGTTTCAGACCACCTTTGTGGTTTTTGATAATCTCCATAATATAGCACTAATTGACAATATTTTGAATACTGAGAAAGCATCACAAAACTGGCATATTTATAACATTTTGACAGAGAATGTTGTTCTAAAACTTTGTCATGCCAGTGTAATAAAACAACATAAATGGTTATTGAAGTCAGCAAAATTAAAAAATTGAAAGTGCAGATAGCTTGCAAAATGGTATTACTAAAACAACAAAGCTATATCTCAAAGAAGTAATGGAACAGAAGACACAAGCTAGTATCCCAGCAATTTGAGCAAAATTGAAAGTGCAGATAGCTTGCAAAACGGTATTACTAAAACAACAAAGCTATACATCAAAGAAATAATGGAACAGAAGACACAAGCTAGTATCCCAGTACTTTGGAGATTTGTTGTTATAACAACAACAACAACAGCCATCTGTACTTTTAATGGTTAAGTACAGATGACTTGCAAAATGGTGTTACTGGTATTAATAGTTGGTGCGCCTGTGTGTAGGCTGCACTGTTATATCTGTGCTGTATTTTGTTGATTTTGGATAACTGCTCAGTTATAATAATTGACTTGGATATTCATTATGGTTCCATGTACATTTCTTCGAACTTTCCACCCTAGAATATTCCTGGAAGTGTGTGTTTTGTGGATAGTTTTGTTTGTATACTGGACTGCAGTGAGTAGCAATCACTACAACTTAGTCATGGAGACAACGCTGACAGCAGACAATTTGTATCCATCAATCGATATCCAGTCACGCGCGACAAACAATCCGACGCGCTTAACTTACACACCGGAGTTCCTTCACGGTTTGAATGTGAGGACTAACAGGAGCGTATCGAGTACTAACATTGGGCATGTCCCCCTTGACTTTTCACTGTATAATAGGCTCATAGAACTTGGTATATGTCGTAAGCTGAGAAACAGAAAAGGCGGCCGCAGACGCCTCACAAAACGGAAACCCAAGGAGCTCAATGCCGATAACTTGATGGTGCTTCGTCATCCAACATTTGGCATCACATCAGGCCTCTTCAATGCTAGGTCCGTTAATAACAAGACTGGTGATATACGGGATATGATGCATGACAACGATATATCTCTGTGTATGCTTACCGAAACATGGCTCGTATCTAATGATAACATGACTATCGGTGAACTTCAACAAAATGATAAGACTCTTATACACAAACCTAGGTGTGGGAAAACAGGAGGTGGTGTCGGGGTGCTATTTGATAATGACATCAAAATAATAACTGATGAGTGTCAAAAATTCAAATCGTTTGAAGTGATGTCCACTACCTTGAAACAGGGGTCAAAATCGATCAAAATTGTGGTAATCTACCGTCCTCATACCTTTTTGCATGGAAAGGGTCCAAATAGGAAAGTTTCTAATAAATCTGAATCTGTTAATTCCTTTATGAACGAAGTAGCCAAATTTCTTGGAACTTTAGTTGCATCAAAGTGTACTTTCATTGTGGTCGGTGATTTCAATTTCCATATTGAAAAAAGTAACGACATGGCGGCAATAAATTTTCTTAGACTTCTGGAATCGATGGAGCTGGTGCAACGAGTTGTTGGTGCCACCCATCGAGCTAAGCATACACTAGATTTGGTAATTACGTGGGAATGTGACATTGCTCTGGTCCAGGATTTTGATATCGTAGATGTAGCACTCTCAGATCACTTTTTGGTCAAATTTACCATTCATCTGCCTCGCAAACTGACATCAAAGCATACCCTTACCTACCGCAAGTGCCGAAGTATAAACCCTTCGGAATTCTCTGAGGCAATTAGTCCGGTAAATGAACAACAAATGGCAAATGATACCGTTGACGACATTGTTAATATGTTCAATGACATGTGAAATGACCTCATGAACAAATTTGCACCGCTTCGAACAAGAACGGCAACTAAGCGTGAACTCTCACCATGGTTTACTGATGAAATACGGGACGCTAAGAGATACCGTAGAGTGCTTGAGTTGCAATGGCGGCGGTCAAAACTAACAATTCATAGGGAGTTATTCACCGAGCAAAGGAATGTAGTAAATTCCCTTATTCGTCACGCGAAAAAGAATTACTTCACGAACATCGTTAGTGATAATATCAAGCGACCTAACATACTTTCGGACGTGATGGATAAATTGTTCCATCGGAAAGGGAATGTCTCACTTCCTGATCACGCGTCTGCTGAAGATCTTTCTAACCGTTTTGTCAAGTTTTTTACTGACAAAATAGACACAATAAGATCTGGGCTAACGTTAAATGTGGATGATGAGGTGTCACACTTCTCTTCATTGAAGCAAGCCACTATGCTTTCGGCAGTTAAGAGTCACATGAATTGTTTCCAACCTGTAACCGAAAATGAACTTCGTAATGTCGTTTTGAGGTCGCCATCCAAGCAGTGTGCGCTTGACTTGATCCCTAGTAAACTTCTCAAAACCTGCTTACCAGCATTCATGCCTTGGTTACTTAAGATAGCGAACACATCATTGACCACCGGTGTTTTTCCATCAAGCATGAAGGAGGCGCGTGTAGTTCCGCTCCTAAAGAAGCCTGGGCTAGATAAAGAGGTTCTGAAAAACAATCGCCCAGTGTCAAATTTATCTTTCATTTCCAAGTTATTGGAGCGTATTGTCAGCACTCAGATTCGTGACCATCTAACGCAAACCGGCTTGTTTGAAAAATTTCAGTCCGCATACAGGCCCGGGTTAGCACTGAAACTGCTCTATTACGCGTGCAAAATGACATTCTACAATCCATGGATCAACAGCAGGTATCATGTATTGTACTTCTGGACCTAAGTGCAGCATTTGATACCATCGATCACACTGTACTTTTTAACACCATGGAAAACCGACTGGGTATCACAGGACTGTGCTTAGAATGGTTTCGATCCTATCTATCTGGGCGGACGCAATGAGTGTGCTTGGGTGGGACGCTCTCCGAGCATGTAACGCTTAAGTGTGGTGTCCCACAGGGGTCTGTTCTCGGACCCCTGCTATATACCATATATGTGCTACCCCTAGGCGATATAATACGTAGCCATGGACTCTCATTTCACTGTTATGCGGACGACACACAATTATATATTCATTTTAAACCCCGTGACGAGAGACAAGCAGCCCACATTCTCGAGAACAGTGCATCCGATATCAGAAACTGGATGACTCAACATTTCTTAAAACTTAATGCTGATAAAACTGAAATAATGTACATAGGACTACCCTGTCAACTTTTCAAAGTTTCTAAACTCAGTTTACATATTGAAGACAGTGTCATCTCACCGTCGATAGCAGTCCGCAATCTGGGATACTGCATGGATGGGAATTTGGCTGCAGATGCGCATGTGATGCAAGTCTGCAGATCCGCTTTCCACCATCTGCGCAATATCGGCAGAGTTAGGAACGTGATCGATGAGGAGACGACCAAGCAGCTTGTGCACGCCCTTGTAACTAGCCGTCTTGATTACTGTAATTCTTTGTTATATGGCTGCAAACAACATCTATTGAAGAAACTTCAAAATGTTCAAAATTGCGCGGCTAGAGTGGTAACCAGGAATAAGAAATTTTGTCATATTACACCTATACTGAAAGATCTACACTGGTTACCCATAAAGGAGCGAATTAATTTCAAAGTTCTTCTTTTAACTTTTAAATCTCGCTTAGATATTGCACCTGGTTATTTGAACTCTCTTATACAGTGTTACGAACCTGTCAGAGCTCTTAGATCTTCGTCAGCCAACAATCTGGTATACAACCCTGGATACCTTGTAACTGCCGGTAATCGAGCATTCAGTGTAGCTGGACCTTATTTGTGGAACCAACTGCCCGATCACCTGAAGGTCGTCCAGGACATAGTTTTGTTCAAAAAGTCACTGAAAACCCATCTGTTTAAATTAGCCTATCCCGCCATAATATCTAGTTAGTTACATATTCATATTTAATAGATGTCATGTACTTATTGTAAAGCCCGTGAGCACGTTCAGTGGAAACTCGGCTTAAAACCATATTATTATTATTATTATTACTGAAACACAAGTTAGTATATATATAATGTCTGAGGGGGTTTTGTCCTGAGGGTTTTTTTCCCTGAGGGGTTTTTGTTCTACGATGCAAAAAATGAGGGGGTTTTGTCTGATGGGGTTTTGTCCTGAGGGGGTTTTGTCCTGTTACCACTGAATCAGGGTGATTTTTGGGGAAGATTGACCACCTCTGGCGGCTTCCTCTAGTTATTGTTGCAGAACAGACGTCCAACATACATTCTTTGGATGAATTAAAAACTTTTATTCTAAGTACCTTGGCAGTTGTTTCTAGGCATGTCAAGACTTTCCTACAAACAACTTTAAAGCCACAGGAGTTATAGTCAAAGTGTCACAAAACTATAAAAATCTTCAGATCCTTGAGGCTTAACCTTAAACTGCTGCATGTATTGTACCCAAAGCATTGAACATTTGTCCACAAAAACAGTTCATATCTATTCATGAGTTTAATATGAGGTCAACATGGTTAACAAAAAGGGTTAAACCTGAGCATAACGACTTGGTACAATGTGATTCAGCAGGTCTTGTGAACTCTCTTCTCATCTCGTACCTCGAAGAAAGAGGTTCCCGTCTTGCAATCTCCAGCTGAATTACAATACAGCATTCACCGGCTTGTGATGTTCCTTCAAAACCAATGACAGACTTCAGCAGTAGAGGGAAGATACAAGTACTGCATTCCTGATGAAGCTTCCTGACAAAGGAACTCCCAGCGCTGCCTCAAGCAATATCTCTGACAGAGTTAAGTACAGGTGGGACCTTTCATCTGCTCCCACTAATTCGTGTCATTCACAATATAAGCAAATCATTCTCAATACAAGCAAAATTCGAAGGAGGAGTTCAACACTCAGTCGATCATTACTGACCCACAATTCTCTTATATAGTGGAAAGTTGACTCGGGCCAGGGAAAGTCTGTGATTCTACAGAATCGATCCATTTACAGTAAAACCTGTTTTGTGAGACTACTGTCGTGAGAGATTGCCTTTCTTGAGAGAATGCTGTGACCTTTTGCTATTTTGGTTCCTTTTATGCTGTAATAGACCTGTCATGAGAGATCACCTGTTTTGAGAGACCATTTTTGCCTGGCAAAAATGGTGGTCTCAAGAGAGGTTCTGTAGTTTAATTTTAATTTTTTTTTTACATGTGATCTCTCATTGGAACAAGCTCGATGATCTCAATCCAGTGAGGGGTCGTATGATATGGTTTTGTTGTTTTTACAACAGCCAAATTTGTATATTACATGGGTGGATGTGGCCAATTCCTAACTTGAGTAAAGGGTTAAATCAGAACTGGAACTTTTCCTTTTTTTTTAAACTAGTATATCGGTTACTGATGATAACCTGAAATATTGATGGAGCATGGTGGTGCTGTGTACTAAGGCGTACTGCACATTTATTGTACACTTGTCTTCAACCAATGCTAGCCCAGCTTGTGTGTAGTTCGTGCATTGGGGAGTCTCACAGTTGCTCACTGGTTCTCACCAGGTTATCCAGCTTCCTTCACCCGGAAAACTATCCAACACAAGGTGACCCTGGCTGTTGAAATGTGTCATTAAACCTTGATAAATAAATAAATAAATTACATGTGTGCTGTGTAGAAAACTCACCTGGATATTCTATTTTTGAGAACATTTTCCAACAACTATTTATGAGTCAGATTGCAAGATAACTGGGAAAACTCATAGTACCTGTATGATCTGCACATTAAAGGAGAATGTTCACATTGGCTTGACTCGTGGAATCCTCATTCTCACTAATGAAATCAGTGACCAATTAAAAGAGCAATATCCCATCGCTGTGTTTATATTTACTACAATTTATACATTGGTTCAACAACAGTCAAATGTTGCAAACTCTGATGAAAAACTGCACAAAATCAACCCAGCTGTTCTATCAACAATAACCTTGTGAAAAATGAAAGTTAAGCTAGCAGGTACATATGCCTTACAGTTAAAACTAGAAGTCCTGTCACGAACTGTGCGCTTATCTAGGCTTTATTGCGCGTACGAATTGCGTGCAATTGTCATATGGAATGGCATCCAAACCACGGCAGGTTCTCCTGGTTACTCATAGCAAGCACAGACAATGTTTCTGCCAATGGACCTCCGGGTTGCCCGGAGGTCCATTGGCTGAAACATTGCTTGTTCACAGACCATATGTACAGAATTTTATAGCCACACTATGGTCATAATGCGTAGATTAGCGTACAGATCGACGTGCTATTTGCACGCATTTCATGACAGGACTTCTAGTTTTACCTGTAGAATGCACAAGAAAATGCCATTTTGATGTTAAATTTGAAAAAATCTTCCATCTGGGCACCAGGGATATCCTTTTTGGACCAACCCCATAGATGCCCTAAATGGAATGACATCATCGATATGTTGCTTTATAATATGATTCCCAGGATTCTTTTCAGATCAGCTTTCAAATATAATTAACAAAGAATTCATTACCTGGTTGAGAGCTAGAAGCCACTTTCAGTTCTTTAGAAAAATGAGGGTACAAGATCAGAAGCCAACATTTTCCTTGCTCATGTTTCAAATTTAATCAAACGCAAATAATAATTTGTTTGTAGAAATTTATTTGTAATAAAACAAATTTTGATGGAAAATTCAGACAACCAAAAATAATCGAGCCTCCAACCAGTTAACAAATGTCCATAAAAAGTGAAATTTAGCCACTGAAATGATACATTTTAACCTTTTACCTAACATGAAAAGCAGATGACAAAAAAATTCTTGAATAGATAATTTTTTCATTTTTAGCTCATCTTTGACGAAGTCAAATTTGAGCTATTGTCATGGCCCGTCGTCCGTCTGTCCATCTGGCCGTCTGTCCGTACGTCAACAATTGGCTATGGCTCGGGCTAGAGGTCGTATTTATGAACCGATCTTTACGAAACTTCTTGTGTACCTTTGTTATGACCCTGGGACGGGAACGAGTGTTTTTAGGTGTGGTCCGAAATTCAAGATGGCAGCCAGCGGCCATTTTGTACCGATGATGCAAAAATCAGTTTTTTGTACAGAACTTCTGTATGAAAGTTCTGATTTGAATAAAGTTTTGTATAAATGTTTAGTACCATGGGATACATCACATATAATACGGGTTTTTTTCTCGTGCGTAAATTATGCAAATTAGACTGACTTTGATTTATTTAGTGTTACTTTCAGAGCTGTAAGTGCCAAGCTGCTATGGCTCGGGCTAGAGGCCGTATTTATGAACCAATCTTTACGAAACTTCTTGGGTACCTTTGTTATGACCGTGGGATGAGAACGAGTGTTTTTGGGTGCAGTCCGAAATTCAAGATGGCTGCCAGCAGCCATTTTGTACCGATGATGCAGAAATTTTTTTTTTGTACAGAACTTCCATATGAAAGCTCTGATTTGAATAATTTTTCGTATGAATGTTTAGTACCATGGGATACATCACATATAATACGGGTTTTTTTCTCGTGCGTAGATTGTGCAAATTAGACTAATTTTGATGTTTTTTGGTGTTACTTTCAGCACTGTAAGTCCAAATGCCAATACGGCTCGGGCTAGAGGCCGTATTTATGAACCGATCTTTACGAAACTCCTTGGGTACCTTTGTTATCACCGTGGGACGAGAACGAGTGTTTTTGGGTGTGGTCCGAAATTCAAGATGGCCGATGGCAGCCATTTTGTACAAAATTAGGTGCAATCAGATTTTTGCACAGAACTTCCATATGAAAGTGCTGATTTGAATAATTTTTTGTGTGAATGTTTAGTACCATGGGATACATCACATATAATACGGGGTTTTTTTTCGTGCAGAAATTATGCAAATTAGATGAACTTTGATTTATTCAGTGCTACTTATACACTGTAAGTGCACATGTCAATACGGCTCGGGCTAGAGGCTGTATTTATGAACCGATCTTCACAAAACATCTTGGGTACCTTTGATATCACCTTGGGACGAGAACGAGTGTTTCTGGGTGCGGTCCAAAATTCAAGATGGCTGCCAGTGGCCATTTTGTACCGAAATTAGGTCTAATCAGTTTTTTGTACACAACTTCTATACGGCTCAGGCTAGAGGTCGTATTTATGAACCGATCTTTACGAAACTTATTGGGTACCTTTGTTATCACCGTGGGATGAGAACGAGTGTTTTTGGGTGTGGTCCGAAATTCAAGATGGCCACCAGCAGCCATTTTGTACCAAAATTAGTGCAATCAGTTTTTTGTACAGAACTTCTGTATGAAAGTTCTGATTTGAATAAATTTTTGTATGAATGTTTAGTAACATGGAATACATCACATATAGTACAGGTTTTTTTCTCGTGCAGAAATTATGCAAATTAGATGAACTTTGATTTATTCAGTGCTACTTATACACTGTAAGTGCACATGTCAATACGGCTCGGGCTAGAGGCTGTATTTATGAACCGATCTTCACAAAACTTCTTGGGTACCTTTGTTATCACCTTGGGACGAGAATGAGTGTTTCTGGGTGCGGTCCAAAATTCAAGATGGCAGCCAGTGACCATTTTGTACCGAAATTAGGTCCAATCAGTTTTTTGTCACAACTTCTACACAGCTCATATTTGTGAACTGATCTTCACGAAACTTCTTGGGTACCTTTGTTTTCATCTTGGGACAGGAATGAGTGTGTTTTGGGGTGCCTTTGTTATCACTGTGCTATGAGAACAAATATTTTGGGGTTCAGTCAGACCCATTCTGGGACGCAAAGATTTCTTTTCTAGTTTAGCATCTGACTGTCACCCATCTCTACAATACTTTACCTATACATTTGTTACAGGCAATGGTCAGTATTTATGTACAGACCATTACAATACTTTATATGTACCTTTGTTATCAGGTCATTACCTAGATGTTTGTCATTGCTGTATCACATACTATACATGTACATGTCTTTGTCTTTGTCTTGACAAGTTGAGCTACAGTGTCATTGACACTTTCATTTATCTCAAAAACATAGGTAATGACCCCTGGTTGGAACGGGCTCGATGAGCTCGTTCAAACAAGGGGTCATAACCTATGTTTTTGAGACAAAAAATGAAAAAATAGTGATAATTGATTGGCAATTTTTGAGAATAGCACTGGCTGGTTTTGGCCGTTACGTTGGGTAAAGGGTTAAGTAATATTCTCTGAACTCTCACATTTGTGGTTTGGAAGTACATGTACATCCTTTATACGATCTCCCAACCCTGTTATAACAATAACATGATTTTGGAGGGCACTATGGTTTGATCGGACAGTTCTAGTGCCCTGCGAACCATTTGAGATTCGACTCGATTCGAAACCACTGCCAAGGTTCGGGTCGACTCAAAACCTTTGATGCAGATTCAAGATTTTCTAACCGGGGAGCCGGTGGTCCTCAAGAGGAAAATCAATAAGTTATTTCCATGCAACAAAAAGCAAACGCGGAATAGTATAAGGTTGTACGCTCATATCCAAAGTCGGAATAAACTAAGTTCAATTTGAATAATGTAACAACTTTCCTTCCGTAGCTCCGGAATGGATTAGTGGCAAGTTGGTGTGTGACATTGCATGTACCTTATGACGTTAACTGTAAACATTGCATGAGTTAAAATGGTGGAAATAAAGAAATATTTAGATTTGGACCAGGAGATGTATATCTAAATCTTGCATGTCAGTCTTGGCAATACAAAGAACAGTTACAGTAGAACCTGTCTTGAGAGACCACCCTTTGGGCCACTCAAAAGTGGTCTCTCAAGACAGGTGGTCTCTCATAACAGGTTTCAGGTTTTCTCAAGTCAGTGAATAACCAACCACAGAATTCAGAAATGGAGAAGAATGGATTTTTGTAATTACTTGGTAGTTGTTCTTTTTTATGAGGTTTTTGTAACAAATTGAAATGGCCTGTTATAAAAATTATAAAAATGAATTAGTGTTGAAAATCTTCATTGAAGATTTTCAACACAAATTTATTTTTATAATCCTATCTGTCACATTTCAGGTGTGTATGAAATTGTTTATTCAGTCATAATCCTAATCTTTTCACAGAGGTCTTATAAAAACATCTCAATCTTTAATGAGTTATGTAACTGAATAGCAATTGAAACCCAATTAAGAGCTTTTAATACTTTTAATTATGTTAGTATAACCACAAGGGATTTTCCAATTCCAGAACAGGTAAAAAGTTTTGGTCATGGTTTCAGTCTTCAAAGGGGTGGTCTCACAAGACAGGTCCATTATGGCATAAAAATACAAGATGGTACCAGGTCACAGTGGTCTCTCAAGACAGGTGGTCTCCCATAGCAGGTCCATTATAGAGTAAAACCAATCGGGGCCTGGCAGATGTGGCCTCTAAAGACAGTGGTCTCTCAAGACAGGTTTTATTGTACCACAAATTACATAATTACTGCCTTTGCAACATCTGTTGCAAATGAACATATCAAACACAAGTCATAAAATGGATACTGATGAGCGATATTCTCAACATAAAACTATGCGATTGGCATAACACATTACTCACAACAAGCGTTTCTATATGAACGAAGCTGTCTCATTTAAGTTTATTAATAACACTAACACATCAGAATGTGTTTGTTTTACAGGTATCAAGTTTCGAGATTTGGCTCGATTCGATACCATGAAGGTGATTTGGCTTGAGATTCAATTCAAGCTGAAATCCCTGATTCACAGGCCCCCAGCCAGTTCATGATTTCACTAATCACCTCGCTAATACAGTAGAATCCTCTTAATTGAATATCCCTTTTGCCATTGAAAATTATTCAGTTAACAGGAGTATACCATTTAACAGGGATTTAGTCAGTTTCCTGTGTTCTGGAGGTAAACTGAGCATTTATTCTATTATATCTTGTTTGACAGAGCTCATAGAGCTCTGTCAAACAAGATATAATAGAATAAATGCCTGTATTGGATGTAGTGAGGTCAAAAAGGTTGATAAATAAGGTTCATTTGGTGCGTGTCACAGTAATTTTTCGACGTATTACACAAATTTATATACAATTAACAGGAGTTTACTCTACAACCCATATGCAATTAACAGATCAAATTTGTACTGAAGGTATGGTAAATGGTTTTGTGTTTGAAAATTATATTCAATTAACAGGGATATACAATTAAGAGATATCCAATTAAGTGGGCTCCACTGTAGTACATTATATTTTGTAGTGTACAGCGCAAATGTACTTGTGTAGTTCAGTCTACTTCATCCTTCTGCAGTAAGAAGCACATTAACCAACAAGCATTTTCTGCGCTAATTGTGACGGAACTTACAGTTCCAACTCTAGAAATCTGTACAAGAAGAGAATGTGCTTGTGAGAGGCTGGCTGTATACTAGGGATCTGCGAATCACAAATTTCTT
The DNA here is from genome assembly GCA_031216915.1 of Pictodentalium vernedei. Lineage (NCBI taxonomy): Eukaryota > Metazoa > Mollusca > Scaphopoda > Dentaliida > Dentaliidae > Pictodentalium > Pictodentalium vernedei. The sequence continues at coordinate 852,893,010 of CM062297.1, forward strand.
TTCGAATCGAATCTCGAATCGAATCGTGTCTCTGATATCGACATCGAATCAAATCCCGAATTGAATCTTAAAAGACAAGTTATTTTCATATTGCATCAAATGGAAGTTACGGAACACTGTGATGACCCTTATGCGATGGAGTGAACACCTTAAACACCAATAACTAAATATTCTCTGTAGCACTGTCGCTGAAACAGCTAGACCTATTGTCCATAGTTTTAGTTTTTGAAGGCCTAAATTGTTACTATTCGCGTTCTTAAAAACGTGAATAATAACAAGTTAAGCCTTCAAAAACCAAAACTATGGATAATGTTCTGGGCCAAATTCACACCTTACCTATCAATTAAACATTGTCAATTACTCAAATAAATAGGAATTGAGCCTACATGAATGAATTTTCTAATGACAGTTTTATCCTATTTTTGTTTGAAATGTTACAAATTGAAGTTAGTACGAGAGATTCGAAAAAATCGAATCCTGAGACTGATTCGGGATTGATCTCGAAGCATACGTATGGTATCGATATCGAATCGAATCTCAAATATTTGCAGGACCCTATTGTATACAGTTAAAACTAGAAGTCCTGTCACGAATAGTGCGCTTATCTAGGCTAAATTGCGCATTGGAATTGCGCGCAATTGCCATATCGAATGGCATCCAAAGCACGACAGGTTCTCCTTGTTACTCATAGGAAACACATGCAATGTTTCTGCCAATGGACCTCCGGGTTACCCGGAGGTCCATTGGCTGAAACATTGCTTGTGCACATGCCATATGTACAGAATTTGATAGCTTTACTTGGGCCATAACGCGCACATTAACGCGCATTTCAACGTGCTATTTGTGCGCATTTCATGACAGGACTTCTAGTTTTAACTGTACCAAGTCACTAAGAGTAATATTGTGTTTTTTTTTTCAGGCACCATGGTCTCTGACATTCTGGCTGAGTTATGAAGAAATTAGAAAACTTTCTGGTGCTTCATCATTTTAACTTCCAGAAAATTGAAATTCATGTTATCATTATAGGAAATTGTTTTGAATGAATTTGTTATTATTTGTGTGAATTAGGGCTGTCGCGATTATTCGATTAGTCGACTAACCGTCGACTATTGAAGTAGTCGACGTTTTTTATTAGTCGAGTTGTGACGAAGTCAAACTCGACTTATAGTTTGGTGAATGTCTGGCGGGCAGACGGGCGGGCGGGCGGGCGTAAACAATTGGTTTCCGGATGATAACTTGATAGTGGTTCAACTCACATTCATTAAACTTCATACGTAGGTTGGTCTTGGTAGGAGGAAGAACCCTATTGATTTTGGACATGCTACGTCGAAGGTCAAGGTCACAGTGACCTTGAACGTAGTAAATCTTAAACAATTGGTTTCCGGATGATAACTTGATAATGGTTCAACTCACATTCATGAAACTTCATAGGTAGATTGGCCTTGGTGAGGGGAAGAACCCTATTGATTTTGGACTCGCTACGTCAAAGGTCAAGGTCAACGTGACCTTGAACATAGTAAATCGCAACAATTCCTTTCCGGATGATAACTTGATAGTAGTTCAACCTACATTCATGAAACTTCATAGGTGGGTTGGCCTTGGGGCGAGGAAGAACTCTATTGATCTTGGACTCACCAGATCAAAGGTCAAGGTCACAGTGACCTTTAACATAGTATATCGCAACAATTGGTTTCCGGATAATAACTTGATAGTGGTTCAACCTAGAGTCATGAAACTTCATAGGTGTGTTGGCCTTGGTGCGAGGAAGAACCCTATTGATCTTGGACTCACCAGGTCAAAGGTCAAGGTCACAGTGACCTTGAACATAGTATATCGCAACAATTGGTTTCCGGATGATAACTTGATAGTGGTTCAACCTAGAGTCATGAAACTTTACAGGCGTGTTGGCCTTGGTGCGAGGAAGAACCCTATTGATGTTGGACTCACCAGGTCAAAGGTCAAGGTCACAGTGACCTTGAACATAGTATATCGCAACAATTGGTTTCCGGATGAGAACTTGATAGTGGTTCAACCTAGAGTCATGAAACTTCATAGGTGTGTTGGCCTTGGTGCGAGGAACTGTTGTCACAACTCGACATTGGATCGGTGATCCTGAGCGGCATTTTTTTTAGTCGATCGTCGTTCATTTTCAAGGTGGTACACATCTACTACACGTCGGGGCTAAATTGCATTGTTTTGTGAGATGAATGATCAATGAAGGTGAATAACATTAAATATCTAACCACAGTTAACATTCATATCCGGAAGACTGTACGACTGTCACTGACTGTGTAAGAAAGAACACTCACAGTTACTCGAGAAGAATAGATTCTTCTGAATTTCTCCAGTCTTGTACACACAAATGCACCCATTGGAAAACCCAAAGCGCGGAAGTGACAAAATTATGACGAAAGTCAGAATGTCAGATCACTTCTCAAAGTTCGGAACTTCAGACTAAGATCCAATTTTAACAACTGACGAGGGAATGCATAGATCTCAATGTTCAAAATTTAGAGAAACTTATTGCAGAAAGGAAACATATGCAGGAACGTTCTTTGGTAAATTCATTTTAATTCATCGGCTTCAATCTAGTTCAAACTTGGACCCGCAGTCAGTAATATTATTTTTGGGGTTGGTACGTCCTACAGGACGTACCAACCCCAAAAATTATATTACGGACTGTGGGTCCAAGATTGGACTACACGTAGCTTCAGTCGGGACCAATTTGTTGTTCCCACAACCCCACTTCGTCTGAACACACTGGTGCCATTGTCATTTTCAGAGTTTTACGAACAGAAGAATGATTTGCTAAAAAATCATGGGAAGTGACTATTAATCGACTAACCATCGATTACTGGTCACGATTAGTCGATTACAAAAAATGATAGTCGCGACAGCCCTAGTGTGAATGTTTGATTTACTAAATTAATTGATATATATGCAATGAAATTGTGTGTAAATTTTAGACTTGGTGATAAATGTGATGAATCATTTTTTTTTTCAAACAGGATTAATTTGGAATTGGGCCTTGATATTCTTCCAAATTAGTGATGGTAAACAATGTGCCTATATTATGCTAATTATGCCTGAATTGTAGTGCTTAAAAATGTTTTACCCTGTTTTTTGGATAATTACCCCACACTTATAAAAAAAGAGTGAAATATACTGTGAAATCCTTTTTGTTCGTTGGGGTCCATTATTCGTAGACCGGTAAAGCACAAAATTAAGATCCCAATGAAATATTTACTCCAGTAATCATCGATAACCCCTGCACATTTATTGAAGTTAATACAATGAAGTCAAGTTGTATCGTCGATAGCTTTAGTGTTTGGATTCTTGATATATTATCGGCAATAAACATAGATAATATTAAGGACATCTAAATAATTAATTATGAGTGGTACAAGTTTAATTTGTTGAAACAATAATGTGGTAAACCCAATAGCATTGCATGTGCTAGTTGTTTGTGCTTCAAGTATTGCCGACTTTTTGGCAAGTCGTAAAATGGATTTTGTTAAATAAAAATGCAGAATCGAAGTAATGAAACAAATAACATTTATATAGACTTGAATAAAATCATCATAACATACTTTATACAACACATTGACAGAGTTCAAAGTTTGCAAGTAACAACAATCAATTTAATGAACACAATCCTGCTTCATGAAAGCTTGACACAATCAGTTCTTTTCGCTGTGCGATTGCATCATGAGCAGTCATAATCCATTTCATATGATTGGGCTTTATTGTACCCCACGCAACAAATTATACCCCATGCAACAAAGTTGTGGGGGTATAATGTTTTTGACTGGTCCGTCCGTCAGTCCATCAGTCGATATTGAGCTGATTTTTGGTATGGGAGTCTAACATAGTGGCCTACAGATCAAGTTTGCATTTTGTTCCGCTCCACTGATTTTTACCGAAATTACGGCCCTTGAACTTTGAAAAGTTCATCCAAATTACAGTTTTGCAGACTTTTTTCCTACACGCTTCCAGATGTTGAGCTGATTTTTGGTATGTTAGTCTAACATGGTGGCCTACAGAACAAGTTTGCGTTTTGTTCCGCTCCACTGATTTTTACCAAAATTATGGCCTTTGGACTCTGAAAAATGCATCAAAATTACAGTTTTCCGGACTTTTTTTCTACACACTTCCAGATATTGAGCTGATTTTTGGTATGTTAGTCTGACATAGTGGCCTACAGATCAAGTTTGCATTTTGTTCCGCTCCACTGATTTTTACCGAAATTACGGCCCCTGAACTTTGAAAAGTTCATCAGAATTACAGTTTACAGACTTTTTTCCTACACGCTTCCAGATATTGAGCTGATTTTTGGTATGTTAGTCTAACATGGTGGCCTACAGAACAAGTTTGGGTTTTGTTCTGCTCCACTGATTTTTACAAAAATTACGGCCCCATAGACTTTGAAAAGTTCATCAAAATTACAGTTTTCCAGACTTTTTGTCTACACGCTTTCAGATATTATCGAAATTACGGCCATTTTAGTATGTGAGTCTACCACAATGACTTACAGATCAAGTTTGCGTTTCGTTCTGCTCGGCTGATTTTTGCCGAAATTACGGGCCCTGGACTCTGAAAAATACAAGTAACAGATTCCCGGGTCATTTTCCTAAAAATTACACTTTTCCGAGCTTGAAATATTGGGGCGCGTGGGGTATGTGAGTGTGCTCACTAAGGTTCTATATTTGTTGATTTCTTAATGTCCACAGTGGTGTGATTATTTGGGCAGACTTTGCAAGGCAATGTCCTCGTGTTCATTCAAATTGTTTGTAACTTGTTCCACATATGAATCGTGATACAGTGGAGCCCACTTAATTGGATATCTCTTAATTGTATATCTCTGTTAATTGAATATAATTTTCAAACACAAAACCATTTACCATACCTTCAGTACAAATTTGATCTGTTAATTGCATATGGGATGTAGAGTAAACTCCTGTTAATTGTATATAAATTTTTGCAATATGTCGAAAAAATTACTGTGACACGCACCAAATGCACCTTATTTATCAACCTTTTTGACCTCACTACATCCAATACAGGCATTTATTCTATTATATCTTGTTTGACAGAGCTCTATGAGCTCTGTCAAACAAGATATAATAGAATAAATGCTCAGTTTACCTCCAGAACACAGGAAACTGACTAAATCCCTGTTAATTGTATACTCCTGTTAATTGAATAATTTTCACTGGCAAAAGGGATATTCAATTAAGAGGATTCTACTGTACCTGACCTTCAAAGGTTTTGGAGATTCGTTGTGAATTAAAGTTTTGATAGCATCATTGGCAGGATTTGTTATAAGGGCACTGAGCTGATCTTCTTTTATTGTTTGCATTTGGAAGGCCAGGTGTTTTCGATGACTGCAATTCTAACTTGCCAGCAGTTTAACCAAGACTTGAGGGACATATTTGAGGTGCCTAATAATGTATATCCCCAGAACTAGCATATATTTATGGGTGGCATAATAATACATTGAGTAAACATATTTTGAGCTTAAGTAAAGTAAGATGGATTCACCACACATTCATTGCATAATTCTACGGATGCTCATTCAAAGGCTTCCCATGACTGTATATGCAGTGGATAATTAAACTATTTTATTACTTTCCAAAGTGTGATTTAGTGATAGTGCGCACAAACGAAGATGCTTTGCCATGGGTGTAATGGGAACTTCATTGTTTTTTGGGGTTTTTTTTTAACCCTCTACCTACCATGAAAAGCAGACGACACTTGCAAAAAAAATTCTTGAATAACTATTATTTTCTTTTTTTTGTCTCAAAAACATAGGTTATGACCCCTCATTGGAACAAGCTCGATGTTTTAGAGACAAAAAATAATAAAAATTAATTGGCGATTTTTGAGAATAGCGCTGGACGGTTTTAACTGTTACGTTAGGTAAAGGGTTAAATAATATTATTATCGTTAATAATGAAAAGTAATAAACAGGGTAATCTCTTGACTGGTTACGTGAAATAATTTATTCAAGGTGACGGATTCGCGCACTCATGTTTGTACAACGTCCCTCACCTCTCATGAATTATTTCACGTAACCAGTCCAGTCAAGCGATTACTCTCTATTTAATTTTACTATGGGTTTTTAGCTCACCGAAGGGAGCTTAACTTATCACTTGCCGTCTGTCATCGTGAACATTTTTCAAACGACTTCTCCTCTGAAACCACTGGTCCGATTTTCACGAAACTTCATGTGGATGTTCATTACTATATGGCAATTCAGCTTTGTTCAAATGAAATGGCCACGTGGGGGGCTCTGTATGTGGCTTAACTCTGATAGCACTGTATGAATTATAGAAAAATTATTAAAAAATCTTCTTCTCCAGAACCAGTGGGCAGAATCTTTTGATACTTGGTATGCAGCATCTTGGTATGGGTCTGATTAAAGTTTGTTCAAATCGGCCCCCTGCATTCATATTTGGGCTCACTATAGAAGCCCAAATTCGAACTTAGTGTATTTCAGGCAAATTTCTTAAAAAATCTTCTTCTCTAGATCCAGCAGGCAGAATCTTTTGATATTTGGTATGCAACATTGTGGGGTGGATCTGATTCAAGTTTGTTCAAATCGGCCCCCTGGATCCATATTTGGGCTCAGTATAGAAGCCCGAATTTGAACTTAGTGCATTTCAGGCAAATTTCTTATAGAATCTTCTTCTCTAGATCCAGCAGGCAGAATCTTTTGATATTTGGTATTGGGGTGGGTATGATTCAAGTTTGTTCAAATCAGCCCCCCCCCCCCCCCGGGGTGGGGGGGGGGGGGAGATTCAAGTTTGTTCAAGCCATGTCCCTAGGTCCATATTTGGGCTCACTGTGGGAGCTTGAATTGTAACTTAGTTCGAAATGAGGAATTTTCTTAAAAAATCTTCTTCTTCAGATCCAGCAGTCGGAATGTTGTGATATGTGGTGTGTAGCATCCTTAGGGGGGTGAGATTCAAGTTTGTTAAAGCCAAGTCCCTGGGTCCATATTTGGGCTCCCTGTGGAAGCCCGAATTATAACTTAGTCAATATGAGTAATTTTTACCTCACCGAAGGAAGCTCAACTTATCACTTGCCGTCCGTCGTCGTGAACATTTTTCGTTTTCAAACGACTTCTCCTCTGAAACCACTGGTCCGATTTTCATGAAACTTCATGTGGATGTTTATTAGTATATGGCAATTCATGTTTGTTCAAATGAAATGGCCACGTCCCTTGTGGGGGTGGGGGGGGGGCTCTGTCTGATTCAAGTTTGTTCAAATGGAGTCCCTTGATCAATTTGGGGCTCACTATGGGGACCTGAATTTTTACTTAGTGCAATTTAAGAAAAAAAATTTAACAATCTTCTTCACCAGAACCAGTGGGCAGAATCTTTAGATATTTGATATGCAGCATCTTGGTATGGGTTGGATTCACATTTGTTCAAATTGAGTCTTTTGATCAATATTGGGGCTCACTATGGGGGCATGAATGTTTACTTTGTGCAATTTAAGGAAAATTCTTTAAAAATCTTCTTCAGAACCATCAAGCAGAATCTTTCAATAAGCAGCATTGTCCCATTCAGTCCTGTTGATGTTTTAGCTCCACAGAGAGTATAGATTTACTCTGTAGAATCTTAAGAAGAGCTTTTGATAAAATTTGTGTCTTAACTGTATGGAACATTCGGTGAGTGCCTAAGGCCCCCTGGGGCCTCTTGTTTTTTTAGCTCACCGAAGGGAGCTCAACTTATCACTTGCTGTCTGTCGTCATCCGTCGTCATGAACATTTTTCAAACGACTTCTCCGCTGAAACCACTGATCCGATTTTCACGAAACTTCATGTGGATGTTCATTACTACATGGCAATTCATGTTTGTTCAAATGAAATGGCCACGTTCCTTGGGGGCTCTGTATGGGGCATAACTGATAGCACCATATGAATTATAGAAAAATTATTAAAAAATCTTCTTCTCCAGAACCAGTGGGCAGAATCTTTTGATACTTGGTATGTAACATCTTAGTATGGGTCTGATTCAAGTTTGTTCAAATCAAGTTCCTCAACCAATATTGGGGCTCACTATGGGGGCTTGAATTTTTACTTAGTGCTATTTAAGAAAAATTCTTTAAAAATCTTCTTCTCCAGAACCAATGGGCAGAATCTTTTGATATTCGGTATGCAGCATCTTGGTATGGGTCTGATTCAAGTTTGTTCAAATCGAGTCCCTTGATCAATATTGGGGCTCCATATAGGGGCATGAATTTTTCCTTAGTGCAATTTAAGGAAAAATCTTCTTCTCCAGAACCAGTGGGCAGAATCTTTTGATATTTGGTATACAGCATCTTGGTATGGGTCTGATTCAAGTTTGTTCAAATCGAGTCCCTTGATCAATATTGGGGCTCCCTATGGGGTTGTGCATTTTCACTTAGTGCAATTTGAGAAAAAAATCTTTCAAAATTTTCTCCAGATTGAGTCCCTGGATCAGTATTGGGGCTCCCTATGGGGGCCTGAATTTTTACTTGGTACAATTTAAGAAAAATTATTCAAAAATTTTCTTCTCCAGAACCAATGGGCAGAATCTTTCGATATTTGGTATGCAGCAACTTGGTATGAGTCTGATTCAAGTTTGTTCAAATCGAGTTCCTCGATCAATATTGGGGCTACCTATGGGGGCATGGATTTTTACTTGGTGCAGTTTAAGAAAAAATCTTCAAAAATTTTCTTCTCTAGAACCAGTGGTCAGAATCGTTTGATATTTGGTATGCAGCATCTTGGTATGGGTCTGATTCATGTTTGTTCAAATCGAATCCCTCGATTAATATTTGGGCTCCCTATGGGCCGTGAATTTTCACTTAGTGCAGTTTAAGAAAAAATTCTTTAAAAATCTTCTTCTCCCGAACCAGTGGGCAAAATCTTTTGATATTTGGTATGTAGCATCTTAGTAAGGTTCTGATTCAAGTTTGTTCAAATTGAGTCCCTCGATCGGGTCTCACTATGGGGGTGTGAATGTTTACTTTGTGCAATTCAAGGAAAATTCTTTAAAAATCTTCTTCAGAACCATCATGCAGAATCTTTTGATATTTGATCAGCAGTATTGTCCCATTCAGGCCTGTTGATGTTTTAGCTCCACAGAGAGTATAGATTTACTCTGTAGAACCTTAAGAATAGTTTTTGATAAAATTTGTGTCTTAACACTATGGAACATTTGGTGAGCGCCTAAGGCCACCTGGGGCCTCTTGTCTGACTGATTAGGCTTACTAACTGATCCTCTAGAATCCCTAAAAATGATCAAAGGAAAGCTAGCGTGAACCCAGTACAGAGAAGGCTTTTGTGGAGAGTGTTGTCGTACAAATTATTGCAGATTTTCTTCAAGTTAAGGAGCTTGAAGTGTTATTTACTGTCTATTCTCAACACACAGGAAAATGGAGGTTTCTTCCTGACACTGAACTGATACCAAATCTGAAAAATTAAAACCTCCCAGCTCTATTGTATGAGTCTCCATTGCAAGTGGTTCTAGGGAAGTAACATCTCCACGTGTCTTCATCAGTAACAATACACTATACAAAAGTATAGTGGAACCTTGTTAATTGAATAATCATTTTGTCAGCAAAAAATATTCAAATAACCTCTTAACACAAAGGAGATCGTAATTTATTATTTTAATTATTGTTTTTTAAAACTTCTCAAAAATTTTCAACAAAATCAAACCATGTGACCCTCCCCCTCTAAAGATTTGAACAAAACCATATCATGTGACCCCCGTCATTGAAAAAAGCATGACAATTTCAAACCAATGAGGGGTCACATAAAATGATTTTGTTGAAATTTTATGAAAAATATATTTTTTTCTACTGCTTAATTTGTAAAATATGTGGGTGGATGCGGCCAGTCTGTTTGGTAAAAGGTTAACAGGTGTATTCAGTTGGAAGGAATTTGTCATTTCCCCCCAATTCTGGTGATAAATAGTGCTCAAACGACTAGTGAATTCCAAAGTCGACTAGTCAATACCCAAAAGTCAAGTCGACTTCGACTAGTCATTGGTGATAACCTGTCTCCTTATAACAGTATTGGTGTTCCGGTGCTGAAGGTCCAAATTTGGCTTCACTTGAGCATTCATATACAGCAACTTACTGGAACATTATTCTGTTAATGTGCTTCTAATTATGCCAAGAGTGAAATTATACAGTCTTATTTAATTTGCCTTGTTGCGATTTATGGGAGAGTGCCTATAGGCACTCTCCCATAAATTGCAACAAGGCAAATTAATAACATATCCTGATGGCCCAAAATAATTCAGCACTCTACTAGTACCAGTTAAAACAAACTACTGTCACTACTATTAGATGGCAATAGATGTATACATTGATTGCCCAATATTGCTGTTCAAACTGTCTGACAGTGGCACAGAATATTTACCTAAAAGCTTGAACTCCTCCGACTTGTCGACTGCACAATCGAGAGGCGACTACTGGTTTGCTCAGAGTCGACATCGACTAGTCGACTAATCGTTTGAGTACTAGTGATAAACTAAGCATTTACTCTTATTTTTCTTGTTTGATAGAATTTATGGAGTTCTGTAAAAGAAGATATAATAGACTAAAAGTTATAGCTGACGTACTGAGGCCACATAGGTCTACAAACATACAAAATTCTGTTGTTGTTTGATTAATTCTTGGATGGATTACAAAATTTGTAATTCCCCTAAGTCGAAGTGCAACCTTGTCAATTAGTGTCGGCTTTTGGCAGTGCCAAGGCAAAATTCAAAGAAAAATAAATATTCCTTGGCATTAAAACATCCCACAGAAAAAATAAAAAACTTAACCATAGTAGTTAAGTGGACATTCAGGTTTGGTTTTGGTATTAGAGATTTACCACAGTCTAATGCTCAGAATCGTTGTGATGTCACGGTATCAAGATATAGAGTAATGTCCGTTTAGTGAATTAATAAACTTCACTTGCATTGTCTGGGTCCTGCCCATAATTTTTTCGATTGCTGAACAATAACTCCTCTGTGATTGGAAATGTGAAGAATTATTGATGGTCAAAACAGCACCATTCAACCGAAGTAGTGGTCAGAAATGAAAAAGCGTTAGATTCACCCAAGCAGCAGTTGGGTATAGTCATAGTCTCATCCCCATTTGGTGATCACCAGCTATTCCTTTTGTGATAGTGTTGCAGATGCTTCGTTAGAAGCATCTGCAACTCAGTCACAAAATGAATACACTACGCTGCAAGCGACGATTACATGAATCTCCCAGGTCCGAGGAACTGTGTCTCAAGATCACTCACAAATTGCCGATGATTGTCGGAGAGTATGTCTGTGATCTGTGTCCGACATTTGATTAAAAACTCCGACAGTACGAGACAAATAGATTATCGACTTGATTGGTTTCTCGGACCATACTGTGAAAAAGATTAAGCTTCCCAATTATTATTGACATTAGATTTGAACAACTTTTCTCTCAAGTTGTAAAAAGAAATTATGAAAATATTAAAACTAAATCAAGTTACGCCGACCATTTTTAACTCGTTGCGAAACGCTTCACATATTATTATTACCCATTTAAACAACAATTTCAAAATAAACACTCGATTTCCCCATAATTGTGAAAACAAGATTACATGTATACATATAAATTAATATTAAATAAGCACAACCTTATTTATTATAAATTTATATATTTCTATAGGCGTTTTTCGCAGAGAGCGTAATCTATTCTGTTCGAAGATTGCATTTTTTAAAAAAATTGAATTGGATAGGCTGAGAAACAATAACCGAGAAAATAAAATCAACGTTAGTGGCTCAGAGCCGTTCGAAATATGACATGATACCGTTCCACCCTTACCTCCGCCGCCCTATAAATATGCCTATTTAATGTTGAATGACTGTCAATCCAGCCCCCCCTCCCCCCCCCCCGCATTACGCTAGGCCTAAGTGCATAAATTTCCCACGTAACGCGTTTTGCAGTGGCCATCACTCTTCGCCTTGCAAAGATTCCTCAATGCCCCCCTCCCCCCCCCCCCCCCCCAACAAATCCATTTTGTGCCAGTTATGCCACTGAATGCGAGTTTCCAAACAATAGTCGCCAATCTTTCTCAGTCTCAATCGACCGACCGCTTCATGCTGTTTGGGGTAAATTGATAATTTTCATTCTTGGGGAGAAGCTTTCAATCAAGGAGTACTGCCGGTATAATTAAAAAGGACAGAACGAAGATTCAAATACTCATTTATTTATACTTATTCAACACAACAAAATGAAAGAAATAAACGTTTTGAACTTATATTCGCTCACATACAGTGATAATATACACGTGGCAGTTCGAAATATAAAAAAACGTTCTCACTCATCCGGACCTTTACATTTCGCCCCATGCAACAGTCCATGTTTCTTATCATATACAGTACGTGCCAAGTGTATCCTGTCTCAAACACCCGACACGGTGGGCGATTTTCTGAAAATCACCGGCCAACACCGTGTCAAACGGTGTAATTTTACCAAATTAAACACCGTGTGCAAACGGTGTTTAGATGTGGAAAAGATTATCTCCTTCTTGGTAAATCACAGTTGCAACGGTGATTCAGTGTGAAAAGGATTATTTCCTTCTTGGTAATATAATTAACTGGCTACCAATTGCGCTACTGCAAAAACGTGAGTTGAAATGGGGTTTGGCGAACAGGCTATATATATAAGCCTATTTAAACGTGTGTTGATTCAAACTGGTGATGTCTCATTGTGACGAAGAGATGTGCATTCAATTTTAGAAAAAATAAAAATTACCGCACGCGTTATCTGCATGAGAACGATCGTACCAACAAGTCCATTTCATTTTCGTTCAATACACTGGCCATAAAGAGATAGTGGTTTCAAACGCAGCTGAATTCTGACCACAGAGGTTTTCAGGAAATCTGCCAATGTCACAGCCGATTTCGATCACACAGTGATTCACTGATTTTCCCATTGCAGCCAGCGCCTGCAGCGGGATGAATAAATCCACCTTAAAATCTGTTCGACTTTCACACAAGTCTACAAAGAATGTTTGGCAGTAATAATTAATAATATATATGGCAAAAAAAATGTCAATCATTTAAATGCAAAAAATCTCCTTTTGCCATTCAAATAGTGGGTAGTTCTGCCATTCAAATAGCGGGTAGTTCTGCCATTCAAATAGTGGGTAGTTCAGATAAAAAGAAGAAAAAAAAAACAATGGAAAAGGCACTCTTAGACTAGCAGTAACCGTCCCCCTTTCGTGTGTTCACAGGTGCTTAATTACAGTAGTTTGTTTTGTAATTAAACTGGTGGCAATTAGACACTCACCGAAATTGGATTAAGTGCCGGGCGTACAAATCAATCAGCTTCCTTTTATTGTGCAGGGCTTCTGAAGTTATTGTTTACAAAAACAATGCTCTGATCTCACAATGCACCCCGAAAAGTAATTAAGTATTCATGCAATTGAATTAAATATTTTTGAGAATGGCGTCAATTAATCCATTCCCGACTTGTGTATTGTTTTCCGACACTCTGCATTCCTTCAGTTCAGTGTACTTACAGTGACATTTTATTCTCATCACATTCAATAGCAGCCTTACCTTTTTCTGAAGTCATGACGCATTTGAATATTGAAATTCCATTGCATCTTTATACGAACGCTTATCATTTTGAGTCTAAGGATTTTGCGTGAGCGTGGTGAGGGAAGGGGAGCCCATCGGCAAGAATAACGTGTTTGAGCCTTTTACCCAATTCATGTAGCGGCGAGATGGGGGCGAACACAAGAGGTGTGCCCCTGAAACAAATGAGAAATTTGAGAAAAAAAACCCCCTCAATTTCCTTGACTGAATCTGCTTGTGTCCATAATTTATAAGTTGTGGAAGGCATCAATAATTAGGCCACATCACCGGGGTGGGGGCACAACTGAAATGGGGGATGGGTATGTGCCCATCAGCCCCCCCCCCCCCCCTCCCCCGGCTACACCACTGAAATGCCCTCACGAAATATTTTTTTTAAATTATTTAAAAAAAATATTTCCGCCCTCTCCAATAAGCTTGTGGAGTAAGTTTCAGTATGCCCACCCCTACTCCGCAATCTCTTTGGTGCAGTAAATAAATGTCTACATCTGTAGATCAGCACTCTTTGCTTCCAAGGTTTCCCGACAATGATGTGCATTTATTTAAATCATGGTGTGTGTATGTACTCTTCTAAGGTTTCTCTTGGAACGGTTATTTTAAATGGAACTTGGTTTCAACTGCACGCCCGGTGCAGAGCCTGTCATCCATCCAACAGCACATGTGGTGAGTTTCGAAGAACGTATGGTCTTCATGGCCCTGCCAAAATGATCCAACAGATTTAATGGTACTGTACTCATTACTAAGTTCCTAGGTAGGCCCTGGGTGATGTATCCCTACCTCCCCCCCCCCTCCCCCCCCCCCCCCCCCCCACACACACACACACAAACCGAGTTGATAAATAGATGGCTTCCGGAATATACAAAACGAGTTCAGTAAATCAAGTCTGGGCTAATTTACTGGATAAGGTATGTAATTTTTGGAAAAGTATGTAATTTTCGGAAAACTGAGGATGAGTTGACGAATTCTGTTTAACTTTTTATGATCCAAAAATCGAAAGGTGCAAATTGTTCCAGTAGTAGGCCTAATCTACAGGAAATTTAACCATGCCAAGAGTTCACTGAGCTCTGTGTATCAACATTGAACTGGTTCATTTTCTTGTACATACTTACAATGGAGGCTCTTATTACGCCCATTTAACCTAATTTAAACTGAGAAATGAAGGCAATGGGCTGTAACGGGATAGTTGGATAAATTTGTTATCACTATGCGCTCGATGCTGCCGTGCTTCCATAACCCATAATTAATAAGGGCACGACAGCATCGATCCAAAAATACTATCAGATATCCTTTTTTCAATTTCTAAGCTTGTGCTGAGTTCCTGTGTTTGTTTTGACATTCAACGTGATGGTGATATCGATAATTAGAAGATTCAATACGGGGAAAAAAAGCGAAAATCAGAAGCCGAGTCTAACCACTGTTTTGCAATGCACGCACGCAGAAAAATGAGAACTGAAGGCCAACATACATGTAGCCTAAACTATTTAAAATGAACAACACCGTCACAACGAAGTTTGAATAGAAATAATTGAGACTGAGTTCGCTATGACATTAACTTGAGGTATAATATTATGATGACGTATTTTGTTCTCAACATTTTAAAACTGTATGTTAATTCAGCGTGAAGTGATTGAAAAATTCAAGAAGAATTGTCAGTGTAATGTATTGCTCATTAATGTTATTTTCGAGGTGACATTATCGACAAAAATTGTCAGAATAAAATGTGCACGTGTCTGTAAAACTGCTTTGTTTTCGCGAGGTGGAGTTGATGTATAGAAGTTAATTACCGCTAATCCTTTACACAATTATCTCCGAGATTACGCAACATGAGCTAATCCTTTTCTCTTGAAATGCCTCACTGGATTTAATTATTGCTAACTCAGTCGGCGTAATATCGGACAGGTTTAAATCTTTTCTCTCAACTCGGACCCGAGCGATTCATGTAATCGTCGCTTGCAGCGTAGTGTACCTGAATCTAAAATGCTGATTTAAAAATGTCGAAGTCCCATATTCAATCCCTGTACACACCCAAAAGAATCCCAGCATAAACATAAAATTACTTTAAAAAAAGCAAAATTTCCAAATTCAACCATTGAATGTTGAACATGTAAGTTGAAACCACATATGTTCGGCATTAGCCGAGTACCTGGAAGATTTGAGAACTTTTCTGATCAATTTTGTTCAGTTCTCTTGATAGTTATATGAATACATTAAAGCCTACTTAATCATATATCTCTTAACTGAATAACCCTGTTAATTGGATATAATTTCCCAACACAAAACCATTTGCCATACCTTCAGTACAAATTTGACCTGTTAATTGAATGTAGGTTATAGAGTAAAATACTGTTAATTGAATAAAAATCTTGTAACCTGCCAAGAAATTACTCTAACTCTTCCCAGTTTTCCATTGTTTATAGACCTATTTAGCCTCAGTACATTCAATACAGGCATTTAATCTATTACATCTTGTTTGATAGAGCTCATGGATCTCTGTCAAACAAGATATAATAGATTAAATGCTAAGTTTATCTCTAGAATACAGGAGAGTGACATAATCCCTGTTAATTGAATACTCCTATTGATTGAGTAATTTTCATTGGCAAAGTGGCTATTCAGTTAACAGGGTTCCACTATATAACATGTTACACAACCAAAATGCATATTTCTGAATCCTCAGCATCACTTGAAAAAGCTTCAACAAAGGAGACAGTAATCTTTACATTGATGTATCACTTGACTGCCGGGCATTGTTGGGTTATTCATACTTACTGAGATTTTCGAGTGAAAGCTTAGAAAAAACCTTTCAGCTGACATAACACTGTTGTAAGCTCACTTGACTAAAACTGATTACTATTTGTCCTTTGTCCAGTGTAAAGGTGGTGTTTGAGTCTTCTACCCAAAACTGCTGGACTAATTCCAATAAAATTTCACGTGAGTGATGACTGGGGAGGGGCAATACAGTTTTGTACGAAAATTGATGTGTTGTACCCTCCCCTGGGGGAGGGATGGGGAGAATTACCCCTAATTTGTTTTGAAATCTTTTCATGATCCAATGAATGGAATCATGTGATATGGTATTCAGCTTCCTTTTTGTGGTGTATAGTAAAGTTTGTTCAAGAGAGATTTGAGGTTCAACATTTTCAGTTCTTCTGGGAAGGGAAAGATTTTTAGGCCCACACGAAATTCTAATTTCAAAACCGATAGGCCAGTTTAAACCGAATTGGGTATGTGACATAATGCGTCATAAGTACTTGATTCATGCAACCCCAGTTGCTAAAAATAGAAAATCTTTCAAGCTTCCGTGTATCCAAAACTACACTGAACAGAGAACTGTTATTTGGTATGTGACATTCTTAGGATCAGTAGGATCAACCAGTAGCAAAAACAAAATGGCAATCAATTGTGTGCTACAATAATTAAAAAAAATGCCAAGCTTATTTTCAAAATTAAAAAATGTTTTGATATTTGATTTTCAATATACTTAGGAGGATCAGACTCATTTATATTCAAACCAAGTCCCTGGGTTCATATTTGGGTTCCTTGTTGAAGCTCGAATTTTAACTTAAGTGTAATATGAGGAATGTTGTTAGAAAATCTTCTTCCGATCCACCTTTTAGAAGCTTTTGATATTTGTCCCCCGACCCTTCGGGGGACTATTGTAATCAGCAGTGTCTGTCCGTCCGTCCGTCCGTCTGTCCGTGCATGCGTCCGTCCGTCCGTCCGTCACACCCTTGTCTGGATGATAACTTTAGTTTGGATGATTTTACTGAAACTAAATTTGGTATGTGTCTTACTTGGGTGGAAATGCAGGTCAAGTTCGAAAATGGGCATGCTCCACTGATTTTTACTGGATTTATTCCCCTTTTTCGACTTACAAAATACGGTTTTTGTGTTGTCCGGATGATAACTTTAGTTAGGATCATTTGATTGAAACGAAATTTAGTATGCCGCTTATTTGGGTGGAAATGCAGGTCAAGCTCGAAAATGGGCACGCTCCACTGATTTTTACTGGATTTATTCCCCTTTTTCGACTTAGAAAATATGTTTTTTGTGTTGTCCGGATGATAACTTTACTTTGGATCATTTGATTGAAACGAAACTAAGTATGTGGTTTAATTGGTTGGAAATACAGGTCAAGTTAAAAAATGGCCATGCTCTGCGAACAAATTGCATCCTAACAGCTCCCTTGAATTTGCCATCTTGGTCGGGGGACCGGGGGCATTGCCCTTGTTGGTATTTAGAAGCTTTTGATATTTGGTATACAGTAGAATCCTCTTAACCCTTTACCCAACGCAGACGATATCAAAATTTATTATTTCAAATATCATTTTTTTCAAATTTTTCAAAAATAATTAACAAAACCATATGATGTGACCCCTTGTTGGAACGAGGGGTCACATGATATGGTTTTGTTGATATTTCTTGAAAAATAATATTTTTTCAACTTCTGAATTTGCATATTACGCCGGCGGATGTGGCCGATTCGTTGGGTAAAGGGTTAATTGAATATCCATTTTGCCAGTGAAAATTATTCAATTAACAGGAGTATACAATTAACAGGGATTTAGTCAGTTTCCTGTGTTCTGGAGGTAAACTGAGCATCTATTCTATTATATCTTGTTTGACAGGGCTCATAGAGATCTGTCAAACAAGATATAATAGAATAAATGCCTGTATTGGATGTAGTGAGGTCAAAAAGGTTGATAAATAAGGTGCATTTGGTGCGTGTCACAGTAATTTTTCGACATATTACACAAATTTATATACAATTAACAGGAGTTTACTCTACAACCCATATGCAATTAACAGATCAAATTTGTACTGAAGGTATGGTAAATGTTTTTGTGTTTGAAAATTATATTCAATTAACAGAGATATACAATTAAGAGATATCCAATTAAGTGGGCTCCACTGTACAACATATTTTCCTTTCCCTTTTTTTCTTTTTTTTGTGGCGGGGGGGGGGGGGGGGGGGGGGATGGGGGGTGTCAGATCCAAGTTTGTTCAAATCAAGTCCCTAGGTTCATATCTGGGCTCTCTATGGGAACCCAAATTTTAACTGTGTGCAGTATGGGAAATACTCTTTGAAAATCACCACTGAGAATCTTTTAATATTTAGCATCAAGCCTGAAAATAGTTTTCATTGCGCATCCAGACAAAATGTCAGACACCAAATGAATCATGTCTGTCATTTGAGAATGATATCTGACATATTACAAAATAGAGTTTGAGTATTCAAAATAATGTGTTTTGGGTGTACATGTACCTTCATCTTAAGACTGCTCAGAATTCATCCAACCATACCTTGTTTGGCAGGGCTCAGTGATCCCTTCCAAACAAGGTATGATTGGTTTTATTCTGAATTGGAACTGAATTATCCTTCAGACATAATTTAGATACATGTATGGCTATATCAAATCATATTCCTTCACATGCTGTTAATACTGATGACCTATACAGTCCCTTTCTTCACACTTCCCAACTTGCCAGGACCAGGAATCACAATAATCATTAATTTTAGGCTTGCTAGTTGTGTACATGATTTCCAGCATACATGATGTTCTGATCACTGAACTTCATTGATAATTTTGGCATCAGACATTTTGACTGATGATTTTAAACTTCAGTTAGACATTGGCCTTTTTTTAACCTGACATTGTCCTTGTTGTCTGACCACTTATTTTCGGGTATGTTTAGCATTCATCATCCTTATGGGGGTCAGATTCAGGTTTGTTCAAATCAAGTCCTGTGGTTAATATCTGGGCTAATGTGCGGAATTTTAACTTTGTGCAATGTGAGGAATACTCTTTGAAAATTTTCAATTTTCTTATTCTGATCCACCAGTCGGAATCTTTTGTTATTTGGTACACATCACCTTTATGGGAGTAAGGTTCAAATTTGTTCAAATCAAGCCTGTGAGTTCAAATTAGCGCTTCTTATCAAATTCCACAGGTTAAAATCATTTAATATTTATCCCAAATTATCCCTGCGGGAACCCCGGGAAGTGAAGCAGTGCCTGTTCACTGCAGAAAACAGGCTCTGTTTTGCTGGTAAAATAGGACCCAGTCACCAGTGCTTGGGAGGTGTAAGCCCTCTTTAAAATGGGCAACATGGCTTATTAACGCTCACCCCTGGTCTCGAGTTGATACTCATGTTGTGGTCATGATTCACCACTGTGCAAAAATATGTGACCTTAAACACCAATAAATAAATAAATAATCCTGAACTTGAACTTACGCAATATGAGAAATACTCTGAAGGTATTCTTTGTCTGATTCGACCAATGGTTTTGATATTTAGTATTCAGTATCCTTAATCCTTTACCTTACAGCTGACACCCGCAAAAAAAATTCTTGATTAACTTTTTTTCATTTTTTGTCTCAAAAACATAGGTTATGACCCCTCGTTGGAACAAGCTTTACAGGCTCATTCCAATGAGGGGTCATAACCTATGTTTTTGAGACAAAAAATAATGAAAATTAATTGGCAAATTTTTTAAGATAGCTCTGGCCGGTTTTGGCCGTAACGTTAGGTAAAGGGTTAAATTTGTTAGGTTAGGCCTCACAAAGTAGATCTTCTGTTTCTCAGGCCATTCTTTGTAAAATTGAATGCGGGCGGGCGTTTTTTTATTTTATTTTTTATTTTTGTAATCATTTCTTTACCATTAAAATGTTCATGTTCTTGATTTGTTTTATGTTTTAGGCCTCATAATCTACAGAATAGCATGGGTTGTGGTGTATTACATCCCTTCAGTGCAAGAAGGCTTTGCAATGCTAAAGCATTGCAAAGCCTTCTTGCACTCAAGGGACTATTTTATTAACTTGGGTAAAATATCAGACATAAACCATTTGATTTTGATTTTTTTTAAGTTTGGATTGGCTATAAAAAGAGAGCATGCGGCAGCCAAAAGGACCATGTGGGAGGGCCTGAGAAACAGATTTTTATTTTTGTTAGGCCTTAAACATATACTGAGTCAAAAAAGAAAGTACAATAGAAACAAATGTGAAAAAATAGCATAAAGGATGAAATATAATAGTTCTAATGTTGCATGTTTGTGGACAAGAAGTCGTGCAAATAGTTTAATGACATGCTGTTGTTGTCCACCCAGCCATATACAATTTTGCTTCGGATTTCAAAATAGCATGTGCTACCCGAGAATGTCAAATTGAATGGGAAATAATAATAATACATCATCACCTGTACATGTGTCCCAGTAGAAGTGAGGAATGGTGTTAATCATCTCTATTTACAAGTGTAGAATTATATACAGTTGTGAGTTGTGCACGCTGTATTTCTACAGCAAATTGAGTTGCGCTAATCGTGCAGTTTGGCAGATGCTAAATTTTATTACTTCAAAATAGTGCGCAATGCAATCACATTACTTTTGTTTCAACTGTAAGCATAGGTGATGGGTTATTTAAGGTCTAAACTGGTTCCAGGCCATAACAGTGTCGAATTCCTAAAGAATTAGACTGGCGCTTAGTGAACTTGCTTTACAGTATAGCTTTTAAAATTAAACTTGTTAAGAATAGTATTTTGTTAATTTTTTTGTTTTGTATCAAACTGATTTGTGTATTTTGTGCAAAAGTGTATATACAGGTAGAAAATTAAAAAAGATTTATTTTCAAAATGAACTGTAATTGAAATTGGAATAATAAAGAGTTGATTTGACATAAAATTATATATCCATAATATATGTTTATTTTGAATTGAAAATATAATTTAATTAGTTGAGTGCGAGAAGCTACTGTGAATGCTTTAAAAAATGAGGGTTCAGAGCAAAACACAACATTTTCCTTGCTCAGGAAATACTGATTGATGACAGGTGTTTGGAAAACCAGGGAAGTTTTTGTTTATATTCACTTCCCATCATGTCAGCTTAGATATAAGTAATTAATGTATATCTTTTAAGATTTGACAAAATTGGAGTAAAATGTGTTTTCCAGTAACCCTTTATTTATCCAAAGCTATTTTGAAAGAGAATACTGTCAGAAAAAATTGTAATTTTCAAAATATTTAACCTTCTTTTACTGATTTTTTTGTTGTTGAAACAGAATTCATAAATGTGTGCATTTTTAAGAAAATCTTCTTTGAAACTACAAGGCCAAATGGTTTGAAAACTTAGTGTGATTGATGACTGTTATTCATTTTATTCCTGTTGGGTGAAAAAAAAACGTGGCCGCCAGAAGCATTCTTTGATTTCGATTGGTCAATTTTGAAAACTCTTCTCCTCTGAAACCACAGGGCCAAATGTTTTGAAACGTTGCATGGCCGATAACTAGGACGCCCTCCACCAACATTCCTCATTTTAATGTTTATCATATTGCAAACATGGCCACATTGTGGTTTATAGTTACTATAGAAAAAACCTATGGGAAATCACATTTTCATCTTCTTTATGGAACTACTGAGCTGATGTGAACCAAAACTTGCCGAGAATGTTCTATAGTAGGCCCTCTACAAATGATCCACTTTTTGTTCCCGTTGGTGGGAAAATATGGCCACCAGAGACATTCTATGATTCTGTTTGATGGATTCAGATGTTTTGAAACTTCACGTGATTGAAGACTGGGACACCTTCTACCAATGATCCTCATGTAATGTTGATGTAATGTTGCAACATGGCCACAATTGTAGCTCATAGTTACAATGGAAAGCCTATGGGAAATCACATTTTTAGCTCAACTTGACAAAGTCAAGTTCAGCTATTGCCATCACTTCTCGTCCGTTGGCTTACGTACATACGTACGTACGTACGGACATATGTATGTACATTAGTACTTACGTACATATGTCCACAATTTCCTTTGGCACACCTCACAGGTCGCATTTATGATCAGATCGCTTTGAAACTTGCTGTGCTTGTTTGGGGTGACCTCTAGATGGGAGCTATTGATTTTCTTCGATTTCCCTGGATTTCCATCGAAAAATGTTGCCGCTGCCAACGTTCTTAGAACTTAGTTTAGTCAGACCTCAATATTTCCCTTTGGCACACCCTACAGGGCACATTTATGATCGGATTACTTTGAAACCTGGCATGCTTGTTTGGGGTGACCTCTAGATGGGAGCTATCAATTTCCTTCCATTTCTGTCAAAAAATGTTGTCACGGCCAACGTTCTTAGAACTTAGTTTAGTCAGACCTCAATATTTCTCTTTGGCACACCCTACAGGGCACATTTATGATCGGAGGGCTTTGAAACCTGGCACGCTTGTTTGGGAAGACCTCTAGATGGGAGCTATTGATTTTCTTCCATTTCCGTCAAAAAATGTTGCCGTGGCCAACATTCTTAGAACTTAGTTTAGTCAGACCTCAATATTTCACTTTGGCACACCCTACAGGGCACATTTATGATCGGATTGCTTTGAAACCTGGCATGCTTGTTTGGGGTGACCTCTAGATGGGAGCTATTGATTTTATCCCATTTCCGTCCATCAAAAAATGTTGCCGCTGGCAACGATCTTTGAACTAAGTTTAGTCAGGCATCAATATATGCCTTTGACATGCCCTACAGGGCACATTTATGATCAGATCGGTTTGAAACTTTGTATGCTTGTTTGGAGTTACCTCTAGATGGGAGCTATCGATTTTCTTCGATTTCCGTCAAAAAATGTTGCCACTGGCAATGACCTTCGATGAACTTAGTAAAAACTTGGTGCTGTTAAGCATCAATATTTCCCTTTGAAACTCCCTGCAGGGCACATTTATGATTAGATCGCCTGCAAACTTAATGTGCTTGTGTGGGGTGACATCTATATGGGAGCTGTCGATTTTCTTCCATTTCTGTCAAAAAATGTTGCCGCTGACCTTTGAACTTAGTCAGACCTCAATATTTCCCTTTTACACACCCTTCAGGGCACATTTATGATCAGATCACTTTGAAACTTGGTATGTGTGTTCGGGGTGACCTCTAGATGTGAGCTATTACTTTTTTCATTGCCATAAAAAATTATTGTCGTTATCACCAACCTTTGAACTTTCTGCATCTGTGCATCAACTTATCCCTTTTGCACTCGCTGCAGGGTATATTTATGAATTTACATAAAAAAAAACAAAAAAAAACATTGCTACAAGCAATGACCTTTTACTTAGTGCATTTGTGCATTAACATTCTACTTTGGCATGCCTCAGAGGGCACATTCATTATCAGATTGTTTTGAAACTTTGTATGCTTATGCAGGTGACAAAGATAGGAGCTAATGATTTTCTTTTCATTTCCATCAAAATCTGTTACTGTTAGCAACAATCTTTGAATTTATTGCATTTGTTCATCAACATTCTTTGACATGGCCTACAGGACACAATTTATCATAGGATTGTTTTTGAACTTGGTGTGCTCATTAGGCAAGACCTTCAGATAAGAGCTATTGATTAGCATTCATTTCTGTGAAAAAAGTTGTCATTTACAATATCCTCTGAACATACTGCATTTGTGTATCAACATTCTTCCTTTAGCCAGTCTTACAGTTTACATTTAAAAATGTATGGATTACTCTGACGTTGTGAACACACAATGCTGTTATGTTGAAATTTCATTAAATAACATTGGTACCAATGATCTTCAATTTTGTCATTTCATTTATAACTTACCAAGTTCAAGTTTGTCATGTTGAGCTATGGTGTCATTGACACTTTCATTATATGTAGTTCCAGGTGAGTGATTACGGGCTCTGTAGAGCCTCTAGTTCATTTTTAGCTTAACTTTACATAGTCAAGATAAGCTATTGCCATCACACGTGCGGAAGTCTGTTAGTCTGTGAGTCTGTGACGTCTGTTCACATTTTCCTTTAGCACGGGCTACACCCCGCAGTTCTTGTCTGATCATCATGAAATTTCATATGCAGGTTTGGGGTCATGTCTAGATGAGAACGTCCCCTTTTGGTCGCGATCGGGCAACCGGTATGGCTGCCCGAGCCCAAAACCCGAAAACCATAGCACAGTATACAGGTCGTATTTATGAAGGGATTTCATTGTAACTTGGTAGGATGCCTCTGTATAGTGCCTAGATGAGAACGTCCCCTTTTGGGCATGATCTATCAACCGTGATGGCTGCCCAAGCCCGAAACCCAAAAACTTTTAGCACAGTCTGCAGGTCATGTTTAATGTGGAGGGATTTCATTGTAACTTGGTAGGATGACTCCTTATGATGTCTAGATGCGAATTTCCCCATTTGGGCATGATCTGCCAACCGTGACGACTGCCCGAGCCCAAAACCCGAAAACCTTTAGCACAGTCTACAGGTCATATTTATTGAGGAATTTCATTGTAACTTGGTGGGTTGACTTCATACAATGTCTAGATGAGAAAGTCCCCCTTTGGACGTGATTGGGCAACTGTGATGGCTACAGGAGCCCGAAGCCCGAAAACCTTTAGCACAGTCTAGAGGTCATATTTATGAAACGATTTCATTGTAACTTGGCAGGATGACTCCAAATAATGTCTAGATGAGAACATCCCATTTTGATCGCGATCATGCAGCCTTGATGGGTGCCCCAGTCCAAAAACCTTTAGCATAGGCAAAAGGTCATATTTATGGAAGGATTTCATTGTAACCTGTTAGGTTGACTCCATATAATGCCTAGATGATGACATCCCCTTTCGGTCGTGATTGGTCAGTTGTGATGGCTACAAGTGCCCGAAGCCCGAAAACCTTGAGCACAGTCTACAGGTCATATTTATGAAGGGATTTCATTGTAACTTCTTAGGATCACTCCAGATGATGCTCAGATGAGATTGTCCCCTATGGTTGCGATCATTCACCCATGATGGCTGCCCGAGCCCGAAGCCCGAAAACCTTTAGCACAGTCTACAGGTCATATTTATGAAGGGATTTCATTGTAACTTGGTAGGTTAACTTCATATAATGTCTAGATGAGAACGTGCGATCATTCACCCATGATGGCTGCCCGAGCCCGAAGCCCGAAAACCTTTAGCACAGTCTACAGGTCACATTTATGAAGGGATTTCATTGTAACTTGGTAGGTTAACTTCATATAATGTCTAGATGAGAACGTCCCCTTTTGGACATGATTGGGCAACTGTGACGGCTAAAGGTGCTCGAAGCCCGAAAACCTTTAGCACAGTCTACAGGTCATATTTATGAGGGGATTTCATTGTAACTTGGTAAGATGACTCCAAATAATGTCTAGATGAGAACGTCCCCTTTTGATCGCGATCATTCAGCCTTGATAGGTGCCCGAGCCCAAAAACCTTTAGCATAGGTAAAAGGTCATATTTATGGAAGGATTTCATTGTAACCTATTAGGTTGACTCCATATAATGCCTAGATGATGACATCCCCTTTTGGTCGTAATTGGTCAGCTGTGTTGGCTACAAGTGCCCGAAGCCCAAAAACCTTGAGCACAGTCTACAGGCCATATTTATGAAGGGATTTCATTGTAACTTCATAGGATCATTCCAGATGATGCCCAGATGAGATTGTCCCCTTTGGTTGCGATCATTCAACCATGATGGCTGCCCGAGCCCGAAGCCCGAAAACCTTTAGCACAGTCTACAGGTCGTATTTATGGAGGGATTTCATTGTAACTTGGTAGGTTGACTTCATATAATGTCTAGATGAGAACGTCCCCTTTGGACGCAATTGGGAAACTGACGGCTACAGGGGCCTGAAGCCCGAAAACCTTTAGCACAGACTACAGGCCATATTTATGAAGGGATTTTAATGTAATTTGATAGGATGACTCATTTTGGAATAATTTCATTGTAATTTTGTTGATATATGTTAACTGTGAGGGCCACATATATTAACTGTGAGGTCATATTAACCCACCCCTCAGATCTTTAGTACAGTGTACACCTCATATTATTTTTATCATAAACATAGCATACAGGGAACAGAAATGAACATATTCCCAATTATCACAATTCTTGTCTTATTTCATAATCCTTTCATAAACATTGAACATTATCCTTTTCATCAAACACAACACACAAGTTAAGCTACAGTGTCATTGACACTTT
This sequence comes from Pictodentalium vernedei, assembly GCA_031216915.1. Classification (NCBI taxonomy): domain Eukaryota; kingdom Metazoa; phylum Mollusca; class Scaphopoda; order Dentaliida; family Dentaliidae; genus Pictodentalium; species Pictodentalium vernedei. The sequence continues at coordinate 852,919,600 of CM062297.1, forward strand.
CATTGGTCTAAAACATAGGTTATGACCTCATTGGAACGAGCTTCGTTTGCACGCACAGATACATGACACATTTGTTGATTGCATAATTCACTTGTGAAATTATCGTTTATAATCAAACCCGGAAACCCCAGTAAATCGCACTTTAGAAAGTAATAATAGCCTATATTATCACAGACTAGATAAATAAGTATATTTTTTAACTGTTAGAGTGCTGGAAGCCCATATTTGGGCTTTAATTTGAAGTGCAGATACCATAGCTTCAGGGTCATAGGGAGCATGGTGGCTCAGTGGTAGACTGTTGGACTTCTATGCTAGAGGTCCTGAGTTTGATCCCTGTCTGGGACGACCCGCGTTGTGTCCTTGGGCAAGGCACTTTATCCCAGTTGCCTATATGGGGGCACGATGACGCAGTGTACTAAGGTGTACTGCATGTCATTGGTGCACATGTCTGCAACCGCTGTAACCCTGCTTGAGCAGAACTTGAACAAAGAATGTTGAGGTGCTGACAGTTGCTCGTCGATACTCAGTGGTTCTTTCCGGGTACTCCAGCTTCCTCCACCTGTAAAACTGTCACGGTCACGATTAGCCATTGTGCATAAGTATGTGACCTTAAACACTAATAAATAAATAATAATAATGCAAGGTCATATTCAGTGCACGTGTTTTGTACTACCTTCACAGTGATATTATTTAGTCTGTAAGGGTTTGCTTAGTTACAATTTATGCAGGGACCGATCAGGACTATTTAAAATACGCTCCAACCTCGGAGCCTATTTTTTCAATTCATGCGCCAGATTTCAATTTACGGAGTCGCTCTACTGTTTGTAACACACACTGCAAGCATGTAATAGCTCTCATCATTTTCATTTAGTACACTATAGCAAACATTAATCTTCACTGTGGTTTCTGATCAAATCTTGGCTGCCTATTTAGGCAGCCAAGACTTGATCAGAAACCCCAGTGAAGATTAATGCTTGGTAATTAAGACTTGAAGTATTAACTTAAGCACTCTACAACAATGATAAATGATAATCATATATATAATATATGTAAGAGTGTCTCTCTCGATTATCCATCGAAAGAATATCAAAATATGATCTGAGAAGTCTAAGAGCCAGGTCCTGATGTTTCAGAACGAAATATGCACTGGTGCATGCCCAGGTCGGTCCCTGTTTATGGGAGAGGGCCTGTTGGCATTCTCCCATAAATTGTAACAAGGCAAAGATATATGTACAAGATTTCATGGCCAGTTAATTCAATTACCAAGGGTTAACTGTATAACCTACATGCAATTAGTATGTTAAATTTCTACTGAAGGTGTGGTAAATGGTTTACTGAATGATGATTAATGAGGGTTATTTTATAGCTGAGTATTTTCAAGGAGAACCCACAAGTGAAAAGACGTCAACTCCAGTTTTATCATTCAGAACTGGGTTAATCTTGAATTGGTCAAGCCTAAAAAAAGTAAAAAAATCTCTTTCTCAGGCCCTCCTGCAAGGTCCTTTTGGCTGCCGCTTGCTCTCTTTTTATAACCAATGTAAACTTAAAAAAATAAAAATTAAATGGTTTACGCCTGATATTTAACCCAAGTTAATAAAATTGACAAATTTGTCCCTTGAGTGCAAGAAGGCTTTGCAGTGCTTTAGCAGTGCAAAGCCTTCTTGCACTCAAGGGATGAAATACACCACCACCCATGCTATTCTGTAGATTGTGAGGCCCAAAACCAAAAACAGACCAAGAACATGAACTTTTGATGGCAAAGAAATAATAAAAAAATAAAAAATAAAATACTGCCCGCCCAAATGCAATTTTACAACATATGGCCTGAGCTGCCCACCCAAATGCAATTCTACAGCATATGGCCTGAGCTGCCCACCCAAATGCAATTTTACAACATATGGCCTGAGCTGCCCACCCAAATGCAATTCTACAACATATAGCCTGAGCTGCCCACCCAAATGCAATTCTACAACATATGGCCTGAGCTGCTCACCCAAATGCAATTCTACAACATATGGCCTGAGCTGCCCACCCAAATGCAATTCTACAACCTATGGCCTGAGCTGCCCACCCAAATGCAATTCTACAACATATGGCCTGAGCTGCCCACCCAAATGCAATTCTACAACATATGGCCTGAGCTGCCCACCCAAACGCAATTCTGCAAACATATTGCCCGAGCTGCCTGCCCAAATGCAATTCTACAACATATGGCCTGAGAAACAAAAGATCTACTTTGTGGGGCCTTATTCATAATATAGTACTTCAAATTATTCAAATAAGAAATTTGTCTTAATTGTTGACTCTTTACCTAACGAATCGACCGCATTCGCTTTTTTAATTTAAAAATTGAAAAGTTGAGAAAAAAAACATTTCAACAAAACCATATCATGGTCCCCCTCATTGGAACGAGCTTGTTGCAATGATGAGGGTTACATGCTATGATTTTATTGATATTTTTTTAGAAATTAAAAAAATAATAATTAAAAAACATATTTTGATTGTGTACCATGGGTGAAGGGTTAGTTGCTGTTGAAAACTAGTACAATTTTTTTTCTGAATGAAATATGTTGATCTTTACTTAGTTTCATTTGCACTAATGAAATTCATATGGTCGTAATGGTAGGCAGGTCACATTGTTGAGGAAGTAAAAAGATTTCAATTGCTTTCTTGATGAAATGTATCAATACATATGTATGTCACACATGAAATACTTCAATGCTAGTCATTAGTTTTGACAGATTATGCACATGTATTTGAAGCAGGCACTCTGTCATTACTTATTTGTGAGTTAATTAACAAGTCTATTTTAAATCTTGATCTTTAGGCCTTATAAAGTTGATTTTCTGTTTCTCAGGCCATTTTAAGCTTAACTTGACAAAGTCAAGATAAGCTATTGCCATCACGCGTGCGGAAGTCTTTTAGTCTGTTCACATTTTCCTTTAGCACAGGCTACACCCTGTAGTTCTTGTCTGATCGTCACAAAATTTCATATGCAGGTTTGGGGTCATGTCTGGATGAGAACGTCCCCTTTTGGTCGCGATCAGTCAACCGGTATGGCTGCCCGAGCCCAAAACCATTAGCACAGTCTACAGATCATATTTATGAAGGGATTTTATTGTAACTTGGTGGGATGTCTCTGTATAATGCCTAGATGAGAACGTCCCCTTTTGGTCATGATCTGTCAACCGTGATGGCTGCCCAAGCCCGAAACCCAAAAACTTTTAGCACAGTCTGCAGGTCATATTTAATATGCAGGGATTTCATTGTAACTTGGTAGGATGACTCCGGATGATGTCTAGATGGAGAACTTCCCATTTGGTCGTGATCTGTCAACCGTGACGACTGCCCGAGCCCAAAACCCGAAAACCTTTAGCACAGCCTACAGGTCATATTAATGAAGGGATTTCATTGTAACTTGGTAGGTTGACTTCATATAATGTCTAGATGAGAACGTCCCCTTTTTGACACGATTGGGCAACTGTGATGGCTACAGGAGCCCGAAGCCCGAAAACCTTTAGCACAGTCTACAGGTCATATTTATGAAGGGATTTTATTGTAGCTTGGTAGGATGACTCCAAATAATGTCTAGATGAGAATATCCCCTTTTGGTCGCAATCATTCGGCATTGATGGCTGCCTGAGTCCAAAACCTTTAGCATAGTCTTTTTGTCGTATTTATGTATGGATTTCATTGTAACTTGTTAGGTAAGGTTGATGCTATATAATGCCTAGATGATGACATCCCCTTTTGGTCATGATTGGTCAACTGTGACGGCTTCAGGGGCCTGAAGCCCAAAAACCTTGGGCACAGTCTACAGGTCATATTTATTAAGGGATTTCATTGTAACTTGTAGGATCACTCCAGATGATGCCCAGATGACAACATCCCCTTTTGGTCGCGATCATTCAGCCATGATGGCTTCCCGGGCCCAAAACCCCCAAAACTTTAGTACAGACTACAGGTCGTATTTGTGAAGGGATTTCATTGTAACTTAGCAGAATGACTCAGTATAATGTCGAGATGAGGACGTCTCCCTGAAAGTAGTAATCAGTCAACCGTCATGGCTACACAGGCCTGAAGCCCGAAACCCTTTAGCACAGTCTACAGGCCATATTTATGAAGGGATTTCAAAGTAACTTGATAGGATGACTCCTTTTGGAATAATTTCACTGTAACGTGGTAACTTTCGTTGACCTACGTTAACTGTGAGGGCCACATACATTAACTGTGAGGTCATATTAACCCACCCCTCCGCCCTTTAGTACAGTGTACACCTCATATTATTTTTATTAAAAACATAGCATACAGGGAACAGAAATTAACATATTCCCAGTTATCACAATTCTTGCCTTATTTCATAATCCTTTCATAAACATTGAGCATTATCCTTTTCATCAAACACAACACACAGACAAGTTAAGCTACAGTGTCATTGACACTTCCATTTGTAAAAAAAAATGCGCGTGGGCGTTTTTTTATTTAGTTTTTTAATTTTTGTAATTATTTCTTTGCTATCAAAAGTTCATGTTCTTGGTTGTTTTTTGTCTTAGGCATCATAATCTACAGTCCAGAACAGCATTGGTGGTGGTGTATTTAGTACCTTGAGTGCAACAAGGCTTTGCAATGCTAAAGCATTGCAAAGCCTTGTTGCACTCAAGGGACAAATTTATCAATTTTATTAACTGAGTCAAAATATCAGACATAAACCATTTAATTTTTATTTTTTTTATGTTTATTGGTTATAAAAAGAGAGCATGCGGGAGGACCTGAGAAACAATTTTAACCTTTTTAGACCTTAATTAGTTTTCATTTGAACATAATGAAAATTCATATGATCATAATGTTAGGCAGTTCACATTGTTGAGGTAGTAAAAAGGCTTCAGTTGCTTTCTTAACGAAATGTATTAATACACATGTATGTCGCACATGAAATACCTCGATGCTATTTTTGACAGATTATGTACATGTATTTGTTACAGGCACTCTCTCATTACTGATTTGTGAGTAGATATTAACTGGTCTATTTTGTACTGCTGATTTTTGTGTCGTGGTTAGGAATTCGTTATCCAAATAGAAACCTTCAGGCCAGGGCAGTGCTAATCTCAATTTTTGTGTTGAATCAAATCCCAAATTGAATCACATCTCAAATCAAATTGCGGCACTCTTTTCAAATTGTACATATTGCACCTTCTTTCAGCCACAAGTATTCACCCATGGGAATCCTGGGAAGTGAAGCAGTGTCTGTTTACTGTGGTAATCAAGCACTGTTTTACTGGTAAAATAAGACCTGGTAACCATTGCCTGTGGTCGAAGTCCACCATATTTATATTTATTTATTTATTGGTGTTTAAGGTCACATACTTATGCACAATGCCTAACCATGACCGTGACAGTTTTACGGGTGGAGGAAGCCGGAGTACCCAGAGAGAACCACCGAGCAGCGACAAGCAGCTGCCAGCTCCCAAACATCATAACTCTGTACTGCAGCACAGGCAGGGTAGATTGGTTGAAGACAGTACCCGGAGAGAACCACCGAGCAGCTTCCGAGCATCATAACTCTGCACTGCAGCACAGGCAGGGTAGATTGGTTGAAGACATGCGCGCCATCGACGTATAGTACGCCTTAGTACATGTCGTCATCATGCCCCCATCTGGACAATCAGGGTTAACTGCCTTGCCCAAGGACACAACGCGGGAGTCCGAATCGATCGTTCAGACTGTCACCCATCCGAGGAATAACCGGGCTTGGCGTTGCTTTACTTCGGTGATCTGATGGTCGAAGTCCACTAAAATGAGCAACATGGATATAAGTGATTGGCTGCACATGACTATATATCCAGGTCATGATTAGCCATCGTGCCAAAATAGGCAACCTTAAACACCAACAAATAAATAAATATTGGAAATCTATTTGGCATGGTGCAGCTTCTTATTTAACTGGTAGAGTGCAGGTATCCCATGTTTGGGCTTTACTCTGAAGAACTCTGAAGAACAGGTACCACAACTTGAAGGCCTCATATTCAGTGGATGTGCTTTGCTTTATCTTTGAAGTGAAATTATTCAGTCTGTTAGAATTTGCCTCGTTACAATTTATGGGAGAGTGTCCATTGGCACACTCCCATTAATTGTAACAAAGCAAAGACGAGTAAAGAAATTCTGAGGACCAAAAATAATTTAGAATTCTACTAGTTAATTAACATGTACCATACGAGTACTTGGATTGGTCATGCTGGGGCTCCAACAGCCCAAATCGGGCGCTAGGCCTAACTCTGTATGTGATGTATGTTAAAGTATAAAAATCCATTCTTTTATTAATTTATTGGTGTTTGAGGTCACTTATTTCAGCACAGTGGCTAAGCATGACCATGACAGTTTTACAGGTGGAGGAAGCTGGAGTACCCGGAGAGAACCACTGAGCAATGGCGAGCAACTGCCAGCTCCCTAACATACTAACTCAACACAAGCAGGGTTAGCATTGGTTGAAGAGAGGTGTACCATTGACATGCAGTACATCTTAGTACACAACGTCACCGTACCCCCACGTGGGTGAAGTATCTTGCCGAAGGACACAACGCAGCTGCCACAGGTGGGGTTCGAACCAAGGATCTATCAGCTTGCAGCCTGCATCTCTACCTACTGAGCCCCTCCCCCCCCCCCCCCCCCCCCCCCCATCTGGTGTTCTAAAAAGGCATGTGAATACAACTATCACCCCCATGGGAACCAGTGTTTGTTTACTGTGGTGCTCTCTTTTTATAACCAAATCAATCTTCAAAAAAATAAAAATGAAATGATTTATGTCTGGTATTTTACCCAAGTTAATAAAATTGATAAATTTGTCCCTTTTGTGCAACAAAGCTATGCAATACTTTAGTATGGCAAAGCCTTCTTGCACCCAAGGGATGAAATACACCACCACCCATGCTATTCTGTAGATTGTGTGGCTCAAAACCTAAAACAGACCATGAACTTTTTTGATGGCAAAGAAATAATTACAAAAATAAAAAATGAAATAAAAAACTGCCCGCCCACATGCAATTTTACAAAAATTGGCCTGAGAAACAGAAGATCTACTTTGTGGAGCCTTAGAATTTCCTTTGTTGAAATATCAGTTAATTTAGTTGTCTTTCACTCTCAACCCTATGTGCAAGGGAAAAGAGTTAACATCCAGTTTTTGTTTCATGGCAATTATCAATACTTCATATTTTTACAATAACTCATAATGACAGAATGTCAATTGATGCCATTGTTATCAAATGCACCAGGATGTAAGATCTGTTTTCCATAACAATACAGGTGCTGTACTTCTCAACCATTACATGTATCGTTCGGTAAAGGTAAATAAGTGCAAAGAATTCTGTAAGTGCATGTCACTTTTAAGTACAGATATATTTGGGGGTTCTTCGTACAAACTATAATTCTTACCTTGGGACAATATATACAGTGGAACCAGTTAGGACTAAAAAACAAATTACAAATCTGTTTCTCAGGCCCTCCTGCCTGGTCATTTTGGCTGCCGCATGCTCTCTTTTTATAACCAATGCAAATTTAAAAAAAAATAAACCTAAGATGGTTTATGTCTCATATTTTACCTTAAAATTGATAAATTTGCCCCTTTAGTACAGCAAGGCCTTAGCATTGCAAAGCCTTCTTGCACCACCACCCATGCCATTCTGTAGATTGTGAGGCCTAAAACATAAAACAAGCCAAGAATATGAACTTTTGTTGGCAAAGAAATAAGTACAAAAATAAAAAATAAAATAAAAACTGCCCCCACCCCCTTTCCCCCACATGCAATTTTACAAAAGAATGGCCTGCAAAACAGAAGATCTACTTTGTAGGACCTTAATTGAATAATTTTTTAGATATTTGTAATTAAGAACATGGAATTATTAGATAGGTTGTTAATTTTACGCAGAAGACCATAGATTTTTTGCAGTCTGGGTACAGTGTTGTCATATTAACCCTTTACCTAACCTGAACAGCAGACAACACTTGCGAAAAAACATCTTGAATAACGATTTTATTTTTCATTTTATGTCTCAAAAATATAGGTTATGACCCCTTGTCAGAACGAGCTCGTTCCAACGCGGGGTCATCACCTACGTTTTTGAGACAAGTAATGAAAAAATACGGAAAATTAATTGGCATTTTTTTTAGAATAGCGCTGGCCGTTTTTTGCCGTTACGTTGGGTAAAGGGTTAACTGGATATCCTCTTCGCTATTGAAAACTTTTCAATTAACAGGAATATTCATTAACATGGATTTGGTAAGTTTTATGTACTTTAGAGATAAATTGAGCGTTTATTCAATTATACCTTACTTGACAGAGCTCATTGAGTTCTGCCAAACAAGACAGAATAAAATGCATCTATCAGATGTACCGAGGCCAAATACAGTTAAAACTAGAAGTCCTGTCACGAATAGTACGTTTATCTAGGCTAAATTGCGCATTGGAATTGCGCGCAATTGCCATATCGAATGGCATCCAACGCACGACAGGTTCTCCTTGTTACTCATAGCAAACACATGCAATGTTTCTACCAATGGACCTCCGGGTTACCCGGAGGTCCATTGGCTGAAACATTGCTTGTGCACATGCCATATGTACAGAATTTGATAGCTTTACTTGGGCCATAACGCGCATTTCAACGTGCTATTTGTGAGCATTTCATGACAGGACTTCTAGTTTTAACTGTATGTCTAGGAACAAGAGGAATTTTGTGTTGGTCAGGGTAATTTTCAGCATGTAAAGTTTTTTGGCCCCCAAACATGTTTGGGAGAGCATATAGTTGCCGCTTTATACGTCCATCCATCCATGCGTCTGTCCGCATCGATATCTCAGTAGTGAGTGGATGGATTTCAATGATATTTGGTATGAGGGAGCCTTGTGACAAGCCACTCCTGCACATGTTATAAAAAAGTTGCCTACATATTTTTCACCAGAATTACGGTCCTTACGTTGCAAATTTTTCATAATTGTTTTCCGTCTGCAACAATATCTCATCAGTGTGTGGTAGGAAATCAGTGGAATTTGGTACAACGGATCCTTGTGACAAGCCGCTCCTGCTCATGGTATAAAAATGGCTGTTTGTCCATCTGTTCGTCCATCCATCTGCCTGTCCACTCGTCTACCCTTACACATCGGTAGCTCAGCAGTGGGGGGATGGGTTTCAGTGAACTTTGGTATGGGGGATCCTTGTGACAAGCTGCTCCTACACATGTTTTTAAAACGTTGCCTGTAAATCTTTCAACAGAGTTATGATCCTTGAATTTCAAAAACATGTGCCAAATGATTTCCCATAGCAGGGGTCCACAATTTTACGAATCTGCTTGTTAACTCGGTTGACTGTCAGGGAGCATTCATCAGTTTTATTGATTTTCTTGTTTAACCAATTAACAGAAGTTTGCTCTGTAACCTATATGCAATTAACAGACCAAATCCGCAGGGGCGGCGGACCCCCTGAGGGGCACATGACCTTCCACTTTTTATACGCCCGTTTGAAAAACGGGACGTATTATGCAAATGGTCTCGCCATCCATTTGTCCGTCCGTCTGTCCGTCCGTGGACACATTTCGTTTCCGGACGATAACTTTAGTTATAATCGTTTGAGCTGAGTTAAATTTGGCTTATGAATTTAGTACAACAAAATACAGGTTGGGTTCGATTTCCGTCTTTGGCGGCCCATTTTTAGTAGAGTTATGGGTCTCTATGAGAATTATGCCCAAGTTTTGAAAGCCCATTAGCAGTAGAGTTATGGCACTTCGGTGATGAGAATCTAGCCCAATTTTTCATTTTCCAATGACGTTACATTTATCGTTTCTGGGTAATAATGGTTCACATGGAAATTTGTTATGTCGGCTTTTTACAACAAAATAAGGGTGAATTTCATTTCAGGTTTTGAAAGCCCATTAGCAATAGAGTTACGGCGCTTTGGTGAGCCCATTTTCTCATTTTCCAATGACGTCTTGTTAGCTCATCTTGACAAAGTCAAGCTGAGCTAATCTAATCGCTTCCCGTCCGTCGTCTGTCGTCCGTCAACACCATGTTTTGGTCTTCTCCTCCAAAGCCACTGGGCCAATTCAAGTGAAAGTTTGTGTGAGTGATGGTCCCAAAGGGGCGTTTCATTTTTGTTCAACTCGGTATGCCCAGCCCCATAGGGAGGGAGTGGGGGAAAATGCGCCAAAATATTTTAAAAATCTTCTTCTCAAGAACCAGTGTGTACAATGACTTGATATTTGCTATGGAGTTTCCATATGAGGTGTAGAATCATCAAGTTTGTTCAAACGAAGTTCGTAAAGTAATACTTGGCTTTGTAATAGGAGGGGTAAGATTTTTGGCCCCGCCCAAAATTCCTATTTTCTGAACCGATGGTTCGGTGTGAACCAAATTTGGTTTGTGGTAGTATTGGGTCATAAGTACTTGACTCATGCAAAAAAAAAAAAATTCCTGCATCCCCATGGGAACCCTGGAAGCTGAAAATAGAAATATTTTCAAACGCCCATATTTCCCAAACCCCACGGAACAGAGAGCTTTTATTTGGTATGAAGTATCCTTATGACCAGTAGAATTGAATGGTAAAAAAAATTGCCATCGGTTATGTTCGGGTGTTCTGTAATGGACATCGAAAAAAATGCTGAGTCAGCATATTTGCAAAAATTTTAAAAAATCTTTTCTCCAGAACCAATCATCAGAATCTTTTGATATTTGGTATACAGCATTCATAGGGGGTGGGGGTCAGATAAAAGTTTGTTGAAATAAAGCTCATTGGTTCATATTTGGGCTCTCTACAGGAGCCCGAAGTTTTAACATAGGGTAATATGTGGAATATTCTTTTAAAATCTTCTTCTTCAGAACCACCAGTCAGAATCTTTTAATATTTGGTATACATCATTGTTATGAGGGTCAGATTCTAGATTGTTCAAACCAAGTCCCTAGGTTAATATTTGGGCCTCCTACGGAAGCCCAAATTTTATCTTTGTTCAATATGGAGGGTAATTTAAAAAAATTTTCTTCTTCAGATCCATCAGTCAGAATGCTTTGATATTTGGTATGCAACATCTCTATGGGGGTCAGATTGAAGTTTGTTCAAATCAAATCCTAGGTATATATTTGGGCGCACTATGGTACTTAGTGCAATATGAGAAAATTTCTTTAAAAATCTTCTTCAGATCCACCAGTCGGAATGCTTTTATATTTGGTATACAACATCTCTAGGGGGGGGGGGGGGGGGGGGGGGGTCAGATTCCAGGTTGTTCAATTCGAGAACCTAGGTTAATATTTGGGCTCCATATGGGAACATGAAATTTAACTTAGTACAATATGAGGGAATTTCTTCAAAAATCTTCTTCAGATTCACTTGTCAGAATGCTTTCACATTTGGTATACAACATCTCTAGGGGGGTCAGATTCAAGTTTGTTCAAATCGGATCCATAGGTCAATATTTGGGCTCGCTATAGCCCAAATTTGAATTTAGTGCAATTCGAAGAAATTTTTTTTACAATTTCTCTTCTTCAGATCCAACAGTCAGAATGCTTTCATATTCGGTACACATCTCTAGTTTTTTATTTTGTGGTGACCTCAGATCGCGGCGACCACGCGGTGTCCTTGGTCAAGACACTTCACGCCGATTGTCCACGTGGGGGCACAGTGTACTAAGGCATCCTGCACGTCGATGGTGCACTTGTCTTCAACCAATGCTAGACCTGCTTTTGTGGGGTTAGAATGTTTGGAGCCTGACAGTTGCTCAATGGTTCTTTCAGGCTTCCTCCACCCGTAAAGCTGTCCGACACGAGCTGACCCTGGCTGTCGAAAGTGCTGTTAAACCCCAATAAATAAATAAATAAATAAATATGAAAGAGTGCTTGCTGTAAGTATTTGACAATCATGGAGTGAAAATTTTATGCGTTTCGTTAAACGAGAGAAATTCTTTAAAATGACATTTCTGAATATTTCATTTATTGTGTCACCGCCCCACGAAGTGGGGAGCGACATATAGGGATTACTTTTGTCGTCTGCGTGGTCGTCCGCGTCACTCTTTCTCTTATCCGCCACTCCTCTTTAACCTATGAATGGATTTTGATGAAACTTTCAGTGATTCTTTATCACATAATGGCATTGTGCACCTCTTATTTCATTTTTTGATCCGCTGTATTTTTTCCAGAGTTATGCCCCTTTTGTCGCCTTGCGTCGTCCACGTCACACTTTCTCTTATCCGCCACTCCTCTTTAACCTATGAATGGATTTTTTCCAGAGTTATGCCCCTTTTCCACTTAGAATTCTGTCTGAAACGCCAGGCGACACACGTCTTCCATGGAAGACTCACATCTAAGTTGACTTAACTGGCGGTGTGCTAAATAATTTTTGGTCATTAAAATTTATTCACGTCTTTGCCTTGTTACAATGCATGGGAGAGTGCCAACAGGCCAACAGTCTTTCTTCCATACATTGTGAGAAGGCAAATCCATACAGAATAAGTGATTTCAATTCAAAGATAATATGAAGCACATCCACTGAATATGAAGCCTTTAACCCTTTACCTAACATGAAAAGCAGACGACACTTGCAAACAAAATTTTTGAGTAACTAATTTTTTTCATTTTTTGTCTCAAAAACATAGGTTATGACCCCTCATTGGAACTTTGTTGAAAAACATGGCCGCCAGCAGCCATCTTGAATTCGGATGTAAATTGTCAACAATTCCATTAGCACACCCTACAGGTCGCATCTCTTACAGTTAAAACTAGAAGTCCTGTCATGAAATGCGCACAAATAGCACGTTGATATGCCCGTTAATGTACGCGTTATGGCCCAAGTAAAGCTGTCAAATTCTGTACATATGGCCTGTGCACAAGCAATGTTTCAGCCAATGGATCTCCGGGTAACCCGGAGGTCCATTGGCAGAAACATTGCATGTGTTTGCTATGAGTAACCAAGAGAACCTGCGGTGCTTTGGATGCCATTCGATATGGCAATTGCGCGCAATTCCAACGCGCAATTAAGACTAGATAAGCGCACTATTCATGACAGGACTTCTAGTTTACACTGTACCTGATCATTTTTAAATTTCATATTTAGCTTTGGTGTGAAGTCAAGATAGGAGCTATCAAATTTTTCTGAATTTCGTTAAAACATTTGGCTGCTAGCAGCCATAACGGATTGGCATTTGAATTGTCAACAATTCCATTAGCACAACATGCAGACCGCACCTCTCCACCCAATCTTTTCAAATTTCATAAACAGTTTTGGTGTGATGTCTAGATGGGCGCATTTTTTTCTAAATTTTGTTGAAAAACATGACCGGCAGTTGCCATCTTGGATTTGGCATATAAATTGTCAACAGTTCCATTAGCAGACCCTACAGGCCACACCTTTCACCCAATCTTTTTAAAATTTTATATGTAACTTTGGTATGATCTTCAGATGGGATTTGTTAAATTTTTCTGCATTATGTTGAAAAAGAAAGCCGCCACCGGCCATCGTGGATTTGACATATAAATTGTCAACAATTCCATTAGTACACCCAACGGGCCCCAGCCCTCACCAGATTTTTTTTTCAAATTTCATTTGTAGCTTTGGTGTGATTCCTTTTCTGTAGAAACTTGAGTGAGTGGCATGGCATTACTGGATCTCTCTATTTAATTCAGTTCCTTCTTGGACAAGTTTGGCTGCAGTGCCATTGACACTTTCATTTCAAATTACTGGCTTTCAGAGAAAATGTTGGCATTCGCGCGACCGACAGTTTTCTCGACTGATCACATACATGTATATTTCAGGGTCGTCGAAAGGAGGGGGGGGGCAGGGCTCCGGGGGCCGCGAGGAAGAAGCCGCCCCACCCGAGACAGCTAGTTCGCGAGCTTTTTTCAATGCCCAGTGTGTGTGAATCGACAGGCGGGCCGCGGGCCCCCGAATTCACTAGTAAGCATATATTCCTTTCAAGAACTGTCATTAGATATATCGTCGGTCGATCCGCCCACAATATGCTGTTCTGTAATTCGGTTATATAGACGTCCCGCTTCGTTATTCCTAGTCAGTTCTGAGAACTGGACATACATAATATTACTTTCAGTTTCGGTATTCTTTTGTTTACTCACTGTGTCAGACTGTGTTGTTGTTTTCTGTTTGTGTTCGAACATGAGTTCTTATCACCACAAATCTGGTTCTCAGAAAAGAAAAGAGAGAGAAAATCGCGAGAAAGAAACAGTAAAGGTAAATACATATATATATCCCTTCTTACCATTCTCTTGTGTAACCCAATCTAGTCTTTGAGAGGCAATTGAGTCATAATAGATATCGGTCGGGAGAAGGGTGAATATTTCCATGGGTCCTTGGTAAGTTGGGTTTGAAATAAGGGGGCCCAGGTAGTACTATCTAATTGATCGCCCCGGGGCCCGTATTTTCTCTCTGCGGCACTGGTATATTTCCAAGAGACATGGTCCTGGGGCAGTTTGTCCCCTGCCTAGTCTTTGTAAGACTGTGACCTAGGGGCCCTCCTGGCCAGGAGGACCCATAGGTCACAGTCTTACAAAGACTACCCCCTGCCCTCCCCTTAGCTTTTTTCCCGACCAGAGCATGCTCTGATCAAAATTCTCTTGTCTTTTGTTATCACACAATTGTAGGCTATGCACCCAAACACATAAGGGACATTCCACTCAGCCTCGACTTTGGAATCAAAATGATTTGCTAGGGCCCAGCAGATAAAGAAACTGCCTCCAGTAATCTGGGTATCACCATGTGAGCCGAAATTAAAAGCGCGAGTCAGTTGACGTGTATCATCGGTGGTCATGTTTCTGAGGCACAATTTTGTGCGGTTCTGGGCAAATTGTTGACATTAGTCCACTCCTGTAAAATACAGCTTTGCAAACTTCTTTTCCTGGTGTTAGATGCCTGAAGCATTGATAGTTTTATTCATTGCAAAGATGAATGTTAACCTAATTTACCCATGACAATCCATATTTTTGCCGAACCGTGGCATGACTGCAACTTTATGCGGCAATTGCACCATTTAGTAAGAATAGTTCGTGAAGGTTACATCGCCTGAATTATAAGTACCTTTTTGCAGCGTAATTACACAAAATTGTCCCTCGATAATATGCCTATGAGACACGTCTGAACACATCTTATAAACCTACCTCTTATTCTATTTACTGGGTGCTGGATTATCCGTTCCAGAACCGGAGTCTGACAGTGAAATTAGATCATGGTTTTGAAAAAGCTAACAAATGACCACCAGAGGCAATCCCTGCATGCTTTATTAATTGTTTTTCGCGGTTCGCGCAAGATTTGCGAAAAACTTTTGTGAATGAATGAGTTTGCGCGCCGGGGGTTTTGATTGGTCGCAAAGTGATGCAGATGACCAATCAAAACTGGAAAACATGAATCATGGGTTTTTTCTGTGTTTCAGTACAGCTATTTCTAGCCAGATGCTCGGCGAGTTAACACCCAGATTTTCTTTCGGTTATTTTTGTATGTACATAAGTTATTTAAAAGGTGAGGATCTGACACAAAGTATCAATTGGTCTACCCCCAAGTAATGAAAATGGACTCTTCCAATTGCTGACATTGAACTGACATGGAAGATACTACCAGGGTTTAAATAGTTAAGGATCCACCCACACTCTTATTCACAGCCGAAGCTAATGAGCATGCCAGGGTGGAAGGTTTGGGGTGGGCAGTTCACCCCAAGGCCATGTCTGTCCTAAAAAAATGGTGTTTTCTCGAATACCAATATTTTCTCTGAAAGCCGCTAATTTGAAAAAATTTCAACTATTCTAAACTGTTTTACTCTTCGCACACAATCTTAAAATTTGTTATTTCATTTTTTTTCTTCACTTTTTAAAAAACCGTCCGCAAAACAATATCATGTAAACCCTCATTGGAACTAGTTCGACGAGCTCGTTGAAATGGGGATTACATGATATGGCCACTCCGTTCTTGAGAGGAATAAGGTCCTCTCTGCAATGCTAAAGCACTGCAGGTGGCCCCCTTGTCCCACTCAGGGGACGATATAAAGCAGTAGAAATCACCCCGTCGATTATGTAGCTTATTTGTTTGGTAGACATCGACCAACAAGACCCACTTCCCCGCCCCAGTTGGCATTGGCATACATAAAGTACATTAAAAACGAATGCTCGAGAGTTTCTCAGTGCCACAGACTTTTGAGGAGTCTATCCACAGGCGTTGGTTAATCCTTTACCTAACCTGAAAAGCAGACGACACTGGCAAAAATAATTCTTGAATAACTAATTTTTCTTCGACGAGCTCGTTCCAACGAGGGGTCATAACCTATGTTTTTGAGACAAAAAATGAAAAAAATAATGAAAATTAATTGGCGATTTTTGAGAATACGCTGGCCGGTTTTGGCCGTTACGTTGGGTAAAGGGTTAACAACTTTTATTGTACAAGAAAGCAGAACTTGTTTACTATAGGAAACATACAGTTCAGTCGCCTGGGACTGGTCGAAATACACGCATGGGCATTGATTTCCAGGCATGCGTTTACCAGGTAACAGGAATCATTTTCAGCAACGTTTTAATTATTGACGCACCGGGTTGTACCGGGGCGGGTTGTACCCGGTGCTTCATTAATTAAATTTGTGATAATTATTCCTGTAATTGGTGTTTGGAATCTATACTACTCAAAGTTTGCTAAGCACCAAATATTTGACACATCATTGTGAAATTTGCTTGTAACATATTTGCGACATTTTTGGTGGATATGATTGAGGAATGTATTGAGATGGTCCCCAGTGTTTACATTAGCTCTCGTGACAGTCGTAGAAGCATGTACCCCTTGATTTTCATGACGTTTTCGTGTACTATCTACATGTACATGACGTGTAGGGTGTTCAATCTTCAATTCAACACAAACCCTTGTGATTTAATGATTGAATATGGCAAATGTAAGAAGACATTTGTCTGAAGCAGAAATGTGGCGGGCTGTAGGGATGGTGGGGCAAGGGGCTACCCATCGTCAGGTTGGTGAAGCCCTTGGTGTGCACCATACGGTGATCACGAGAGGCTGAACAAGATTTCAGCAGTATGGCACACCAGTAAGACGGCATGCTGGTGGCAGAGACAGGGCAACATCTGCAGCTGAACGCCGGTTTTTGATCATTCAGGCCCCTAGGAACCGATTTGCCATAGCAACTCAGCTTCGCAGTGACCTTCAGAATGCATCCAGGGTAAATGTTCCGACGCAGACTATCTGGGCAAGGTTGCACGAAGGTAGTCTCCGATCGAGAAGACCATGTATTCACTGTCCGAGAACCACCGACAGGCACGATATGAATGGGCCATGGACCACGTTGGATGGACCAGAGAAGATTAGCAACCTGTCCTTTTTATAGATGAGTGAAGGTACTGCCCAGACCACACAGATAGGCGTTCTAGGGTATGGGGGAAGACCAGAAGAGCGATTCCATGCAGTCAACATTGCTGAGCATGACCGCTATGGCGGAGGGTCAATCATGTTCTGGGGCGGCACCAGTGGGGATAGACGTACAGAGCTCTGTGTCCTTGAACGTGGTACATTGACTGCACAGCGGTGTATTGATGAGATCCTGGATGTTCAGGTCAGATTTATGCAGGTGCAGTGGATGACAGATTCATTCTGATGGGCGATAATGCCCGTTCTCATGTTGCCCATGCTGTCGGGGAGTACAGACAGAGGGATGGGATTGAGCGTATGGACTGGCCAGCAAGACCCCCGGACTTCATTCCAGTCGAACATGTCTGGAATGAGTTGCAGCTTGCAATTTCAGCCCGTTCAGTCCAGTCAAGAAGTGTCCAGGAGCTTGGTGCCATGCTGGTCCAAGAATGGAACAACATCTCACAAAGGACCACCAGGAACCTGATTGGGAGCATAAGAAGGCGTTGTCAAGCATTAATTAACAGTAACGGGTGTCATACTCGATACTGAACCCATACTAGTTCGCTCCGTTATGACACCCGATACTGAACCCATACTAGTTCGCTCCGTCAACTTTTTGGCAAATTTTCTCTTTTACCAATAATATCCATTTTCCATGGCTATCGTACATGTATTCAAAAGCTAAAAAAATGTCAAACACAAAGTTTCTGTACTTAAATCATTAAAGATATAATTAAATGAAAAATATATACACTCTTCGTTACAATATTTCAACTAAAACGTAAAACAGGTAATTGGATATACTTGGTGCTTAGCAAAGGTTGAGTAGTATACTACTATTGCGTCCGTGAAAATATTGCCCACCCGTGGAAAGTGAACTCTCCACGGTGGTCGTACGTCGACTTGCTGGATAACGCGGAATTAACTTCCTAAATGACATCACGGTTCGGGGCATCACTTCGTGAACGATGCTGTTACAAACGATTCAGTGCCAGCTTTACCATCAGTACCAGACGTTCAAGCTATTTCACGCCGTTCTGGTGATTCTATGATTGAAATTTAGACGCGTATAATAGTAATATAATGACGTAAAATAATTAGATGTATAGAAAGTGATTCCGAGAGTTATATTGAGCTCATAACAGAGTAACTTGTCCTAAAATCCTTGTTGATCGATTCGCCCAGGGTGTTTTTTAGGGTGATGAGTCGGCGTCTCAATTCTAACTTCCTTGTAAATGAACATTTAAAATGTTCTAAAAATTAACCCACTGAACTCTAGTAGCATCTTCCATGCCAGTTCAATGGCAGCAATTAGAAGAGTCCATTTTCATTATTTAGGGTAGACCAGTCAATATTTTCAACGGGCAGCCTCTGGGCTGCACGTTGAAAATATTGATTGGTCTACCCCACACATTTACCGAACGCCCCATTCAATATAATGACGTGTGACGTACAATATTCCAGGCCAGAAAAACGGCCACTAGGGTTCAAAGGGTTAACAAAAACATGAAAATATTCTCATTTGCAGTATTATAATAAATTAAATTTTATTGATATTATCGTGGGAAAGTGGGGTTATTTATGCTTGGGTGATCTGGCTAGTGCAGGCTTGAAAGAACGATCAACTGATCCTTGTTGTTGTTTTGAAACGTACGTTTATGCAGTATTTATTTATTTATTGGTGTTTAAGGTCACATATGTATGCACAATGGCTAATCGTGACCGTGACAGTTTTACGGGTGGAGGAAGCCGGAGTACCCGGAGAGAACCACCGAGCAACGACGAGCAGCTGTCAGCTCTCCAACATCGTAACTCTGAACTCTGCACCGCAGCACAGGCAGGGTTAGATTGGTTGAAGACATGCGCACCATCGACGTGCAGTACGCCTCAGTACACAGCGTCATCGTGCCCCCATGTAGGCAATCGGGTTGAAGTGTCTTGCCCAAGGACACAACGCGGTTGCCGCAGGTGGGATTCGAACCGAGGACCTCTCGGCTTGCAGCCTGCACCTCTACCAACTGAGCCACCGCGCCCCCTCACGTTTATGCAGTCGACCTGGGTCGAACATTGCGCAGTAAAATGTCACGTAGCATATAATAAAAAGAAAATCGACGCTATTTTAGTGAATATCGTGAACTATCTCGATAAAACGTCCAGGTCCACGCGCATCAGATATTTCTCGATTTTCACTGAAATTTATTTATTTATTTATTGGTGTTTAAGGTCACATATTTCTGCACAATGGCTAACCATGACCGTGACAGTTTTACGGGTGGAGGAAGCCGGGGTACCCGGTGAGAACCACCGAGCAACGGCGAGCAACTGTCAGCTCCCCAACACACCAACTCCACACAAGCAGGGTTAGCATTGGTTGAAGACAGGTGCACCATCGACAAGCAGTACACCTTAGTACACAGAGTCACCGTGCCCCCACGCGGGCAATGGAGATGAAGTGCCTTGCCCAAGGACACAGTGCGGTTGCCGCTGGTGGGATCCGAACCGAGGACCTCTCGGCTTGCAGCCTGCACCTTTACCTACTGAGCCACCGCGCCCCCATTCACTGAAATTGGGCAGATATCATCTCTGTATCACCTAATGTTTGAGTTATTTTGAGGCTTCATCGTGCTAAGAGGAAAACAAACGCAGAGAACCAGCTGTCGCGTGTGTGCGGGAGAGAGGGATGGTGGGGGTTAATCTATTCAATGGCGGCGCCAGAGTTACAGAAGTGAGGGGGTACGGTTGGGTATTGCCCGCCGCGCAGCGGCGGCCTTGCCGCGCAGCGCCGGCCTTGCCGCGCAGCGCCAACCCGGGCGGGTTTCGGGAGGTGTGTCGAAAATTTCTAAAACTTACGTTGTAAATGGTGTTCTCTGGAGCATTCTCAGACAATTAAATTAAAACAGTTTTATCCTTTTGAAACTTATTGGTTAGGTCTTTCAGTTATAGAAAACGTCGTACATTGTGACATTTTAACGGAAGAACGCTGTTGTAAAGTGCGAGCACAAAGCACCAAACGACACTCAAATCGAAAATGAAAGTAGGCTGCATTCCAAACGGATGAGTTGCACGCTCTCGATTCTACCATTCCTCGAATATACTCTTAAGCGGTATGTTTCAGACCGTTTGAACGCGGCACGCCTTGTTTGGAATGTGGGCCCTCGACTCTTGTTTGCAGTTAATGTTTATGGGAGGGGGGGGGGGGGGCACACACAAACATTTAAAAACTTCTCTGATTTAGTGCACTTGGGAATATGGAATTAAGCATACCCACCATTACACAACAAAGTTCAATACAAAAATTAAAATGTTAGTATTTTTTTTTACTACGCTTGGCGACAAAAATGGAGGAGTAAGTACCCCCCTCCCCCCCCCCCCCCCCCCCCACCCTGGCGCCGCCACTGAATCTATTCAGGGCTAGCATAATGTTTCTGTTAACTCTGACAAACTGTAAATAATGGATTCTGGTTGATTGAGGGTATTTAACTTTATCAGAGAATTTTGGTAGGTTTTTGGGGTTATTTTGGTTATTTTTCTGACAACTGATGCATTACAGAACATTCAAATGCTCATAGAACACAAGCTTGTGAGCATAACAAACAAGAATCATATATTAAGAACATTTCAGGGACATTTCAGCCCGCTTGTGTTAATTACCTCTACAGGTTAATCTTAGACAATCAATTTATTTACTTATTTTATTTATTTTATTCATTGGGGATCAGCGACACTCTCGACAGCCCGTGCCACCTCGTGTCGGACAGTTTTATCGGAGGGCGAAGCTGAGGTACTCGGAGAGAACCACCGAGCAGCAGCGAGCAACTCTCAAACTCCCCAACGTACTACCTCCGCAGCAGCAGGGTCAGCAAAAAATGTCACTCTCTGACCGACCAGTGCAATCAACCTCATATTAACCCTTTACTCAACGAATCGGCCACAACCGCCCGCTAATATGCAAATTCAGCAGCTGAAAAAATACTATTTTTTAAAAAATTTCAACAAAAACATATCATGTGACCCCTCTTTGGTACGAGTTCCTCGAATTTCTTGAAATTTTTTTAAAAAAATTATATTTAAGGTGATTCTAAAGTCATGGCTGCCTACATGGAAGCCAGAAACATAGAAAAATGTGAACATTTCATTGAACAATAACTTGGCAACGAAATAGCCTTGCCCTTGGATACCAGAGTTGGGGGGAATGGTCATGCCACATAGAACGTGATGGGACCCGCAAAATATGCATTTAACAAATTTGCGAGTCATTTGGAGACATCAGAAAATGTGTACTGTCAAAAAGTCGGAAATGACGCAGTCAGGTTTTCAAAAAATAGCGAGACGCCTCACCTAACAATGAACAACCAACGTGAGCTATATCTGTAATGTACTGCAGTAGTTGAGTCTTAATTTTGAATAAAACACTTCGAAGATAGGGCTAAGCACGTTGTCAACCTGGGTTATTTCAGTCTGAAAAGTGTCCGCCATGTTGACGGTGGGAAATTCAAAACACTGAAGGTTGTGGGCAACAATGCGACGAAAGATCTCTCCATATGTCCCGTAAATTCTCATGACAATGCCACTGCTGAAATTCTGATTGTCGATATATCTCAAGGGGAACAGACTGATAGAGGCAAATTGCATTGATTGTCTGTTCTATGTAAATATTCTTCCTTCACCAACTGAAACAACCAATTTGTTTACATGGATCGACCTTGCCATTAGTTTGTATTCATGCGCCAAAATTACCAGTGGCGTAGCGGAAAATCTGGTGGCCCCCGCGAGATAGAGACGGGGACCCTTTCATAATGGTGGTTGCCTTTAAAACGGGAGCAAATTTAGTGTTGTTACCGTGCATAGCATACAGGATTTCACGTAGTACATACGCCATAAATTAAATGAAGGTGTAGCCTATAGGATCGATTCTAAAAGCACGACTCTATAGATTTTTTCATTACATGTTTTAAGTTTCACCCCCACCATCCAACGATTCACACATGCACGCCCAACATGTATGACTTGAGAGGCACCATGTATACTCTCCCAAAAAAGAAAGTGTGCATGCTAAAAAATAACACTAAAAAAAGATATATATCATTTTCATTCATGGAAATTTGATTCAATCACAGATGAATCAATTTGTGATCAACACGAGAAATTTCATTACGCTACGACGAATACTCTTGGTGCCATGGAGAGTCAAAGACACTAAGGGTCAAACACAAAAGTCACACACTCAATATCTGTTATGACCTCCGTCTGCATCGACTACTGCTGTGCATCTACGGCTCCTGGAAGCGAACAAATTAGCATGGAAGTGTTGTGGGGTGTTGTTCCATATTCTGATAAGCTGTCTTTGGAGTTCCACAAGCGTTGACGGTGCATGAGGAAGCCGGCGTAGCTGACGTTTCATTTCGTCCCATACGTGCTCAATGGGTGAGATATCGGGCGAATTTGTGGGCCAGGGAAGAACATCCACTTGTTGCTGCAGATACTGTTAAACAACACGAGCTGCGTGGGGTCGGGCGTTGTCCTGCTATAGAATGACGCCGGGGACGTGACGTTGCAGAAATCGGACAACAGGTGTAAGCACTTCATCACGATATCTGGCTGCATTGAGATTGCCATCAATAATGACCAGCTCAGTTCTGTTACGGGCAGTGATGCCACCCCACACCATGAGAGACCCTCCCCCATAACGGTTTCGCTCCACGACACCTGGATCTGCGTAGCGTTCGTTTCGACGTCTGTACACTCTCTGGCGGCCATCTGATGATGAAAGATGGAAACGACATTCATCTGTGAATAAAACACGCCGCCACCAGAGTAAGGGATGCCTGAGATGTTGTCTACACCACTGCAGTCGAGCATGACTATGACGTAACGTCAAAATCGGACGAATTGCAGATCTTCGAGGACGTAAGCCGTATTCTCTCAGCCGGTTGATAACTGTTTGAGGATGTATCCGTCTCAGGTTAGGGATGTTCCTGGCTGTCGTCGTTGCCGGAGATGGACGACACGGATATACCGATCTTGTGCAGGGGTTGTAACTCAGGGTCTCCCGGAGCGGGGTCGGTCTCGAACGTCATCATGTTGTGCATGTCGATGGACTAGCCTGTCTACAGTGTTACGGTGGCAGTTCAAATGCTGGGCAACCTCTCTGTGTGTTCTGCCAGCTCTAATCATATCCAGGGCAAGGAGACGTTGATTCATTGTCAATCTTGGCATGCTAATGTGGAGTCGTTTTAACAGCAGCGCAAGTTTGAATGTGAACGATAGGAAGGCCTTACTTTAGTGTTTAAATACCCAAGGATTCACACTGCTGCATGAATTTTCAGACTCTCCACGTGCAAAACATGCCTTTTCACAAACGTGCAGCACGTCATTTAACGATAATGCAATTTTAACGGGGAAAGCTGTTTTTGTGTTCAATATTACTTATTCATGAACAGGTTAACACTCTTTACACCTACGAAATTATTTTTTTGGAGTTTGATCAATTTCTGCAATGAACACTTTCTTTTTTGGGCGAGTATATGTATATTATTCATTTCTCACCCCTATCAGTTACAATGATGTAGCGTTCACTTAAAAGAATAATACATAGACTACAAAGAGTACGTGGTGTGGAAGTGAGAGTTTGAAATTATGTGTATTTGGTACATTGTGACTCTCTCTCTCTCTTTCCCTCTTTCTTTCAGCTTTAGGGCGTCCTTCAGGACGCCCCCCCCCCCCGCAATGCGGGCCCTGCGGTCCCATCCCCTACGCCACTGAAAATTACCAATAGAGAACAAAAATTGTAGTTATCTCTAATTAACAAAACTGTGACATATAGTGGAATTAGAATCCCATGTTGTATTCTTTCGTTGTTGAAATATTCGTAAACTGGTTGATTTTTCACTTCTTTTAATCGCAAAGCGGGGGAACTATTGTTCGTCATGTAATATTGATGGTACAACTTTATTGGTCTGTCATTCGGTCCCGTTTCGGTCTGGTTTCGGTGAGTTCCAGAAATAATGCTCCTATTTTGCGATCTGGTGTGATTTGCATGGCGAATCATTGTAAACGATGTATTTTAGGTGAAATTTCCCGATTCGTAGAATTACCACAAACAAGTTGTACTATTCACTCGAACGAGCAATTGCTCGATAGTTCATTTGCTCGGTAGACATCGAGTCGTCCGAGCAGTATGTGAGAGTCACTCGAACGAGCATTTACTCTAAAGCTCGTTTGCTCTATGGGCTTCAAGTCATTCGAGCAATGATTTATCAGTAACTGCCCGATACCGTATAAGGGATATTTGGGATAGGTATGTCTTGTGGTGGCCTAGAAGGTTGGGCCAAACAGGTAATAGTATCCTCACATAAGTATCCTATAGAAGGTATCCTCGATAGGTATCCTCAAATACTACAGTACCGGGCCATATGTATCCTCAAATACTGAAATGAGTCGACGAGCAATATGTGCGAGTCACTCGAACGAGCAATTGCTCGATAGCTCATTTGCTCGATGAGCTTCGAGTCGGTCGAGCAATGGTTTATCAGTAACTGCTCGATAGCTGAAAGAGATATTTAGAAATGATATAGACTTTTGTTATACAGATGGGAGATAACTCTGCATACAGATTATGGGAAATCAAACAATCTGATTGATTAGTTATAATCTATATAAATGATCTAGATAAATGAAACAACAAGAGTACTCGGAAAAGGGTCAGATCTAACAAAAATAGGCCAGAACAGCTATATATAGCGATAATGAGGTAAACTGTTCCAGTTAATAGGCTCTTCTACTCTACTGGAGTATACTCCAGAACAAAGGAACATGGTCAGATAGACAAAAAATATTGCAGAGATAGACAGAAGCAGACAATTTTGAAAGAATTCGAAATAGTACAAATTGTCGGGTTGTTTGTGGTAATTCTACGGGTCGGGAAATTACGCCTGTTCAATCGAACACACACTCGGAACTTACCCCTGTCCTATTATAAGCCTTTGGGTAACATAGCAACCACGTGCCACCATAGAAACCAAGAGGGCGGCCTCCAGTATACAAAATGGACGACGGAAACACGTATCACCCTAACAACACGCGCTGCGCATGCGCACTAACACCACGTATCAATATGGGGATGACGTCACAACATGAGCGCTCACGCGGGTTACCATGACAAGACAACATAGCGCCACTGGGTCACGTGACTTGACGTCACTTCCGGGGTCCCCCAAATCATGCCCCAAACGTGCGAGACATACTACTAAGGTGGCACTTCTGTGACGTTTTCTCGTATCACAGAATATATACGCTTTCTGCCTTAAAAACAGAGCTCATCACCTCCCGCTGGAATTGCTCCAGTAAGCTCATCAGTTACCGTTGAAGATCATAATCACCTGCTATGTTTGTGTTGCAAAATGTGTACAAATAATGAAATCTGAATGGTCATTTATCTGTGCAACAATAGTGATTTGATCAGTATGTTAGATAAATACTTGAAAGAAAGTTGTCATTAATCTTGTCTTCCAGTTATATTAAATACAAGTACATAGTGATAAAGAGGTAAGAGATTGTTATTTCATGGAACTCTTGGACATCTTGAATGGGTGTTTTGCGGAAAACATAATGTCAAGCAAAATGGTTGAGAAGAATGCATAACTGTATCATACCACTGGGGCAGGGGGGGGGGGGGGGTACTAGTCTGCAGGTCACAGACTGAATCAGAATAACATAGTCTGTCAACACCAGGGCCTAAAACCTGAACTCACTGTTTACAATATTTACTGCACAGGTTTCACAGTGTACACACTAGTAAGAGGGCGCAAGAATCAAGAGAAAACCTTTATGACAAAAATACTGAATACAGGTGGAAATTGAAGATGGCTTGGGAATGCAGCATGATTTCAGTCCAATCTGGAAATGTGCCACTGTTAAAGGAGTCACTATTGTGGATGGGATGTGAACCAGCATCAAATGCCGAGTTGGTCTATTACTGTTGCAGGCAATATTAATGTGTACCTTTTTTCCCTGTACAAATTTTTCTGGGGACTATTAAAATAGCCGGTGTCCGTCCGATCGTGTATCCGTCCCTCTGTGGTTTCTCTATGATAACTTTAGTTATAGTTGACCAAATCAAATGAAATCGCGGTGGCTCAGTTGGTAGAGGTGCAGGCTGCAAGCCGAGAGGTCCTCGGTTCGAATCCCACCTGCGGCAACCGCGTTGTGTCCTTGGGCAAGACACTTCACCCCGATTGCCTACATGGGGGCACGATGACGCTGTGTACTGAGGCGTTCTGCACGTCGATGGTGCGCATGTCTTCAACCAATCTAACCCTGCCTGTGTTGCGGTTCAGAGTTACGATGTTGGGGAGCTGACAGCTGCTCGTCGTTGCTCGGTGGTTCTCTCCGGGTACTCCGGCTTCCTCCACCCGTAAAACTGTCATGGTGTCATGGTCACGATTAGCCATTGTGCATAAATATGTGACCTTAAACAGCAATAAATAAATAAATAAATATCAAATGAAATTTGGTATGCAGGTGTATCAACATAAAATACAGGTCCAGTTCGAATCGTGCAGTCCGACAATTTTTGCCAAAGTTACGCCCCTCTTTCAACATTGAAAACTTCATTGTCTTTTAGTTTCCAACCAATAATTTGAGCTGTAATTGACAGAATCAAATAAAATTTGTTGTGTAGGTTTATCAACATAAAATGCAGGTCCAGTCAAATCAGGGTTTGATCCGACCATTTTTAAATTTTAAAAAATTCAATTTATTTTGATGAGGGAGGGGGGGGGGGGGGTGGTGGCCACGCAGTCTTTTATTTTCTATTATTGGAATTTGACGATATACTTTCAACAGGGTCATCTCATGTCAAGACAGTTTTACGAGGGCAGAAGATATATCACTTGTATGGCTAATATTTGTAGGGGCGGTAAACTAGATTACTGATTAGTGTGGTGTGCCATACTTTTGAGCTGTAAATAGTTCCCTGTGAAAAAAATGGCTGGACCAGTGCAGGCAGTGGTCCTTCAAAAATTTAAATCAACATACAACTGGATTTATTTTTTAAAAAGTTATGACTCCACTGTTGTTCTCTTGTGCATATAGAAAATATATCGTTCAATGCGAGATCCATATTTTAAGTTTTGGTGGCAGGAAGTTGACCGTGAGTTAGGGATTTTCAAAAGCATTTTTTTGGTTAGTAAATTCTTTTTTTAAAATTTTAATCACATTTTTGTAATCTATTAGGTAGGAAGCAATCATTCATGTATCAGGGGTGGCGCCAGGGATTTCTCGACAGAGGGGCTGACCTCTCCGACAGGGGGGGGGGGGGGGGGGCTATAACATTTGACCTCACAAACGAAGGAAAATGAGTGAAAATTGGTAAATTGGAGAACCAAAGTAGAAGCACATTGAGTATGTTTGTTGATTATTTAACTCTTTACCTGACCTGAAAAGCAGACGACACTTGCAAAAATAATTCTTGAACTAATTTTTTTTCATTTTTTGTCTCAAAAACATAGGTTATGACCCCTCGTTGGAACGAGCTCGTCCCAACGAGGGGTCATAACCTATGTTTTTGAGACAAAAAATGAAAATTAATTGGAGATTTTTGAGAATAGCGCTGGCCGGTTTTGGCCGTTACCTTAGGTAAAGGGTTAAAGTAAACATATTATAATAAGGTCGGGAAATATTTTATCTATAAAGCCAGTTTGACGAACGACATTAAGGAATTTCGTGAGTAGGGCCCCGCGAAGCTTCGAGTATTCGATTCGATGTCGACATCGCTTTGGTATTCGTATATCGATCTCGAATAGTTTGCCGATTCGTTAGTCAAACGAAGCTTCGAGGAAAATGAATCAGTGTTCGACAATGTACATTTTGAGTTTTTAGAACGGGAAATTAAACGTTCGTTTTGTGACTTTTGCAAATTGGAGCTGTTTTAACTTGTAGCCTGTTCACGCCCCATCTATACAACCGAAATATCCAGCTATGGGCCTAAGCCCCGCTCTCAATCCCAGAATCTTCTAACACAATAATGGGGGCATGTCGCCAGGAGCGCTTCCATTATTATGTTAGAAACCTGTGGGAGGAAGATCTCTTTAGTTTCTTTGCATTGTTCGGCGTTGGTACTTGGAAGTTGGAATGAAGTAAAAGCAACTTGTGTGAATGAGCACTGCGTCAATATTCGAGTTAAATAATGCAGAAACTAACACAGTTTAACGCCTTCGCTGCTTTTGATGTATACTGAGTTATTGAGTTGAGAACGGACCGAAATCTACAAGACCCGAATCCTGATAATACAAAAACAACCAAACATTACAGTAATGAGGTTCCTATAAGATGTACATGTATTTAGCCAGGCTAACGTACCTGAAGTTGGCGGCTGTAGCCGACTTCAACCCATGGGAATTAATGTGCCACTTGTATTACATCTGTGCTTTTAATTCTCATCTTTCAATTTAGTGGTTTTTCTCAAATGTTTCTGGGCAGTTACACCTTAATTTCTGTCCATATTTATGTCTTGAATTTATTGTCGAGCCAAGTGAACATCTGAATGGTCATTCAACAAGAAAGAAAATTAAAACAACGCCAAGTTATCAGGTTATGTCAACTCTCTCTTCTCGCAGTGCTTTCCGGACATTTCTGCACAAGATAATGCCAGTTATAGTTATTTCTCGAGTTTATCCCGATTCGATTCGAGATTCGATTCGATGTCGACATCAGTCCCGATTCGATTCGAGATTCGATTCGAACATAAATTTCCCGATTCGCAGGGCCCTATTCGTGAGAATCACGATTCTCTATCAAAGTTCCAGTGCTGCACGGGTTCGAGACTGACAAGACGAGATATCTACATTCGATTGTCGGAAATTTCTCGTGAAGTCGGGTTTACGAGACTCTCCGACGGACTGACTAAAAATCTCCGACGGGGGTGGGGGGGTGGGGGGGGCTGGACCTCTCCGACGGGGGGGGGGGGGCTGTAGCCCCCTCTGAACCCCCTTGGTGCCACCACTGTCATATATTAAATAACAATTACCATTGACAAGTGATGAAAAAAAACATCATGTTTTCCACCTGTCCACTCAAACTACAATCTTCAGTTCAGAATCACGGAAAAGGGTTAAATATATATTAAATATTTTTATGCAGTCTGTTATAATAAATCATCCTTATGCATCTTGTAATGATACATAGTTAACTGGAAAACTTCCTATTTTGTCGTTCAGTTCTCCACGCCACCAACTTTCGCCTGATCGATCGAGTACCAGTATCTTATCTCCCTTTACAAAGGATAACTCATCTTCTTCTTGTGCTGTAAAATCGTACAACGCTGTGGCTTACTACAAAATAAGAGAAAAGTTTATAGATAACAATTTTTAATCTGAAGCCTTACCTAAAACGAAAAGCAGATGACACTTGCAAACAAACTTCTCAAATAACTCCTTTTTTTATTTTTTACATCAAAAACAAAGCTTATGACTCCCTCTTTGGAACGAGCCAACCACTGTTGGAATTCCGGTCGTTTCACGATTTTGGCCAAGAAAATCAGCCTTCAGGGTTCAGCGAGTTAAAATACGTAGAGTTTACAAGTGAAAAGCAATCTATGTTGATACTGTCGACGCCGATTGCTGTACTCTGGTGAACTCCTAATATACTATCAGTGGCGTAGATAAAGGGAGGGGGGGGGGGGGCGGAGAATTTATGCCTAATAACATTAAAATGCTGGCTTTGGGGATAAAAACATGCTATTTTGGGTAAATTTTGGGTAACAAAGACCAATTTTCAGTACATTTGCAGTAAACAACAGATTCTTTCTGTTTGTTTGGGTTTTTGTTGTTGTTACACTGTAGGAAAATTTTCGGTTTGTTGGAAAACTTTGTGCTTGCCCCTCCGCCAGCGAAAAGCTATCTACGTCACTGTACACTATTCAAATAAGTTGGAGATATCCAAACTGATGTTGATATTTTCGGAAAATTGTATTGGATACGCGTGATTGGACACATCAACATGTTACTGAGTTTTGTGTGGATCATAAATGTCACCGGCCCACGAAAACTTCGTTCAGGTTTTTCGCACGGCACCACGGTAATCTCATAGGAGTGTCAATGGTGGCGGGGTGGTGTATTCATGCAAAATATATAAATTTATATACGCTAACACCCTCCTTGAACCCACTCCATTTCAGACCCTAACCTCAGCGTATTTATTTTTTACTTAACCCCTAGAACCCTGGTGGAATCTTCCATATCAATTCATTGGCAGAAAATTGAAAGAAGCCATATTCATTATTTGTGGGCAGACCAATTAATATTTTCAACGTGCAGCCTCAGGGCTGCACGTTGAAAATATTGATTGGTCTTTCCCCACACATTCACTTACCAGCTATGAAAATACGTGACACGTAATGGTGCACACCCAATATTGTTAATTTCGGTAAATATTGCAGGCCCTAAGCAAGATTTTTCAGGAAAGAGATGGTATATATCGCATAAATAGCAGCGGTTATGTGAAATATAACAATTTGCCAAAACGTGTTGTAGAGCGACATGCAAATAAACACAGAACCACACATGTATGTTCATATGTTAATGTGGCGACAAATATGGCAATCGGGAAATTTTGAAAGATTGCGGAAGGATCAAACTCGAGACAAGCTATAGTAAAACAAACCTTCATTTTTTAAACTGACAAAAGATCATAATTCAATGGCAAATTGGTTCATTAGAGTTTAACAACACTTTCAAAAACCAAGACTATATTATGAGCTGGATTGTACGTCAATCTCAATAACTAAGGTTATTATATCACGTTGTCAGTTCCCAAGATCCTTCCCATCCTTCAATACCTAGACGAGCAAAAGAGTCGTACGTGGAGTCACTCGTTCAGGCAATTACTCTATGGCTCATTTGTTCGATTCTGGTCGATCGAGAAATCTGAGATGGTTAGGAAGCCTGTCCTAGTGCTAGTAGTGGTACAAGGCTGCAAGAGTGGAAGAAGACTACAGGTTTTGGTGACTACTGTAAAAGCTAATCATAGGACAGACGATGGCAATATTGGGAAAATCAGTAATAGTTGTATTAGAGATATGAAGATCATGGAAAGGTCTAGAACTGAGCAGATGCTAGGAGCTAAATTATCATCAAGTATATATAGTACTACGTCATCATGTCATAGGTATCCTCCTATACCCCGATGAGCATTAAGAGTCGTAAAAGAAATTGCTCTTTCGATACTCATTTGCTCAATGGGATTTGAGTCGTTCGAGCAATGACTTTTTCAGTAATTGCTCAAAAGCTTATTTGCTCGATAAGATTCGAGTCGTTCGAATAATACCTATCCCTGCTTGACTGTATTTTGGGTTTGAGGATTATACACAAGGAAGGCAAAAAACTGAGACGTCCAAGACAAAATAGACTGTTGGGATAGGCAGAAATGGGCCCAGTAAAAGGCAAAACAGGCCTGGAAATAGAAGGATAAACCACAGAATATACCGGGATAGATAAAATACCGAGACTATGGTGCACATTCGAAACAATAAAGTTACAAAAAGAAGAATTCTAGGGGACAACAGATAGAAACCGAATATTTAGTGGGAAATCCGCACTAGTAAAAGAACTGTTGGATTTATTTGGTTAATTTTACAAAGTATTCGAACAAATACAATTACTCATACCAGGAAACGCACCTCAACTTAAAGCACTGCATGCTACTCTTTTAAGCCCAAAATTGAGGAATCCGTGCCAAATAAAGCTGTTTTGATGGTTTAGAGGATTTGTCTGGATGTTCGTGGTAATTCGATTTATTCCAGTTCACGTAAAATTTATCCACATGAGACCTCTCATCATTCATTTAGCACTACGTGCTACTATTATAAGCCCTAGATGGGGGTTTAGTAGTTTTGGTAGTTTTGGATTATTTAGAGGGATTGTCAGTTTTTTTGTTGTAATTAAATTTACTCTTATTCAATCGAAAACACCCTCCGAACACACCCCTTTCCTATCAGAAGGTTTTGGGTCACATAGAAACCATGTGCTACCATAGAAACCAAGATGGCGGTCTCAGATATACAAAATGGACGACATACACTTGTCTCACCTCAACAAAAACGTGCGGCGCATGTACACTAGGACCACGTATCACTATGGGGATGTTGTCACAAGATGGCAGTCACGCGGGCTACCATGACAACCAAAAATGAAGTAACTGGGCCATCTCACATCAGATTCGGCTAATGTGGGTCGATCGGGTACATGATTTACTACTAACATCAAGCCGAGAGATACACGGTTCGATCCCCAGCAGGGGTAACTGCGTTATGTCATTGGGCAAGGCACTTAATCACGATTTCCCATGTGGGGGCACAGTGGCGCAGCCATGGGGTGTTCTGGGGGCACACCCCCCCCCCCCCCCTCCAAAAAAAAAATATAATTCCGATAGGATCACCAATCCAATGTCGAGTTGTGACGGTACAAAAGTGGGTTTAATCATTATCAACTTATCGTCCGGAAACCAATTGTTTACAATTTACTATGTGAAGGGTCACTATGACCTTGACCTTAGACCTAATGATTCCAAAATAAATAGGGCTCCTTCTTGCAACAACGACAACCTACCTATGAAGTTTCATGACTTTGGGTGGAACCATTGTCAAGTTATCATCTGGAAACCAATTGTTTACGATTTATTACGTTCAAGGTCAATCGACCTTGACCTTTGACCTAGCGTGTCCAAGATAAATAGGGGTCTTCCACTCACCTAGGCCAACCTACCAATGAAGCTTCGTGAATGTGGGTTCAAGCGTATTCAAGTTATCATCCAGAAACGAATTGTTTACGATTTACTATGTACAAGGTAACTGTGACCTTGACCTTTCACCTAGCGAGTCCAAAATAAATACGGTTCTTCCTCTCACCGATGCCAACCATCCTATGAAGTTTCATGAATGTGGGACAAGTTATCATTCGGAAACCAATTGTTTACAATTTACTATGTTCATAGTCACTGTGGCCTTGACCTTTGACCAAGCATGTCCAAAATAAATAGGGTTCTTCCACTCACCGATGCCAACCTACCTATTGAGTTTCATGAACGTGGGACGAACCATTATCAAGTTATCATCCGGAAACCAATTGTTTACGCCGCCCGCCAATCACCAAACTATAAGACCAGCCGGACTTCGTCACAACTTGACTAAACAAGAGGCCCCAAGGGGCCTTAATCGCTCACCTGCCAACGTAGTTCAAAGAAGTATTTGGGGTCACATTCAGTTATGCATGGTTCATCAACACTACAAAGGAATGAATGCATGAGAGGCAAATTTTATGGAAAAACACTAAGGAATCGATTTGAACAAACCTGAACCTAACATGCTCCCCATGCCACTCCCACCCCTGCCCGTAGAGAGCCCAAATAATAAGCCAGGGCTCAAATTTAACAAACTTGAACCTGACCCCCCCTTGAGATGTTATATACCAAATATCAAAAACAATTCTGACCGGTGGAGCTGAAGAAGGAGGTTTTTAAAGAAAAGAATCTTTGGGCTCCAATAGAGAGCCCAAATACTAACTGAGGCACCCGGTTTGTACAAACTTGAATCTGACCCTCTTAGAGATGTTGTATACCAAATACGAAAGCATTCATACCAAATATGAAAGATGTTTAAAGAAATTTCCTCATATTTCACTAAGTTAAAATTCGGGCTCCTATTGGGAGCCCGATTATTAACCCGTGGACTCGATTTGAATAAACTTGAACCTGACTGGTATATAACCCCTAGAAATGTTACCAAATATCAAAATATTCTAAATGATGGTTCTGGAGTAGATTTTTTAAATTTTTTTTTTTAAAAAAATGTATGGGTGCTATATCAGAGTAATGCCCTTTGTGGTGCCCATTGTGGGCGCGGCAAGGCTAATTGTACAAACTTGAATTGACATATGATAAGGAACATGCACACCAAATTCGGTTCAATTTGGTCCAGTAGTTTGGGAGGAGAAGTCGATAATGTAAAGTTCACGACGGACGTCGACGGACGGCAAGTGATAAGTTAAGCTCCCTTCGGTGAGCTAAAAATCATCCATACGCCCCCCCCCCCCCTCTCCCCTCCAAGTTACCCCATGTAGGGAACATTAGGCAAGAAATTTTATTATGGAGATATTTATACTTGCAGGATGTATGGGGGGGGGGGGGTGCGGGGTGCGTAATAGCAGATTTATGTGTGATATCCGACCTATCTTAAGTTAATGACACCAATGTTGTCAGTTATTTGCCAGACTCGAGAAAAAAACGTCGCCGGTGTTCCGTGATATCATTAGGCATACTTATTTAATTCTATTCATTTAGTTTCCTATTTTTAGTCGAATTTTTCAACAACAAAAAAACTTGACTATTGGTATGGCGAGGGCCGGTCGCCGGCCCTTTTTGGTGAAAAAATTAGTTATTTCTGGACGGGTTTTGATATTTGGTGTGTCGCTTGATATGCACGTGCAACACCCAATGACGCAAAATAGGGCGTGTCTGCGCTTTTTCTCAAGAGTTATGGCCCTTTGTTAAAATCTACTAATTTTGAGCTTGATAGCGCGATATTTCAACAAACGTCAAATATCTTTGTCAAAATAGCCCTCAGAGAACTTGTTCCGACCTAAAAGCAGAGGGTCGTGCATCATATAAGAGGAAAAATTTTGTACTAGACTACTTTATTAGTACAAGACTACTTTATTGGTTGCTGTGCACAATTTATAGGGATTTTACATGATTTTTTCAATATGTAGACAGCCCTCTCATTTTAGTGGGAAATTGTGCTACAAAGCATGAGAAGTAACACACTTTTTTCAGAATTTGAAAATTCCAAATACTTTTTGAGATATGACAATTTGAAGGTTGCTGGCTGACAGATATTTTTGTCACGGAAGCCTAGTGCTTTCATGCTATTTTGGTGAGGCTAAAACGTGCCAAAAAGAGACCTTTTTCATGCAAAAAAACAGAGTTTGCAAACACAAAAACATTCATAAAACAAAAGAAACTCGAGATAGAATTTCAAAATTTTCACCAAATGTTGCCAATTTTACGTGTTTTTAATTTGTGAAAATTGCAAACCAGTTTTTCTATTTTTAGCTTGTGTCTAATTTGCATATAATTAGCATAAAATTTTCAAAAAACATGAAAATTCACACAGAAGGCCTAAAATTCACAAGTTTGCATGGCAAACAATTTCTTTCAGCAATTATTGAAAGACCATTTGTTCACTTGTCTGAAATGTCGAAAAAATATTGAAAAAGCGTGAAAAATAGCACTTAATTTGCATATAATTTGCATAATTTGAATATTTAAAAAAAATGGAATTACAGTAATTTAAACGAACATTTGCCTACTTACTAAACATTTTACAGACATAAAATCCACAATGACACAATTTCAAAGTGCTTATTGAGCCTTAAAAGCAAAATTAACAGACATTTTTTAACTCATTTGCATCTAATTTACATATTTTAAAGAATTTAAATAAGTGGCATATTATTGTTATATTAGGTGTATTTTGTTGGAGTTTTCAATTTTTTTTGCAGGCATTTTGATACTGCAGCTCTAAAAGTGAAGTCTACAGAAAAGAATCATAGTTAATTCAAATATAGCTAATTAATTAGTATCTCATTTACATATCCCATTTTCTTTTAAACAATTTCGCCCTGAAATATTTTCTCTGGATTTATATAGTTAATAAAAAGATATTTGTATTTTTATTGCCTTGTCAAAGTATAATGACAATTCAATAGAATTTTAATTCTACTCAAATTAGTTTTTAAACCTTATTTGCATTAAATGTCTTGGACTAAAATTGCTATCAGGATTCATCAGGACAACAAGCCATATTCTTTCGAAGGCGTGTATGATTGATATAACCATACCAGATCTCTTGAATCATTTCCCTGTTTGGTATAACAATGCCCTTGTATCAAGGTGTCAAAATGAAAGTTATTACATACTTATGAAGCAATTTAATTACAGTGAGGGTTTAAGAGGATGGATGCCTACTTAATCATTGTGTAATTTTTTTGCATGATAAAAATATTGTGTTGAGAAAATTTGTGTTTGTGTTAGTTTTGTTAAAAAAATGTGAATAAATTAAAGTGTATAATTTGTCTGCATACCCCCCCCCCCCCTCCCACCACCACCACCATCCACCAACTCACCCCCCCCCCCCCCCCCCCCCCCCCCCCGTACACATATATTTGTACCAACAACTGAACTGTAGTGTATACTTGTTTTATACATTACTGCACATGAGTAGATGACCACCAAACACATGCCCATTATTCCAACGCCAATACTGTCTGGATAAAGTTCTGTTGTGACTTTGAAGGGATCACAGGGATGAAGGTTATCACGTGACAATAAATGAAGAAATTGCAAGTAGATTATGCCTGCATCTTTGAAAATGAAAAGTGTGATGTAAACTGCAGGTAAGCTTGAATTAATCAAACAATTACAGTAAGAGGCTCTTTTAATTCAAGCTCTATTGACCATGCCCCCTCCCCTCCCCACTCCCCACACCCTTCCAATATTTGAACACAACAAATTAAACATTTAGGTTCACACTCAGTCAGTATTTTTTATTCTTCCAAATTGAAATTCAGTGTTTCCATCTGATTTATTTCAGAAACTGAAACCAAAATTGAGCTGCCCATAAACACAGCAGAACTTAATTTGCCCCCCATTCCATGCCTCCTTCCCCCACCTTGAATACATGTGGGTCAACTGTAGCAACAGATTTGCAAAAGAAAAATGGTTTTGCAGGATGCAGACCAGAATGCCTTAAACATGTTCATTATATCCATGATTCAGATGAGTATAGCCTGTATGGAGGGGGGGGGGGGGGGTGAAGAGCTTGGGTGAAGTGCATATTTTCTCAGTAAAATGTACATGCATCATAGTATTTTATTTTTAATCAATTCGAAATTTGTGTGTGTGTGGGGGGGGGGGGGGGGGGGGGGGCAAGTGGAACTGGAAATTAATGGAATTTTCAAACTTCTGTTACCTGGATTATTAAAAAAAATAGCAAA
Source organism: Pictodentalium vernedei (assembly GCA_031216915.1). NCBI lineage: Eukaryota > Metazoa > Mollusca > Scaphopoda > Dentaliida > Dentaliidae > Pictodentalium > Pictodentalium vernedei. The sequence continues at coordinate 852,957,017 of CM062297.1, forward strand.
TAGGCCAACACTGACACATAAAATGAACTGGCCAAGCTTATTAGTAATGGATGTGTTGTTATACTGCAGCCTAGCTGCCTGTGCAAGACAATTCTTATCCCCAACACCCCCAGTCCCCATCCCTCCTTCCACACAATGACACATGCAAATCCACCCAACATTTTCCATTTTTTTGCTCAGCAAACTTTGTGACTAAAAGGTTGAATCTTAACTTACCCACACCACCCCCAGGGCTTTAATTTTAGAACCGTGGCCAGGTCGATCAATGGGCCAGGTAAAAGAGGACACAAGGCCTGATTTGTACTGTTCATAACTGACTTCGCAGATTACATGTACATGAACATTATATATTATATGTCATTAATTTAAACTGTGGCTGATGCATTTTCCTGCTTGCGTCTTGTCTGGACAGATTGACGACCAGGTGAGAAATGTTTTGAGGCTGATCACCAGGTCTGGGCTGAAAGGCCTGGTGAAAATCCAAGTCTGGCACCCCAACCCCAATAGAATAAATATAAATTAGGCTGAAAAAAAATTGAAATGAAAATGATCCAACTTCCAAGTCTTAACAAAATTCAAAAATCATGGCAACTCGGACCAGGTCACACAAATTCATATTTTTTTCTGAAGAGCTATTCAGATGACATACTTATTATTTCAATAAATTATATATTTTTGTGCTTTTTACGCGATAAAACTAACGAAAATTGGACAAAAACATGTTCCAGAAAGGATTTCCTCGATAATAACAATGGTATGCGTGTGACGTCATCGCGCCCTGGATCTAGCAGTTGAGCAACTTTGCACTGAAACTGACGGGCATCCCCATTTTCAAATCTATTTCCGCGTGAAGTGGCTGGAACAATCGAAAAAATAATATTTCAGGGGGTTAAAAGAGATACCAAATTATATTATTCCGGATGTTACATGTTTTTAAAAATTTTATTTTATAGGGGAAAAAAATCCTCAAAATCTTTGAAAAGTCGAAAAAAATAGAAATAATTGGTGTAGAAAAAATGTAACACCTATCATTTTGTAGCGCAAAGCCTCCAGAGGTCAAATGTGAAGACATTCCCCGCCGTAAGTGATGTCATCTCGCGCGGAAATCCGAAAATGTCAAGGCCCCCTAAAACAGCTGACTGGAAAAACACGGTCACAAAACGCCATTTTGTCACTGAACGTCAACTCGCAATGTTCGAGTGGTAATTTCTCCAAAAATATCGCACTGCTGTCAATAATACTTGGCCATGTTATTAAAAGATGTTTTATGAACATATTGACACAAGTAAGAGCGATGAATTGTTTCTACTTTTAATTTAATAATACTTCCAATTCAGAATATTGAACATTTTTCGCCGTGACAACAGAAAAAGTCACGTGACTAAAATCGCCACAAATGACATTCATTCACATTTGCAACTTTACTGTGTTATTTTTTCCACTATACCCCACCCCCAAATTTGTGTTCCAAAATACTCTTTCAAGGAAGAAATTATTTTCTAACATTTTTTAACCCTTTACCAAATATAACGGTCAAATTTATTTATTTATTTATTGATGTTTTTAAGGTCACATATTTATGCACAATGGCTAATCATGACCGTGGCAGTTTTACGGGTGGAGGAAGCCGGAGTACCCGGGGAGAACCACCGAGCAACGACGAGCAGCTGCCAGCTCCCCAACATCGTAACTCCGCACTGCAGCACAGGCAGGGTTAGATTGGTTGAAGACATGCGTACCATCGACGTGCAGTACGCCTTAGTACACGGCGTCATCGTGCCCCCACGTGGGACCCTCTCGGCTTGCAGCCTGCACCTCTACCTACTGAGCCACCGCGCTCCCATAACGGTCAAAAGTTGCTGGTGCAATTCACAAGTGTTGCCATTCCATGTTCATTATTTTCTCGTTTTTTTGTGTCAAAAAGATAGCTTATGACCCCTCATTGGAATGAGGTCATTCCAATGGTGTAAAAAGTCATGTTTTTGACACAAAAAATTAGTGAGTCAATAAGTTTGTGGGCAAGCAACTTTACTGTGTTATTTTTTCCACTATACCCCACCCCCCAAATTTGTGTTCCAAAATACTCTTTCAATGAAGAAATTATTTTCTAACATTTTTTAAACCCTTTACCAAAAATAATGGTCAAAAGTTGCTGGTGCAATTCACAAGTGTTGCCATTCCATGTTCATTATTTTCTTGTTTTTTTGTGTCAAAAAGATAGCTTATGACCCCTCATTGGAATGAGGACATTCCAGTGGTGTAAAAAGTCATGTTTTTGACACAAACAATTAGTGAGTCAATAAGTTTGTGGGCAAGGGTAATCAGCTGTTCATGTTAAGTAAAGGGTTAACGGCATAATTCAGACAAACATCTAAATACCAGTAAATAAAAGTGCTATATGGGCTTTCTGGCTGTGGGCTTGAATGGTGATTTGGAAGGGGGTTTGAAGATTGGACCCCCCCCCCCCCCCTGCCCCTAGTACTATGATGAGGAACCATGGTTTAATTACATTTGTTAATACATGTGTACATGTAGGGTAAAATTGGTTGTTATTTGGCATTTGCTGGAGGCTGTAGTGTGCCCCTGGAGGCTACACTTGCTCCAGATGTGAATTTGCTTGCAATATATAGCCCTTACTGACAAAAACATATTTTTCAAAACAATAAAAAGGTACTGTAAGGTGTGTGGTACCCCAATGAATTTTTAAATGTGAAATAATCTCTCAAAATAATAATTAAATCAGGTTCGGAAGTCAAATTATGTATTTCTTTAATCAACCCCAATCCTATCAAAGATACATTTTACCTCTTTCATGTGACAAAAGAGTCATTTCTGCTTTTGGTTTCCACTGAGTTAAAAACATGGGAAATTTGTTCTTTGAAAGAAAACTGTCCCAAACTGTGTCAAATGGCTTAAAAACTGCTGTTGCCTCCAATACATTTTTCTACTCTGTTTTGCCCTGTTACCTAAAGGAATTCATGTAGATTTTTTTTGAAAACCCCAATCCTATCAAAGATACATTTTACCTCTTTCATGTGACAAAAGGGTCATAACTCATTTCTGCATGAGAATTCAACTTTTGGCTTCCAATGAGTTAAAAACATGGGAAATTTGTTGTTTTTAAGAATAATGTCCAAACTGTGTCAAATGGATTAAAAAACTGCTGTTGCCTCCAGTACATTTTTCTACTCTGTTACCTAATGAATAAGCTGTGAGGTAAGGAATTCATGTAGCTTTTCTTTGAAAACTAACCTAATCCCAAAATAAAACTAAAATCTGCATCAGCATGTAATACTTTGAGGAAAAATTTGTCTCATTTAATCATATAGCAAGACAAAGAGTGGTGTTCCAACCCCACGAAATAATATGAATGTCAATTTTGATTCAAAAATTGGGGTTGCAGCTGTATAATTCACCAATATCAATAGACAGTACCATTTTATCCTAACAACTGATGTCAAGTTTTCTTCTACATGTACATACGGATGTGGCAAAATACAGCCCTGAAGGTGTCCCCCTAGTATGCCCCTTTTTATAAAAAACTAGGATAAAATTCATAAATTAATTGATGTTGACACATAACAAACCTCCTGTGATATTAAATTTCCCATTTGTGATAGTTTTTAAATCACATTCTGGCTTCTGAAGATATGTCACGATGCATTTGATGAATATTTTGCCATTCTTGTGAAAAAAGCCTCACTTTCTCAGTTAAGGGACCTAGAGTCATTGGTATGGCACTGACAAAACACTAAACACGATTTTTCCAACAGTATGAGTATAATGACCAGCTGAGCACTGCTCCTATGTTATAGCATAGCACTGTTAAAATGCCTAAAACCATCAAATATTGATTCTGTAGTGATGTGTGTGTCCCGCAAGCACATGTACTGTACCCACATGGGCTCGTTTACAACCTTCGATTTAATCCCTGCAGGCACCCATTCTGATAAAAAGATTGAAATTAGGGAAAATACATGCATGCATAGTACCCAGTGAAGATGACTCAGATATTTGCTTCAGGAATGTAGTGCTCTTTAATGTTTAATATATTTGTGTATGTGTGTGTATGGGAGGGGGGGGGGGGGGGGGGTCAATTGCCAGTTATTGAAAATGTAGAACCATGCAAATGAAAAAACATACCAACACTTTGTATGATGGACAGACAGACATGCAATCACATATCTTGAAAGTGACAGGCTACATGTACAGAGGAATGGTATGATGGACAGGCAGCCCATGCAATCACATATTTTGAAAGTGACAGTCTGCATGTACATAGGAATACTGACAGACATACAATGAAAAATATAGTGAGAAGAGACAGGACAGGGTTGTCAAATAGAAAAAAAACTCAATGGACCCTGAGAGCTGCAGTACTAAAGCAAATCATAGGAAACTGAGAGTGCATGCTGTTTACTTTCTCATCAGCTGAGGGGTTCAGTATGGGTGGTAGGGGGACAATTGTTAATGTAGTTTTGTGTTATAACATGGGGACCCTGACAACACTAGTATCAGACTACTATATTGGTATGTGCACAAAAGCCATTCATTCACATTTGCAACTTTGTTACTTTTCCCAATGTACCCCCCACCCCCCTTTCCCCAAATTTATGTTCCAAAATACTCTGTGAATGAAGAAATTGTTTTTTAACATTTTTAATCACTCACCCATTGTAATGGCCAAATCGGGCTTAGTGGCACCATTCACCAAAACTGCCATTCAATGTTCATTATTTTTGCATCAAAAACATTGCTTATGACCCCTCATTGGAATGAGTTTGTTCTGCTCATTCCATTGGAGGGGCTGGGGGTCATAGTTATGTTTTTGACGCAAAAAATAAAAAGAAATTAGTTATTCAAAAGTGCTATCTTCTTTTCATGTAAGGTAAAGGGTTAACATCATAATATGGAGAAAAACTTCTATTAATCACTCACTCAATGTAATGGCCAAAACTGGCTAGCACCATTCACCAAAATTGCCATTCAATGTTAATTATTTTTGCATTTTTTGGCATCAAAAACATAGCTTATGACCCCTTCATTGGAATGAGCTCGTTCAGCTCATTCCAGTGAGGGGGCTTCATAGCTGTTTTTGACAGAAAAAAATGAAAAGAAATTAGTTATTCAAAAGTGGTATCTTCTTTTTATGTACAGGGTAAAGGGTTAACATCATAATATAGAGAAAGTTTCTATTAATCATTCACTCAAAGTAATGGCCAAAACCGGCTAGCACCATTCACCAAAACTGCCATTCAGTGTTAATTATTTTTGCATTTTTTTGGCATCAAAAACATAGCTTACATGTATGACCTCCTCAATGGAATGAGCTTGTTCAGCTCATTCCAGTGAAGGGGGGTCATAGCTGTGTTTTTGACCCAAAAATGAAAAGAAATTAGTAATTCAAAAGTGGTATCTTCTTTTCATGTACATGTAAGGTAAAGGGTTATAATATGGAGAAAACTTCTATTATACCAGTGAATACAAGTGAAATTGGGGTTTTCTGGCGGAGTGTTTGGATGGTGATTTGGGAGAGGATTGGAATATATTTGGAATCCCCCTCTATAACAAGTACTATGAG